>OZ024742.1:18728540-18778540 GCA_964016885.1 Eledone cirrhosa
TTGGCTCAGCGCATCTCCGATCTCATCAGCCGAGATTGGTCCCTCGCAGGACTCTGCCTCTTCGCTCGAGAGACGCGGCAGGCAATCGAGGTATGGACCGAAATCCACGTCCCCGCCCGGACCCCCGCCTCCCCCGAATAATCGGGCAAAGTGCCTTTGAAAGGCCTCGCACATCTGCTTAGGCTCCCGGATCACCCGTCCATCCTCGTCTTGCAACGACCGGATGGTGGATCGATTTCCACTCTTAGCTTCTGTCACGCGGGCCCAGCCAACGGCTTTGGCCCCCTCATTACCTAGAGCACGTATTTTACTTCGAATGACGCAGCTTTCGTGCTTTGCATCGAAAAACTGGTTCAAGGCTGTCCTCGATGCCAGCACTCTGGCCACATCTTTGCTCTTGATGCCTCTTCTAATTTACCTGTTAATTCTTTCTCGTTTCTACTCCTATCGGCAGCTAACATCTTGCTATAACTTATTGATTCTGTTCTAATCTCTCTTTTGAGAGATGCCCACCATCGGTTGTTGACGATTGCACCCGTCAACCTCTCCTTAACTAATCTGCTAATCCGGTTTCTGTAAGTCCCTTTTGCCGGTAAAGACAAATTAAGTTTCCAGTAACCGGGACCCTGTTTATGTGTTTTCTAGAGATTGACTACGCAGGTCACTAATTTGTGATCCGTATAGCCAACCGTGCGCATTTCTGGACAGCTTAATATGTCCCTATCCTTACTTCTAACTAAGAATCTATTTAAGTACGATCTAGATTGACCACTGTGGTTTCTCCAAGTTCAGGTAGGCACAGTTGGAAAATCTAGTCGATATTTATCGACCAAGTTAAAACGGTCGAGTAACCCCTTGAGGCTGTTACACCCCCCTCTATTAGGACATGCTCCTGCATAGTCCCAACGTGCATCTAGGATGTCATTCCAATCCCCCGCTAGAAGCAGGGAATGCGACGTTCCCAGAAAAGTCTCCAAACGCTGGAAGAAGTCGGGCCGTTCAGCTCCGAAAGGGGAGTAGACGGCGACCAGTCTCAAGGCCGCACCTTCACTACTGCCAACGTCTAGCACCAACAAACGACCCTCCGGGTCCGAGTGAACAACCTGTACGGTAAGACCCAGGTGTTTTTCCAGCAGTACGACAACCCCACCCCCACCTCCAGGTTGACAGAGAGATGCATGCACCTCAAAGTCATCGAAGGTAGGGGCCAGCTGCCGCACGATGCTGATCCGAGTCTCACAGATAACCATTACATTTATACCACATGACCTGAGGTCATTTAGAAGCTTTGCTTGCTTCCAAGTTGAGCCCAGGCCACGTGCATTCAAACATCCTACTCTTTACACATCCATGTGGGCGGCAAAGCCAAAGGAGAGTGTAGAGACCTACCTTTCTGCTTTCCGGGGTTCGGGTCGCACGACTTCCATGGGGTCGGGGGTGTTGGGTGAAGGGGTGTCTTGTGGTGGTGTGGGGTCGTCAGTGTGTGGTGGGGTTGGGGTGTTTGGAGTTGTGTTGGGGAGGGGAGGGGGAGGGGGAAAGATTTTTAGTAGGACGCGGTTTATGGGTTTGACAGAGGGTGGTCCTACGTCCTCCTTAAAATCCTTTTTTAGTTTTTGGTAGAGGTTCATTGGGATCTTTATTAATTTTAAATGTGGGTAGTTTTCTGAAGAAACAAAGTTTACACCTTCGGTTTGTACCGAAGGATTATTGTTTATGAGTTCATTTAATTTATTATTGTTTCTGTTGATGTAAGTATACTGTAATGTCTTTTTTTCGGATGGTGTGAGTGTTTCGAAGAGGGGAGGGGCAGGTTTGGTTTTGTTTATTGCTGGAGGGGTGTTTTGTGTTTTGTTGGATTGTGTTGAGATTTGGGTGGGGGTTGTTTGGCCTTGTGTGTTTTGCACATGTTTTCTTTTTTTCCTTTTAATCTGTCTGAAGGACTCCGTTTCTTCCTCCGAATTCGTTGGGTTATCTTCAGTGTTGGAGGGAAGAGGTATGTTTGCTGGTAATGTTTCCGTGTTGGTTTTCTTTGTGGGGGAGATGGATGTCACTATGTTAGACTGTGTTGTGTGTTGTGGCTGCGGTGGTTGTGTTGTTTTATTGAGTGAGGGGTTGGGTGGGCCTGTATTTTGTTTTGGGGTAATGTGTTGTGACTGTTTGTGTTGTGGTGGTGGTGTAGTTTTACTGAGGGACGGGTTGGGTGGGACTGAGTTTTGTTGTTTGTTTATCTGTTGTGGTGGTGGTAGTAGAGCTGGTGTTAGTAGCAGGGTTTTCTTTTTGTTGAGTTGGGGACAAGCGGCCTTCAGGTGCCCTCTGCCTGCACAGATATGACAGGACGGCGTTCTCCCCTCCACGCTAATGTTTATATACCCGTGGCCCTCTAATAGGATTCTGTCGGATATTTGGGCAATGCGTTCAGGCTTCATTTGCACTACAAGCTCTATACCTGTTCCACTGAACGCATTGCCTGTGGTTTTCCCAATGGAAATCACGTTGTCATTCACTGGATCGATGAAGCCAGCTATGAGCCAGCAGTAGTCCACATCTGGCATCATTGCATCCAGCCATATGCGTTGAGTTCTTTTACCCATATAAGATGGATAAAAGGTAAAATTTTTCGAACGAATCGGTGACAAAGCACATTTTTTTGCCGCCGATTCGTTCTTCATAATAATCGCTAGGCTTCCATACAGTCTGTCTTTTCTTATGAAAGTGGTTTCATTAAGTACTTCTGTAAGTACTGTTTTGATATCTGTTTGAGTTGGCTGTTCAGGTTTTTTAGAAGTGTTGTTGATGGTGCGGAACACGACCGTTCGACGTTCAATGTCTTTGGTGAGTTCTTGAGGCATTTTTACCGATAAAATACCATTCTCTCCTTCACTTATGTATTGTTTGGCGTCTGTGATTCTTTGTGCCACATCTGAAATATTTTCAGGTATATATGTCAAAGATTTCTTTGTTGTTTGTGCAAATGAAATCTTGTTGGTGTTGACTTTGTCGTCTGCTTTGCTTTCTGTTATGATGTTGTTTTCAAATGTTATTTTTGTGTTTGTTGTGTCTTTGTTTGTGGTATTAATATTGTCATGCAATTTTTCAAATTTGTTTTTTTCGTTGTTGGAATCCATGTCCAGATTTGTGTTTTCGTCATTTTTCTCCGCAGATTCGTCTGTTTTTATTTTATTTTTTCCTTCCTTCTCTATGACGTTAGTTGGGAAGGAAGGGGGGGGGGGGGCTAAAGCGTGCGAGCTTACAACTCTTACCGCTGTCCCCCCACCACTATTTTCGTTAGCTTCGTTTAACATTTCTGTCAGACGATTGAAATTTTTTTTGCCACAAAATTTTTAAAAACAGGTTTTTCACCCCTAGGAGGGGTAAAGATGAGCTGACCCACCGCCTCACAGTTCAGACGGGGGGTCAAGCTACACAATAGTATCAAAATTAAATTTGAACTTACAAAATTTCCGCAGTAAATTGGAACAAAACTTCTGCGCGAAGTGAATTACATCTACGCTGTAGAACAGACGACAGCTAGATTTATATATATATATATATAGATAGATAGATAAATATACACGGGTGTGTATGATTGTGTATAGAAGATTATATTAATAAAAGGAATTCCAACTTTGTCTGATTTACTCGTTTTATTTACAATCCTTTAAAATTTATAATGGTATTATAATGAAATAGTATGATAGAATATTAAATTCCTAGTGTTAATTGAACAAGTACTTTCATACTTTCGCAATCTTCAGGTTCATAATGTGTGGTGACAGTCAAGGTTGCAATTTTCAACTGTAATGAGATGGGTAAATTTTGTACCTTATATACAGTGAAAAGTGGCTCCAGAATGCTAAATGTTGCAAACTGTATTTCGACCAATCCGTGTGTAGTTTCACTGAATTACTAAAGCTGATTGGTTTAGGCGTCACGGTTGGTTGACCATGTCTAACGACCACTAATTGATCCTATCCAAAGCATCAATTGTTTTGCTATTTTTAGAAATGATGAAAATAGCATTTTCTAGTAATCATCACCATCAACATCACTTTTATTATTCATCCTTACGGGATCGATAAAATAAAGTACCAGTAATACACTGGGATAATTGCTGGCCTTGTGTCAAAAGTAGAAACAATTATTATTATTATTGTTGTTGTTGTTAGTGGTCGTAGTCGACATGGTCGTAGTCATAGTCATAGTCATAGTCATATATATATATATAAAAGAATAGAGGTGTAACACACGAGTTGTGATATATTAGTAAAAGGAAAAGAAATGCTGACAAATTTTTCACTGGGAAAAATTGGTTAGCATTTTCTTTTCCTTTTACTAATATATATATATATATATATATATATATATATATATATATATATATATATATATCCACAAGAATATAGGTAATTCTATAATCAAATGTCCATTTATTTGTAAAATGACAAATAGTTATCCATCTCATTGTCAACTTAGATATCTGTTTATAATTGTTTCTACTTTTGCCACAAGGCCAGCAAATACCCAGTACATTACTGGTACTTTATTTTATCGAGCCGTAAGGATGAAAGGCAAAGTTAACCTCGACGGGATTTGAACTCTGACCGTAAAGGGACGTAACTATGCTGGAAAGCATGGCGTCCGACCCTCTACCGATACTGCCAATTCACCGCTCTATATCTGTTTATAATGACTTTGAAACTGAGGTGTGAGTAGTTTATTGATATTGTAAAAATGAATGATGTCAGAATAGTCTAAGTAACGATATAGAATGTGTTATATATAGCCACCTATATTTCTATATCCACTGGAAACAAGATTTATCCTAGTCTCATGGATATCCACTTATATTTGTATATCCATTGGAGAAAAGATCTCCCACGTGTCATGGATATATACGTGTACTGGGATATCCACCGGAGTAAAGGTCCTCCAAGTATCATGGGTATACACCTAAAGTTGAACATCCATTAGAGAAAAGATCTCACAAGTGTCATGGATATAAACCTAAAGTTGAACATCCATCAAAGAAAAGATCTCACAAGTGTCATGGATATACATTGGAAAAAGATCTATCCTAGTGTCATGGATATACACGTGTACTTTATATCAACCGGTGAACAAATATATAAAAGGTAACTTGAACATCCAGTGGAGAAAAGGTTTGCCAACATGCATGCATATCTCCCTATATTTAAACATTTAGTAGAGAAAAGATTTGCCAACATTCATGCATATCTCCCTATATTTAAACATTTAGTAGAGAAAAGATTTGCCAACATTCATCCATATCTCCCTATATTTAAACATTTAGTAGAGAAAAGATTTGCCAACAGTCATGCATATCTCCCTATATATTCAGTAGAGAAAGTGTTTACCCATAGTCTTACATATCCACATATACTTGAAACGGAGAAAATATTGGGTTATACTGTTCAGAGAATAAGTAATGGAAATTGAGAAGAGTATAAATCTATTGACATATTGAAATATCACCAATTCCTATATTTAAGTCTGTAGAGTTTACCGTCAATAAATATTTCCCTGGTAAGTTAAGGAAACTCAAGGCGAATGTATTGGATTTAAAATTTAAAACATGGTTTTTCAATTGAGGTCAAGAAGTGTTCAGAGGTATAAATCTCTACCTGTAATATGTAGGTATGTACCTCTAATTTGTATATTTTTAACTGCAATTTGTTCATATTTACCTGTATTCTGTATACATTTGCTATAATCTGTATTTAGTTATGTACCTGTAACCTGAAGGTGTGTACCTGTAATCAGTAAGTATATACCTGTAATCTGCATTTATATACCTGTAATTTGTATTTATGTACTTGTAATTTATATGCATGCACCTGTGGTCTGTAGGTATGAACCTGTATTCCGTATGAATTCATCAGCCTTTATCGACTTTTTGTAATAGTTGTGTTCTTTTCCTTCGAATGTGAAACATTTCCAAGAAGGGGAGTAAACATATATGTCCTCCAGTTTTGTATAGCACGGCGGTTACATTGCAAGTTTGGTCTAGAGGAGGCACAGTTCTGTGGTGGGGGAGCTCATGGGTTTGGTCTAGAGGGGGCACAGTTCTGTGGGGGGGAGCTCATGGGTTTGGTCTAGAGGAGGCACAGTTCTGTGGTGGGGGAGCTCATGGGTTTGGTCTAGAGGGGCACAGTTCTGTGGTGGGGGAGCTCATGGGTTTAGTCTAGAGAGGGCACAGTTCTGTGGTGGGGGAGCTCATGGGTTTAGTCTAGAGAGGGCACAGTTCTGTGGTGGGGGAGCTCATGGGTTTGGTCTAGAGAGGGCACAGTTCTGTGGTGGGGGAGCTCATGGGTTTAGTCTAGAGAGGGCACAGTTCTGTGGTGGGGGAGCTCATGGGTTTAGTCTAGAGAGGGCACAGTTCTGTGGTGGGGGAGCTCATGGGTTTAGTCTAGAGAGGGCACAGTTCTGTGGTGGGGGAGCTCATGGGTTTAGTCTAGAGAGGGCACAGTTCTGTGGTGGGGGAGCTCATGGGTTTGGTCTAGAGGGGCACAGTTCTGTGGTGGGGGAGCTCATAGGTTTGGTCTAGAGAGGGCACAGTTCTGTGGTGGGGGAGCTCATGGGTTTGGTCTAGAGGGGCACAGTTCTGTGGTGGGGGAGCTCATAGGTTTGGTCTAGAGGGGGCACAGTTCTGTGGTGGGGGAGCTCATGGGTTTGGTCTAGAGAGGGCACAGTTCTGTGGTGGGGGAGCTCATGGGTTTGGTCTAGAGGGGCACAGTTCTGTGGTGGGGGAGCTCATGGGTTTGGTCTAGAGAGGGCACAGTTCTGTGGTGGGGGAGCTCATGGGTTTGGTCTAGAGGAGGCACAGTTCTGTGGTGGGGGAGCTCATGGGTTTGGTCTAGAGGAGGCACAGTTCTGTGGTGGGGGAGCTCATGGGTTTGGTCTAGAGGAGGCACAGTTCTGTGGTGGGGGAGCTCATGGGTTTGGTCTAGAGGGGGCACAGTCTATGGTAGGGGAGCTCATGGGTTTGGTCTAGAGGAGGCACAGTTCTGTGGTGGGGGAGCTCATGGGTTTGGTCTAGAGGGGCACAGTTCTGTGGTGGGGGAGCTCATGGGTTTGGTCTAGAGGGGGCACAGTCTATGGTAGGGGAGCTCATGGGTTTGGTCTAGAGGAGGCACAGTTCTGTGGTGGGGGAGCTCATGGGTTTGGTCTAGAGGGGCACAGTTCTGTGGTGGGGGAGCTCATGGGTTTGGTCTAGAGGGGGCACAGTCTATGGTAGGGGAGCTCATGGGTTTGGTCTAGAGGAGGCACAGTTCTGTGGTGGGGGAGCTCATGGGTTTGGTCTAGAGGGGCACAGTTCTGTGGTGGGGGAGCTCATGGGTTTGGTCTAGAGGGGGCACAGTCTATGGTAGGGGAGCTCATGGGTTTGGTCTAGAGGGGGCACAGTCTATGGTGGGGGAGCTCATGGGTTTGGTCTAGAGGAGGCACAGTTCTGTGGTGGGGGAGCTCATGGGTTTGGTCTAGAGGGGGCACAGTTCTGTGGTGGGGGAGCTCATGGGTTTGGTCTAGAGGGGGCACAGTCTATGGTAGGGGAGCTCATGGGTTTGGTCTAGAGGAGGCACAGTTCTGTGGTGGGGGAGCTCATGGGTTTGGTCTAGAGGGGGCACAGTTCTGTTGTGGGGGAGCTCATGGGTTTGGTCTAGAGGGGGCACAGTCTATGGTAGGGGAGCTCATGGGTTTGGTCTAGAGGAGTCACAGTTCTGTGGTGGGGGAGCTCATGGGTTTGGTCTAGAGGGGGCACAGTCTATGGTGGGGGAGCTCATGGGTTTGGTCTAGAGGAGGCACAGTTCTGTGGTGGGGGAGCTCATGGGTTTGGTCTAGAGGGGGCACAGTTCTGTGGTGGGGGAGCTCATGGGTTTGGTCTAGAGGGGGCACAGTCTATGGTAGGGGAGCTCATGGGTTTGGTCTAGAGGAGGCACAGTTCTGTGGTGGGGGAGCTCATGGGTTTGGTCTAGAGGGGGCACAGTTCTGTGGTGGGGGAGCTCATGGGTTTGGTCTAGAGGGGGCACAGTCTATGGTGGGGGAGCTCATGGGTTTGGTCTAGAGGAGGCACAGTTCTGTGGTGGGGGAGCTCATGGGTTTGGTCTAGAGGGGGCACAGTCTATGGTGGGGGAGCTCATGGGTTTGGTCTAGAGGAGGCACAGTTCTGTGGTGGGGGAGCTCATGGGTTTGGTCTAGAGGGGGCACAGTTCTGTGGTGGGGGAGCTCATGGGTTTGGTCTAGAGGGGGCACAGTTCTGTGGTGGGGGAGCTCATGGGTTTGGTCTAGAGGAGGCACAGTTCTGTGGTGGGGGAGCTCATGGGTTTGGTCTAGAGGAGGCACAGTTCTGTGGTGGGGGAGCTCATGGGTTTAGTCTAGAGGGGGCACAGTTCTGTGGGGGGGGGAGCTCATGGGTTTGGTCTAGAGGGGGCACAGTTCTGTGGTGGGGGAGCTCATGAGTTTGGTCTAGAGAGGCACAGTTCTGTGGTAGGGGAGCTCATGGGTTTAGTCTAGAGAGGGCACAGTTCTGTGGTGGGGGAGCTCATGAGTTTGGTCTAGAGAGGCACAGTTCTGTGGTGGGGGAGCTCATGGGTTTGGTCTAGAGGGGGCACAGTCTATGGTGGGGGAGCTCATGGGTTTGGTCTAGAGGGGGCACAGTCTATGGTGGGGGAGCTCATGGGTTTGGTCTAGAGGAGGTACAGTTCTGTGGTGGGGGAGCTCATGGGTTTGGTCTAGAGGGGGCACAGTCTATGGTAGGGGAGCTCATGGGTTTGGTCTAGAGGAGGCACAGTAATGTGGTGGGGGAGCTCATGGGTTTGGTCTAGAGGGGGCACAGTTCTGTGGTGGGGGAGCTCATGGGTTTGGTCTAGAGGAGGCACAGTTCTGTGGTGGGGGAGCTCATGAGTTTGGTCTAGAGGGGGCACAGTTCTGTGGTGGGGGAGCTCATGGGTTTGGTCTAGAGGAGGCACAGTTCTGTGGTGGGGGAGCTCATGGGTTTAGTCTAGAGGGGGCACAGTTCTGTGGTGGGGGAGCTCATGGGTTTGGTCTAGAGGGGGCACAGTTCTGTGGTGGGGGAGCTCATGAGTTTGGTCTAGAGAGGCACAGTTCTGTGGTGGGGGAGCTCATGGGTTTGGTCTAGAGGGGGCACAGTCTATGGTGGGGGAGCTCATGGGTTTGGTCTAGAGGGGCACAGTTCTGTGGTGGGGGAGCTCATGGGTTTGGTCTAGAGAGGCACAGTTCTGTGGTGGGGGAGCTCATGGGTTTGGTCTAGAGAGGGCACAGTTCTGTGGTGGGGGAGCTCATGGGTTTAGTCTAGAGAGGGCACAGTTCTGTGGTGGGGGAGCTCATGAATTTGGTCTAGAGAGGCACAGTTCTGTGGTGGGGGAGCTCATGGGTTTAGTCTAGAGAGGGCACAGTTCTGTGGTGGGGGAGCTCATGAGTTTGGTCTAGAGAGGCACAGTTCTGTGGTGGGGGAGCTCATGGGTTTGGTCTAGAGGGGGCACAGTCTATGGTGGGGGAGCTCATGGGTTTGGTCTAGAGGGGGCACAGTCTATGGTGGGGGAGCTCATGGGTTTGGTCTAGAGGAGGCACAGTTCTGTGGTGGGGGAGCTCATGGGTTTGGTCTAGAGGGGGCACAGTCTATGGTAGGGGAGCTCATGGGTTTGGTCTAGAGGAGGCACAGTAATGTGGTGGGGGAGCTCATGGGTTTGGTCTAGAGGGGGCACAGTTCTGTGGTGGGGGAGCTCATGGGTTTGGTCTAGAGGAGGCACAGTTCTGTGGTGGGGGAGCTCATGAGTTTGGTCTAGAGGGGGCACAGTTCTGTGGTGGGGGAGCTCATGGGTTTGGTCTAGAGGGGGCACAGTTCTGTGGTGGGGGAGCTCATGGGTTTAGTCTAGAGGGGGCACAGTTCTGTGGTGGGGGAGCTCATGGGTTTGGTCTAGAGGGGGCACAGTTCTGTGGTGGGGGAGCTCATGAGTTTGGTCTAGAGAGGCACAGTTCTGTGGTGGGGGAGCTCATGGGTTTGGTCTAGAGAGGGCACAGTTCTGTGGTGGGGGAGCTCATGGGTTTAGTCTAGAGAGGGCACAGTTCTGTGGTGGGGGAGCTCACGAGTTTGGTCTAGAGAGGCACAGTTCTGTGGTGGGGGAGCTCATGGGTTTGGTCTAGAGAGGCACAGTTCTGTGGTGGGGGAGCTCATGGGTTTGGTCTAGAGAGGGCACAGTTCTGTGGTGGGGGAGCTCATGGGTTTAGTCTAGAGAGGGCACAGTTCTGTGGTGGGGGAGCTCATGAGTTTGGTCTAGAGAGGCACAGTTCTGTGGTGGGGGAGCTCATGGGTTTGGTCTAGAGAGGGCACAGTTCTGTGGTGGGGGAGCTCATGGGTTTAGTCTAGAGAGGGCACAGTTCTGTGGTGGGGGAGCTCATGAGTTTGGTCTAGAGAGGCACAGTTCTGTGGTGGGGGAGCTCATGGGTTTAGTCTAGAGAGGGCACAGTTCTGTGGTGGGGGAGCTCATGGGTTTGGTCTAGAGAGGCACAGTTCTGTGGTGGGGGAGCTCATGGGTTTAGTCTAGAGAGGGCACAGTTCTGTGGTGGGGGAGCTCATGGGTTTGGTCTAGAGAGGCACAGTTCTGTGGTGGGGGAGCTCATGGGTTTGGTCTAGAGAGGCACAGTTCTGTGGTGGGGGAGCTCATGGGTTTGGTCTAGAGGAGGCACAGTTCTGTGGTGGGGGAGCTCATGGGTTTGGTCTAGAGGAGGCACAGTTCTGTGGTGGGGGAGCTCATGGGTTTGGTCTAGAGAGGCACAGTTCTGTGGTGGGGGAGCTCATGGGTTTGGTCTAGAGGGGGCACAGTTCTGTGGTGGGGGAGCTCATGGGTTTGGTCTAGAGGGGGCACAGTTCTGTGGTGGGGGAGCTCATGGGTTTGGTCTAGAGGGGCACAGTTCTGTGGTGGGGGAGCTCATGGGTTTGGTCTAGAGGGGGCACAGTTCTGTGGTGGGGGAGCTCATGGGTTTGGTCTAGAGGGGGCACAGTTCTGTGGTGGGGGAGCTCATGAGTTTGGTCTAGAGGAGGCACAGTTCTGTGGTGGGGGAGCTCATGGGTTTGGTCTAGAGGGGGCACAGTTCTGTGGTGGGGAAGCTCATGGGTTTGGTCTAGAGAGGGCACAGTTCTGTGGTGGGGGAGCTCATGGGTTTGGTCTAGAGGAGGCACAGTTCTGTGGTGGGGGAGCTCATGAGTTTGGTCTAGAGGAGGCACAGTTCTGTGGTGGGGGAGCTCATGGGTTTGGTCTAGAGGGGGCACAGTTCTGTGGTGGGGAAGCTCATGGGTTTGGTCTAGAGGGGGCACAGTTCTGTGGTGGGGGAGCTCATGGGTTTGGTCTAGAGGGGCACAGTTCTGTGGTGGGGGAGCTCATGGGTTTGGTCTAGAGGGGGCACAGTTCTGTGGTGGGGGAGCTCATGGGTTTGGTCTAGAGGGGCACAGTTCTGTGGTGGGGGAGCTCATGAGTTTGGTCTAGAGGGGGCACAGTTCTGTGGTGGGGGAGCTCATGGGTTTGGTCTAGAGAGGCACAGTTCTGTGGTGGGGGAGCTCATGGGTTTGGTCTAGAGAGGCACAGTTCTGTGGTGGGGGAGCTCATGGGTTTGGTCTAGAGAGGCACAGTTCTGTGGTGGGGGAGCTCATGGGTTTGGTCTAGAGAGGCACAGTTCTGTGGTGGGGGAGCTCATAGGTTTGGTCTAGAGGGGCACAGTTCTGTGGTGGGGGAGCTCATGGGTTTGGTCTAGAGGGGGCACAGTTCTGTGGTGGGGGAGCTCATGGGTTTGGTCTAGAGAGGGCACAGTTCTGTGGTGGGGGAGCTCATGGGTTTGGTCTAGAGGGGAACAGTTCTGTGGTGAGGGAGCTCATGGGTTTGGTCTAGAGGAGGCACAGTTCTGTGGTGGGGGAGCTCATGGGTTTGGTCTAGAGGGGGCACAGTTCTGTGGTGGGGGAGCTCATGAGTTTGGTCTAGAGGGGGCACAGTTCTGTGGTGGGGGAGCTCATGGGTTTGGTCTAGAGAGGCACAGTTCTGTGGTGGGGGAGCTCATGGGTTTGGTCTAGAGAGGCACAGTTCTGTGGTGGGGGAGCTCATGGGTTTGGTCTAGAGAGGCACAGTTCTGTGGTGGGGGAGCTCATGAGTTTGGTCTAGAGGAGGCACAGTTCTGTGGTGGGGGAGCTCATGGGTTTGGTCTAGAGGGGGCACAGTCTATGGTGGGGGAGCTCATGGGTTTGGTCTAGAGGGGCACAGTTATGTGGTGGGGGAGCTCATGGGTTTGGTCTAGAGGGGGCACAGTCTATGGTGGGGGAGCTCATGAGTTTGGTCTAGAGGAGGTACAGTTCTGTTGTGGGGGAGTTCATAGGTTTGGTCTAGAGAGGCACAGTTCTGTGGTGGGGGAGCTCATGGGTTTGGTCTAGAGAGGCACAGTTCTGTGGTGGGGGAGCTCATGGGTTTGGTCTAGAGAGGCACAGTTCTGTGGTGGGGGAGCTCATGAGTTTGGTCCAGAGGGGGCACAGTTCTGTGGTGGGGGAGCTCATGGGTTTGGTCTAGAGAGGCACAGTTCTGTGGTGGGGGAGCTCATGGGTTTGGTCTAGAGGGGCACAGTTCTGTGGTGGGGGAGCTCATAGGTTTGGTCTAGAGAGGGCACAGTTCTGTGGTGGGGGAGCTCATGGGTTTGGTCTAGAGAGGCACAGTTCTGTGGTGGGGGAGCTCATGGGTTTGGTCTAGAGGGGCACAGTTCTGTGGTGGGGGAGCTCATGGGTTTAGTCTAGAGAGGCACAGTTCTGTGGTGGGGGAGCTCATAGGTTTGGTCTAGAGGAGGCACAGTTCTGTGGTGGGGGAGCTCATGGGTTTGGTCTAGAGAGGCACAGTTCTGTGGTGGGGGAGCTCATGGGTTTGGTCTAGAGAGGCACAGTTCTGTGGTGGGGGAGCTCATGGGTTTGGTCTAGAGGAGGCACAGTTCTGTGGTGGGGGAGCTCATGAGTTTGGTCTAGAGAGGGCACAGTTCTGTGGTGGGGGAGCTCATGGGTTTGGTCTAGAGAGGCACAGTTCTGTGGTGGGGGAGCTCATGGGTTTGGTCTAGAGAGGCACAGTTCTGTGGTGGGGGAGCTCATGGGTTTGGTCTAGAGGAGGCACAGTTCTGTGGTGGGGGAGCTCATGGGTTTGGTCTAGAGGAGGCACAGTTCTGTGGTGGGGGAGCTCATGGGTTTGGTCTAGAGAGGCACAGTTCTGTGGTGGGGGAGCTCATGGGTTTGGTCTAGAGGGGGCACAGTTCTGTGGTGGGGGAGCTCATGGGTTTGGTCTAGAGGGGGCACAGTTCTGTGGTGGGGGAGCTCATGGGTTTGGTCTAGAGGGGCACAGTTCTGTGGTGGGGGAGCTCATGGGTTTGGTCTAGAGGGGGCACAGTTCTGTGGTGGGGGAGCTCATGGGTTTGGTCTAGAGGGGGCACAGTTCTGTGGTGGGGGAGCTCATGAGTTTGGTCTAGAGGAGGCACAGTTCTGTGGTGGGGGAGCTCATGGGTTTGGTCTAGAGGGGGCACAGTTCTGTGGTGGGGAAGCTCATGGGTTTGGTCTAGAGAGGGCACAGTTCTGTGGTGGGGGAGCTCATGGGTTTGGTCTAGAGGAGGCACAGTTCTGTGGTGGGGGAGCTCATGAGTTTGGTCTAGAGGAGGCACAGTTCTGTGGTGGGGGAGCTCATGGGTTTGGTCTAGAGGGGGCACAGTTCTGTGGTGGGGAAGCTCATGGGTTTGGTCTAGAGGGGGCACAGTTCTGTGGTGGGGGAGCTCATGGGTTTGGTCTAGAGGGGCACAGTTCTGTGGTGGGGGAGCTGATGGGTTTGGTCTAGAGGGGGCACAGTTCTGTGGTGGGGGAGCTCATGGGTTTGGTCTAGAGGGGCACAGTTCTGTGGTGGGGGAGCTCATGAGTTTGGTCTAGAGGGGGCACAGTTCTGTGGTGGGGGAGCTCATGGGTTTGGTCTAGAGAGGCACAGTTCTGTGGTGGGGGAGCTCATGGGTTTGGTCTAGAGAGGCACAGTTCTGTGGTGGGGGAGCTCATGGGTTTGGTCTAGAGAGGCACAGTTCTGTGGTGGGGGAGCTCATGGGTTTGGTCTAGAGAGGCACAGTTCTGTGGTGGGGGAGCTCATAGGTTTGGTCTAGAGGGGCACAGTTCTGTGGTGGGGGAGCTCATGGGTTTGGTCTAGAGGGGGCACAGTTCTGTGGTGGGGGAGCTCATGGGTTTGGTCTAGAGAGGGCACAGTTCTGTGGTGGGGGAGCTCATGGGTTTGGTCTAGAGGGGCACAGTTCTGTGGTGAGGGAGCTCATGGGTTTGGTCTAGAGGAGGCACAGTTCTGTGGTGGGGGAGCTCATGGGTTTGGTCTAGAGGGGGCACAGTTCTGTGGTGGGGGAGCTCATGAGTTTGGTCTAGAGGGGGCACAGTTCTGTGGTGGGGGAGCTCATGGGTTTGGTCTAGAGAGGCACAGTTCTGTGGTGGGGGAGCTCATGGGTTTGGTCTAGAGAGGCACAGTTCTGTGGTGGGGGAGCTCATGGGTTTGGTCTAGAGAGGCACAGTTCTGTGGTGGGGGAGCTCATGAGTTTGGTCTAGAGGAGGCACAGTTCTGTGGTGGGGGAGCTCATGGGTTTGGTCTAGAGGGGGCACAGTCTATGGTGGGGGAGCTCATGGGTTTGGTCTAGAGGGGGCACAGTCTATGGTGGGGGAGCTCATGAGTTTGGTCTAGAGGAGGTACAGTTCTGTTGTGGGGGAGTTCATAGGTTTGGTCTAGAGAGGCACAGTTCTGTGGTGGGGGAGCTCATGGGTTTGGTCTAGAGAGGCACAGTTCTGTGGTGGGGGAGCTCATGGGTTTGGTCTAGAGAGGCACAGTTCTGTGGTGGGGGAGCTCATGAGTTTGGTCCAGAGGGGGCACAGTTCTGTGGTGGGGGAGCTCATGGGTTTGGTCTAGAGAGGCACAGTTCTGTGGTGGGGGAGCTCATGGGTTTGGTCTAGAGGGGCACAGTTCTGTGGTGGGGGAGCTCATAGGTTTGGTCTAGAGAGGGCACAGTTCTGTGGTGGGGGAGCTCATGGGTTTGGTCTAGAGAGGCACAGTTCTGTGGTGGGGGAGCTCATGGGTTTGGTCTAGAGGGGCACAGTTCTGTGGTGGGGGAGCTCATGGGTTTAGTCTAGAGAGGCACAGTTCTGTGGTGGGGGAGCTCATAGGTTTGGTCTAGAGGAGGCACAGTTCTGTGGTGGGGGAGCTCATGGGTTTGGTCTAGAGAGGCACAGTTCTGTGGTGGGGGAGCTCATGGGTTTGGTCTAGAGAGGCACAGTTCTGTGGTGGGGGAGCTCATAGGTTTGGTCTAGAGGGGCACAGTTCTGTGGTGGGGGAGCTCATGGGTTTGGTCTAGAGAGGCACAGTTCTGTGGTGGGGGAGCTCATGGGTTTGGTCTAGAGGGGCACAGTTCTGTGGTGGGGGAGCTCATGGGTTTAGTCTAGAGAGGCACAGTTCTGTGGTGGGGGAGCTCATAGGTTTGGTCTAGAGGAGGCACAGTTCTGTGGTGGGGGAGCTCATGGGTTTGGTCTAGAGAGGCACAGTTCTGTGGTGGGGGAGCTCATGGGTTTGGTCTAGAGAGGCACAGTTCTGTGGTGGGGGAGCTCATAGGTTTGGTCTAGAGGGGCACAGTTCTGTGGTGGGGGAGCTCATGGGTTTGGTCTAGAGAGGCACAGTTCTGTGGTGGGGGAGCTCATGGGTTTGGTCTAGAGGGGGCACAGTTCTGTGGTGGGGGAGCTCATAGGTTTGGTCTAGAGAGGGCACAGTTCTGTGGTGGGGGAGCTCATGGGTTTGGTCTAGAGAGGCACAGTTCTGTGGTGGGGGAGCTCATAGGTTTGGTCTAGAGGAGGCACAGTTCTGTGGTGGGGGAGCTCATGGGTTTGGTCTAGAGAGGCACAGTTCTGTGGTGGGGGAGCTCATGGGTTTGGTCTAGAGAGGCACAGTTCTGTGGTGGGGGAGCTCATAGGTTTGGTCTAGAGGGGCACAGTTCTGTGGTGGGGGAGCTCATGGGTTTGGTCTAGAGAGGCACAGTTCTGTGGTGGGGGAGCTCATGGGTTTGGTCTAGAGGGGCACAGTTCTGTGGTGGGGGAGCTCATGGGTTTAGTCTAGAGAGGCACAGTTCTGTGGTGGGGGAGCTCATAGGTTTGGTCTAGAGGAGGCACAGTTCTGTGGTGGGGGAGCTCATGGGTTTGGTCTAGAGAGGCACAGTTCTGTGGTGGGGGAGCTCATGGGTTTGGTCTAGAGAGGCACAGTTCTGTGGTGGGGGAGCTCATAGGTTTGGTCTAGAGGGGCACAGTTCTGTGGTGGGGGAGCTCATGGGTTTGGTCTAGAGAGGCACAGTTCTGTGGTGGGGGAGCTCATGGGTTTGGTCTAGAGGGGGCACAGTTCTGTGGTGGGGGAGCTCATAGGTTTGGTCTAGAGAGGGCACAGTTCTGTGGTGGGGGAGCTCATGGGTTTGGTCTAGAGAGGCACAGTTCTGTGGTGGGGGAGCTCATGGGTTTGGTCTAGAGGGGCACAGTTCTGTGGTGGGGGAGCTCATAGGTTTGGTCTAGAGGAGGCACAGTTCTGTGGTGGGGGAGCTCATGGGTTT
Source organism: Eledone cirrhosa (assembly GCA_964016885.1). Lineage (NCBI taxonomy): Eukaryota > Metazoa > Mollusca > Cephalopoda > Octopoda > Eledonidae > Eledone > Eledone cirrhosa. Next base: position 18,745,203 of record OZ024742.1, read on the forward strand.
GGTCTAGAGAGGCACAGTTCTGTGGTGGGGGAGCTCATGGGTTTGGTCTAGAGAGGCACAGTTCTGTGGTGGGGGAGCTCATAGGTTTGGTCTAGAGGGGCACAGTTCTGTGGTGGGGGAGCTCATGGGTTTGGTCTAGAGAGGCACAGTTCTGTGGTGGGGGAGCTCATGGGTTTGGTCTAGAGGGGGCACAGTTCTGTGGTGGGGGAGCTCATGACTTTGGTCTAGAGGGGGCACAGTTCTGTGGTGGGGGAGCTCATGGGTTTGGTCTAGAGGGGGCACAGTTCTGTGGTGGGGGAGCTCATAGGTTTGGTCTAGAGGGGCACAGTTCTGTGGTGGGGGAGCTCATGGGTTTGGTCTAGAGAGGGCACAGTTCTGTGGTGGGGGAGCTCATGAGTTTGGTCTAGAGGAGGCACAGTTCTGTGGTGGGGGAGCTCATGGGTTTGGTCTAGAGAGGCACAGTTCTGTGGTGGGGGAGCTCATGGGTTTGGTCTAGAGAGGCACAGTTCTGTGGTGGGGGAGCTCATAGGTTTGGTCTAGAGGGGCACAGTTCTGTGGTGGGGGAGCTCATGGGTTTGGTCTAGAGGGGGCACAGTTCTGTGGTGGAGGAGCTCATGGGTTTGGTCTAGAGAGGGCACAGTTCTGTGGTGGGGGAGCTCATGGGTTTGGTCTAGAGGGGCACAGTTCTGTGGTGAGGGAGCTCATGGGTTTGGTCTAGAGGAGGCACAGTTCTGTGGTGGGGGAGCTCATGGGTTTGGTCTAGAGGGGGCACAGTTCTGTGGTGGGGGAGCTCATGAGTTTGGTCTAGAGGGGGCACAGTTCTGTGGTGGGGGAGCTCACAGATTTATTGGTGATGTAAGGTTTTTACATTTCTGGCAGAAGAATATCTAGTTTTGGTTGTATGTTAAAACTGTTACGGTGTTAGTGTTTCTATGAGAAGTATGGTTGTGTCCAGCTGTCTATCCATTCTTTTTTCTCCGTGAAAATTTCCCGATTTAATTAAAAAGAAGCAATAAATATTAAGATCGATAATTTATTTATATACACACAAATAGTACAATCGGCAGGTATTTTAGAAACATGTTTGGCGTTGACGCCGTCACTAACCCCCATCCTCTCTCTCTCCACACCCATACAATCTTGTGAGAATTAATCCACGAAAAAGTTCTATAAAAATGTTTGACGGTAATGTCGCTTCTACTCTCTCTCTCTCTCTCTCTCTCTCTCTCTCTCTCTCTCTCTCTCTCTCTCTCTCTCTCTGTATATATACATATATACATAAATGTAATCAGAGTTTTTCGAATATTAATAATATTATTCGATTTGTTTGCAATTATGGAAACAAGCCCCATTTTTAAAGCCATATCAGTAGAGGGGCTCATTTAAAAATGAGGCCGGTTTGCATAATTGCAAACGAATCGAATATTATTATTAATATTCGAAAAACTCAGATTACATTTATTGTATTCAGCCATGTAGAGCGAAAATCTATTTTTACACACACACACACACACACACACACACACACACACACACACACACACACACACAATATATATATATATGCAAAAGTTCTATTTAAAGTTCTATTTAAAGTTGTTGGGATAAAACAAGTAAATATTTTTATAACTGATATAAAGCACTCGACATCTAATAAAAATATATTTGATGAAAAAGCACAGTATTACAACGAAGCATTAGCTAGAGCTGGATATAGAAATAAAATAAAATACATCGATAATAATAATAATAAGCAAACTAACCAAAATAATAACAATTCCGATTACGGTAACAACTTTAACAACTATAATAGAAAACATTACAATAATTCCAAAAGCCGAAAAAGAAATAGAACTAGAAATATATTATGGTTTGCTCCCCCTTTCTCACTAAATATTAAAACCCCTATTGCTAAACTATTCTTTAAAGCTCTTGACACACGCTTCCCTAGAACACATAAATATCACTCAATTTTTAATAGACACTATAAAATTAACTTACTCGTCCACCAAAAATTTAGCACAAAATATTAATAGAATTAATAACCCAAACAATATTCAATTAAATAACTGTAACTGTAGAAATAAATCTAACTGTCCGTTAAGTAACAACTGCTTAGCTAAAAATGTAGAGTACAATTGTAATGTTAAAACTAATTTAAATTCATTTAACTATGTTGGTTCCACCTCTACAGAATTTAAATTTCGCTTCAATAATCATAAGAATTCTTTCACAGATCCAAACAAAAAATCTTCAACTTCGCTATCTAGCCTACTATGGGACCTAAAACGAGATAATATTAAATATTCGATGAATTGGAATATTATTTCATAAGCTACTCCTTTTAATTCCTCTTCAGAAAATTGTGATCTTTGTATTGAAGAAATATTCTTTATATTAAAGTCCAAAAATTCCCTTAATCTAAGGAACAATTTATTCAGTTGCTGCAGACATAGATTGAACTCAACGTTTAAATATAAATATAAATTTAAAATGTAGTATATTTAATTAAGTAATTTTAGTTAATATATGGAACCTGTCGATAATCCATTAGATTCCTTCACCTTTTTTCTTTTTAAACTTTCTTCCTAAATATAAACATGGATATAATAAACTACTCTAAAAGGTCTATACTTCCAATGTATTAAATAAAATATACGTAAGGTAAATTTCTATACTAAATATAAGTTTATCTGTAGAATCATTGGGTTTTTTTAATTTTTTTAAATCTTTTAAATTATTTTTATTTATTTGTTTTGATTATGATAGCTTCTCATAACTTTCACAAGTCTACCCTCTCAATATCTTGATTGAGATATACGTAGGATAAATTTCTATACTAAATATATAAAACATATTATTTTAACTTAAGATACTCTATAGTGTTTTAATGATATTTAATGCTTTGATATTTCTAGATTTCTTTTGACTATATAGTTGCATTTCCAAAATATATTCCTTTGGTATTTTAAATTTATATTGTTATGGTTATATTTACAAATTATAATCCTTTGGTAATTTATTGATATTGGATTATCTCTATACAAATGCATATGTGTGTATTAACATGCATAGAAAGTGTTATAGATTTTTTGTGTTTGTATATGTGTCTGTATATATACATGAGTGATGCATGAGGACGCACGCAAATATTTATTTATACATATATATGTGTATATATGTATGTGTATATATCTATGTGGTTGAGAGGTATGTTGCAGATGTGCATAATATTAAACACATGAATGGTAATCGTATATATGAGGACATGATTGTTAATCGTATATATTTGTATATATATACTGTGAAATTTCTATAACACAAGGAATGTATAGCAGTGATTAAGAGAAATCATTTACGTTTTGTATGGCTATATTGTTGGCTTGAGTAAACATAATTTCTATTTTCAGGACGTGCAAATCTATATGTATGTATATATACATATATATTTGTATGTCTTTGCATAAAATACTAATCTCTATAGCAAGGGTACATTTTGAACTCAGATTTTGGTATATTGATCTCAAGTTTCTAAACTAAACATATGGTCATTATTGAACAATGTTTAATTTCTCATATTATATATCTATGTCCCATTCATGAATATTGATACTTATATTTATATTTTTATTATTCATTTCATATAAATTGTTAACTTAACTTAATATGACATGACGTAAAGTCGTCACTGTCCCACCCTCTCTCTATATAGTATTTCTCTCTCTTGAGTTTTTCTTTCTGTATGATGACTTGATATCTCACTGTTGCTTTCCTTTGTTTTTCTTATTCCTTCCTTTTCTTTCTTTTTTATTTCCTCCTATCTTTATCTATCTCTTTCTTTTCTCCATACATTTCTCTCTCTCTCCGATATTTCTCCAGGTTTTCTTTCTCTTTTCTTTCTCTCTCTCCGTCTTTGTTCTTTTCTCTCTCTCCGTCTTTTTTCTTTCTCTCCGTTTTTTTCTAATTGTGCTTAACACTATGACTTATTATATAAACAAATCAGTATCCAGACAGCCTCCAAAAGTAATGGTTGTATTTTAAAAGGGTACGTCAAACCTATTTGTAAAACTGTTATATATTGTATTTTGTCTGATGAAGGCATACCATAATTTAATGTGGTATCCCTGAAATATGTATAATGAAATAAATATAGTTTTATAAATATAGTTTCCATTTATTAATATCGTATATATATATATATATATATAAACCAGTAGAGCAAATATTTATTATTAGCCCAGAATGAAAGTTTAAGCAAACAATTTCTGCTTACAACATAAAACGGAATCTTCTCACAAACACGCATGCGCACACACGGACACACAGGCAGACAGAAGGACAGACAGACATACACACAAACACACACATATATATAAGGTGTAGTGATAATGACCGAGGTTAAAACAACTGTCTGTTGAAACAAATCGATTCCCCAATGAGCTGATTTGATTTTTTGATCACACACGCAGAGAGAAGCCAAAAAGAGACACACACCTAAATGGACCACAACCGACATAGAGAGAAATCGATAGAAATACAGGTACACACACGCATACAAGAACACGCACACATACACACACTCACACTGCAGCATAAATATTGTATTTGCTGAGAAAGTGAAGGATGGAGATTTTGATATGATTTTATGGGCCTGAAATGACACATATTGAAGCGATTGAAAGGGACAAAGGATCATTTGAACAGTCTATTACAAAAGGACGTATATATATATATATATATATATATATATATATATATATATATATATGTGTGTTTGTGTGTACATGTGCACGTGTGTGTATGTTTGTATATGTGTATATGTATAAACATATGTGCATATATGTAAACATACATACATATATATATATACATACGTACACATACATACATACATATATAAACATATGTGCATATATGTAAACATACATACATACATATATATATACATACATACACATACATACTTACATATATAAACATATGTGCATATATGTAAACATACATACATACATATATATATACATATATATATATATATATATATATATATATATATATATATATATATATATATATATACATATATTCATCCAGCAATGTGTGTGTGTGCGCGCGCGTGTGTGTGTGTGTACGTGTGTGCCTGTGTATGTGTGTGTGTGTTTGTTTGAAGCAAGCAGGAATATAACTGAAAAGAAAATGTTTTATGAAACAAAATTTCATGGCTCCTAGCCAGAATACTCAAACCCATCTTAGACACCTTGCCGGGACACGTTAACAGCTCCGAGGAGGTGTTGAAGCGCCTGCATCAAATGGATCCCGACACCAGAAGGAATAACAGATATGCCTTCAGCCTTGATGTAGTCGCTCTCTACACCTCGGTCCCGGCACTCCCGGCCGTCAATATACTGATAGAACGCGTCCAATCCACCGACCTACACTGCTTCGGGCTCACCACCACTGACATCCACCAACTCCTATCCATCGTCGTCGACAACACCTACTTCGGATTCCTTGACCAAACATACCAACAAACCTCGGGATTGCCCATGGGATCAAGCCTATCAGGTGTGTTAGCGATCTCTTACATGGACAACCTCGAACGCAAGGCACTCAACGCCTGCCACCCCAACGCCGTAGCCTTTTTCTCAAGGTACGTGGACGATATCCTCATCCTCACATCTTCCCAAGACACGGCGAACAGAATGTATGAGACGTTCAACAACACGGACGAGAACATTGACTTCAGTGTTGAACACCCCAACGAAGACGGGTCACTTGCCCTCCTCGACTTCCGAATCAACATCACGGAACAGGGAAGGATCCACTGCAACTTCTACCGAAAGGCAGCCTGCGGGACCTGTTCGTTCACTACAAGTCCGCCCTCCCTAACAGTGCCAAAAGAGGATACATCACGAACAAGATCGCGCGAATCAAAAACAGATGCAGCGATCCCGCGAGTGGTGTCACTCATACCAAGCGATTCCTCGAGGTGCTGGAGACGAACCGGTACCCTACCTCGATCACAGACAGAATAGGAGACACCAGACACAAGAGACAGAGAGGCACCCAAGGCAAGTGCTTCCTTAAAATGCCACACCTGGGCGAGAATACCACCAACGCTATCCGCAAAGCTATACGGAGGGAGGGCTTCGACATCCACCTGGCCCACTCGGGCCCCTCCTTGCGAAGATGCCTCTCAAGGAAATCCAGGAAATCTACTGACGCATGCTCCCTCAGAGACTGCCCGATACGCCATGCGAACTGTTGCCTACGCACATACGTCGTGTATAAGATAGAATGTGACAGGTGCAACCAATACTACATAGGTAGCACAATCCGACCTTTGCACATCCGGATCAAAGAACACACTAAAGCCAGGGCCTCGTCTTTCCGGAAACACATAGACAAATGCGGAAACAAAGACGGAAGGCCCATTGTCACAATTCTAACGACTGAAAGAAACGTCGGCACGTTACGTATCAAGGAAGCGCTTTTTATCAAACGCCTGCAACCGCAAATAAACAACCGATCAGAGAGAAGCGAAATGAAATGGCTGGTTTAAGTTAACAAACGATGCAGCAACACACAACACACGCACACACACACACAAACGAGACAACTACACACACACACAGTAGCATTCCACCATACGAACATACTACACTACCAATACATAGGAACAAGGCAACAACACACACACACACACACACTCAAGCGAGACAACAACACACGCACACACACACACAGTAACATTTAACAAACAGGCAGAGAATGAACTGACAGCTAGCGCTACCCCACTCCATCATTCGGCCGCTGACCTCTACCCGACCGACCCCATTTCACGCGCACGCGCGCTCTGCCGAATACCTCAGATATTCAAAACAACAAACAGCGGAGGACGCGTTTCGCACCTGTCCGACAGACAACCTTTCCCCCACCCCTGAAAAAAATCACAGTTGATCGATGTGAATCCGAAATATATAGGGATTATTAAATCTCTCCCAAGGTAACTCTCTCTTGTGTTGTTATTTTTATTTTATCCTTTATACTCTTCCCTTCATTCTTCTACACATCTTACACATCTTATACACACCACGCATCTCAACGTACACCCACTTACATCTCTCTCTCCACCACCGGATCTTGTTACCCGGAGATTTACCCATTTGCATTGTCGAGGCTTCCAAACGACTTAAAGATATTTACTTATTATTCCACAATGCTTCAAGCAAACTTCAATACTCTCATATATATATATATATATATATATGTAAGTCCAAAGAACCATTAGCTAAAATATCTAATTATATATATTTATACCCTGTGAATTTTATATATATATATATATGTGTGTGTGTGTGTAAAAGGTAAACAGAAATAACAACACAATCCGTACAGTATATGGAAGGGATATATTAGGTTAACGCTTGATATAGCAGGAAGAGGGTCTTAACTTTTGGGAGGCTAGTCCTTCATCAGAAGAAAGAATGACAAAAACGATAGATTGAGGGGACGGGCGGGTTGGAATTGGAAAAAATGTCTTTAGATAAAAATAACAGGTCCATTCATGTTGATATCTCTTGCAAAACTGTTGGTGCTGGCGCTTTGTGTATGATTTATATATATATATTATATATATATATGATTTATATATATATATATATATATATATATATATATATATATATATATATATATATATATATATATATATATATATATATATATATATATATATATATACGTGGGAAAGTAAGAAATCAGAGAATAGACCGTTAAAACACGTTTATTTAAAAGAGCACCTACGTACGTTTCGCCCAGTTGGGCTTCTCAAGGGCATAAATAATCAAAAATGTTCCTTACATTGCTCGGTAAAGCTAGCTATTTTTGCGAGCAATGAATCTTGCCGTGGATTTAACCCCAAAAACTCTTTTCGAGCAATGTTAGGAACACTTTTGATTATTTATGCCCTTGAGAAGCCCAACTGGGCGAAACGTACGTAGGTGCTGTTTTAAATAAACATGTTTTAACGGTCTATTCTCCGATTTCTTACTTTCCCACGTGCTTCCGCTCTGCTAACTCTCTAGCCCACTAAATATTAACACTTCGAATATTTAATACTGCCGGCACTAGTATCGAGCACCTTTGGCATACGCTACTTGGCAAATAACTATATGTATCACCTATCCTCCCCTTTTTATTCTCTCTCTCGATAAGTAAATACTTTATATATATATATATATATATATATATATATATATATATATATTGTCCGGAAAAGGAGACGGCGGTTCGCGGACCACATCCTTCGTTTGCCGGCAGATCGACCTGCTCATATTGCCATGGATTGGGTACCAGAAGGTGGCAGGAGAGAACGGGGTAGACCACGAAAAACATGGCGGAGCACATTCAGGGAGGACCTGCGGGAGATGGGAATTACCTGGAGAGGTGCTAGAAGGGCCGCCAGTGACAGGATCAAGTGGAGGAAGCTCGTCGCCCAATGTTCCACAAGGGACTGGAGGAACTAGGACTAAGACTAAGATATATATATATATATATATATATATATATATATATATATATATATATATATATATATATATATATATATATATATATATATATATATATATATATCAAAATAAAGATCCGAAGGCATGGTATAAATTTCCAATCATTTTAATCACGGCACATGTTTCAATAAGAGATAGATAGATCGTGTAGCCATGATCGATTATCACTGATCTCGTCAGGTGAAAATGAATCGTCAAATTGAGATTTGACCAATATAACTGTTTCTACTTTAGGCACAAGGCCAGCAATTACCCAGTGCATTACTGGAATTTTATTTTATCGACCCCGTAAGGATGAAAGGCAAAGTCAACCTCGGCGGGATTTGAACTCAGATCGTAAAGGGACGTAACTATGCTGGAAAGCATGGTGTCTCACCCTCTACCGATACTAACATTTGTTGTTTTGTAAACTAACTTTCGGTGAATACTATGTTGGTATATTTGTATTTTTTCTTTAACCTCGTGTAGGTGTGTGTGAGTGTGTGTGTACTCACTCACACTAACTGTGATCGTCTATAGTTCTACAGATTTGATGCTATGTTGGTATATGTATATATATATTTTTTCTTTGACCTCGCGTCATGTGTGTGAGTGTGTGTACCCACTCACATTAACTGTGACCGACTGTAATTCTACAGATTTGATCGATGTCCAGCGTCTTTTACAGCTATTGGGAGATAGAGACTTGATAGTTTTATTACCCTAACTGAAGACGATACACACACACACACGCTTACACCTCCACTTATTCTCTCTTACACACACATACACACACAAAGACCAGTTTTAACACGATGGAGCATCTATTCCCCACATTTACGTATAGACATATCTTCTCACACACTCACACAGACACACACACATACTTACACCTTCACGTATTCTCCCACACACTTAAACATACATGTACAAAACCCCTTTTAAAGGAAGACTACTCTTTATCCACATAACCTTCACTCTTTGACATTAGAGATAGAACAGATTGTCTATACCATTTCCTGTCAGGATGACTTGGCAAGCTATTTAGAACACTGGTTTAACAACTTTACTTCCCTCCGAAGAAGAGATATTATCTCGAAAATTAAGGATATTTAAATAAATTTAAGGTAAAAGACTAATTGTTAACAATATCTTTTTCATTTGCATTTATATTCTATATCCATACCTGCATTGATTTGGCTTTACAAATACAAACGTTTATATATATATATATATATATATATATATATATATATATATATATATATATATATATATATATATATATATATATATATATATATATATATATATGCATATAGGTAGTTGTCAGATTTAAAGACATAGAGTTGAAAATGTTTCTTATTTTTAAATCAATTGTGGTTTCTGATTTAGGTACAAGCCCAACAATTTTTTGGGGAGGGGAGGGGGAATGTCGATTAAATCGACACCAGTGCATTACTGGTACTTTATTTTATCAACCCTGCAAGGATGAAAAGCAAAGTTAACTCAGAACGTAAAGAGCCGTAACTATCTGCCGACATATGTTGTGCGACACTCTAACGATACTGTCAATCCACCACCGTTGTTAAATTAATTATAAGACGTATAATAAATATTTTTTGAATTAAAACAGAAATGTTATTTGTTGTTGAAACCATAAAACGAGTTAAATGTTGCACTGGTCAGTTGAAGGAAACAATGGCGTCGTAACTATTTGTTTAAGAAACATCCAATCACAGGATATTTTATGTATTACATACAATAGAAATACATATTTTTAATCATTAAGCAGTTTTATTATTGGTGCAGCAGAGAGAATTAGAAATAAAAAATCGATATCGATCTCCTAAAAGCTTCTTGTCCTAATTAGCCCAGGTGAAGAGGAATCTGGATTTCTCAATAAATCTGTATAATTCGCAGGTATCTTTCAATGTAACATTGTTATATCTTCTATTCTGAACGAGGCAAATGTTATAAGACATCTTCCACTTTATTTATGAGTTATTGACTGAGCTGATATCATCCTATAGTTGATATTACATTGGCAACAGAGCTGATAACATTTTTTCACTGATAATACACTGGCAAATGACCATATCACCTTATCTCTGATGATACATGAATAACATGCCGATATATCATTTTCCCTGATAATATATGGCAGTTGTGCCGATATTAGGCAATTGAGCTGGTAATATACAGGCAATTCAACTGATATCATTTTCTCACTGATAATACACGTATAAGGGAGCTGATATCATCTCACTGGTAATACACGTATAAGTGAGCTGATATCTCACTGATAATACACGTATAAGTGAGCTGATATCTCACTGATAATACACGTATAAGTGAGCTGATATCTCACTGATAATACACGTATAAGTGAGCTGATATCCTCTTCTCACGTATAATACACGGATAAGTGAGCTGATATCTCACTGGTAATACACGTATAAGGGAGCTGATATCCTCTTCCCACTTATAATACACGGATAAGTGAGCTGATATCTCACTGATAATACACATATATGTGAGCTGATATCCCCTTCTCACTGATAATACACTCACATCTGAACTGGTATGGTTTTCTCACTGATAGTACACGGATAACTGAGCTGACAATATCTTCTCCTTGTTAATACACGGCCATATATCGTCGGTTCACTTGCAATGTAATACTGTTATATGTCCTTGTATATTGATATATGTCCTTGTGTATTGTATATGTTATATGTCTTTGTATATTGATGTGTAGCTTTATGTATTGATATTATTATTAACGTATTAGAAATTGTAAATATTTATGGAGTGAGAGCAGAGTCGTTGACACCAGAAGTGAGGTTTAATGTTTACATTGACCTAAGTAAACAAAACGTCGTTGTTAGTGTGAAGGGGTTTATAGTATAGTTGTAACAACAACAATAGGAGATATGAAGTTGACTTTCACTTGTCACTAGATTTCACATAGAATTTGTATAGCTATATTATATAGACACTGTTATAACATGCTTCATATGTACACCATATAAATACTGTTATAAAATGCTTCCTATGTACACCATATACATACTGTTATAACATGTACATTTATTGCATCATATAAACACAGAAGTTGTTATTAAACGTCTATGCTTTTAATGAATGCGAGTGACTAAGTGGTTAGAGAATTGGATTCGCAATTGTGAGATTGTGAGTTCGATTCACGGGCGCGATGATGCGTTAGGTCTTTGAGTAAGACACTTTATTTCACGTTGCTCCTTCTGCTAGGAGTTGCCATAGTATCAACGTTGAAAAGATCAATGGAAACATTGTTTCCTTGGCCTAATTTAACGTGCTCCGCCCTACACTCGGTAATCGAACGAGGTCTAAGATCTTGTCGATCGATTAAAAAATGTTTTTGTTTCATTGCTCATTAACTATAAATCTAGTTAAAAGCAAATTTAACATTCCTCTTCTCACGCTCGTTTTGTCCATTTAACCTAATTAAAAATAATTTTCTCCAATTTACTGTATTCTTTACGTTTAGCATGAAAAATTATACAGATTGAATATGATGGGTATGAGAAAAAATATAAGAAAGATATGAAAAAAGACCAAAACAACAACAACAATAAAAGCAAAAAAGCAAAAACAAAACAAAGCAAAAACAGAATGAATAATTGAAAAATAAAGCAGTTATTGAAATGGCCGCTAGATGGCTGACAGGAAGTCATGTTAGTTTTATTTCTTCAGTGAAACAATTTTAAAAGTTAGATTTATACGGTAAAATAATAATAATAATAATGAAATTATTGTGTAAAGTGCTCAGGTGCACTACAACTCGTCAAAGGTGTATGTATAGTACATAGAATAATACACAAATGTCAGGGAAGTGAATAGTGTCATGGTATACATGTGTATATGTGTATGGAGGGGGAACATTAGCTGTAGTGTTGGCGGATCTCGGGAAGCATGGAGGCCTTAAAGGATGCAGTGTCTTGACTTGACAGCTAACAACTGATGCAGGTAGTTTGTTCCATGCTTCAGCAACTCTGAGCGTGAAAAAATGTTTCCGAAAGTTATGGGAACTGTGCTGTTTTCTTACTTTGTGGGCATGTCCACGTGTGTTAGACACATGGAAATCAAAAAGGTACTCAGGGTTGTTGTTGGCAACATGGTTAACAATTTTGTGGGTGTTTACCAAGTCAGTTGCCAGGCGTCGGAGCTTCAATGTATCCATGCCCAGGGAAGCAAGGCGCTCAGAGTATGGTAGATGCCTGATGGAGGGTATTCGCTTGGTTGCACGTCTCTGAACAGTTTCCAGGCGGTCAATGTTCTGAGCAAGATAGGGGTTACAGACCGGTGATGCAAATTCTAAGTGTGGTCGCACCATAGCCATGTACAGCCTTAAATAGATATCTGGAGAGCGGCTGACAAAGGTCTTGCTGAGTGATGCTAAGACACCCTCGGCTCTCTTGACAATTTTAGAGACGTGCTTCGTCCAACGCAAATCGCTGCTGACCATAATGCCCAGGACACGTTCACAAGAAGACTTCTTGATATTAGTGTTGTGGAGGAAGTATGTGGACGCTGGGTTTTTACTCCCAAAATGCATGGTGGTGCACTTGTCCAAGCTAGCTTGAGTTGCCAGTCTGAGATCCATTGTTGCATTGTGTCCAGGTCAGACTGCAAACAAGATCTATAGTGTTCAGGATCTGTCCTTTTTATCTCAAGGTACAGCTTGATGTCGTCTGCGTACTTTAGTACCGTGGCATTCTTTAAGTTGGCATCTATGTCATTAATATATGCCACAAACAAAAGGGGGCCAAGATCAGATCCCTGTGGTACACCAGATGACATCTCATATGGTGAGGAATGCTGTCCCAGAACCGTGACTACCTCTCTTCGGCTGAGAATGAAGGACTTCAACCAGTTAAAAAGATCATCCTTCACACCCATTGCAGAGAGTTTTGCCATAAGCCTTTTGTGTGGCACAGAATTGAAGGCTTTCGCAAAGTCAAGATAAACAACATCCACCCATGAGCCGCCATCAGTGATCCAGGTGATGTCCTCAAGAAACTCTATAAGTTGATCACAGCAGCTGGAGTTAGGGATAAATCCAAATTGCGAGGGCCGGATAAGACTGTGAGAGCTCCAGAAGTTCCAAAGTGTTTCTCTGACACAGGATTCCATCAGTTTGGCGATGCAACTAGTAAGACTGACTGGACGATAGTTCACAGGTGATGTGCGGTCACCCTTTTTGAACAGAGGAATGACACTGGCAGTTTTCCACTGTTCTGGAGTAGTACTGTTGTTCAGACAGAATTGGAAGAAGCGTGATAACTGGTACAGAAGGGAGTACCCACCACGTTTAAGAAGCAGGTACGTAACACCATCAAGACCAGGAGAGGCATGGTTGCGTTTATTTTTTAGGTGACGTCGCAGCATTGCAGGTGTAAATTCCATGGTTGTAATAGAGTCCGGTGTCATAGGTGGTGGAGATGGTACACTCTGGTCTTCAATAGTGAAAATGCCTGCATAGCATTCAGCAATGAGCTCTGCGCATTCCTTGGGGTCGTCAGTAACATGGGTTGTGTGGGGATTGCGAAGAGGACCAACTGGAGAGTGAGGCCTCTGCTTTGAGTGAACATACTTCCAGAACACCTTACTGTCAGGGCTGGTTGCTATGTGCTGCTCAAATTGAAGCACTGCCTTTTTTGTCACCTGTTTGAGGTGGTTGGACGATCTATTTCGCCTCTTCCTATTAATGTCTGATTTGTGAAGTTTGTACTCACGTTCAGCATTGCGCCGTTCTTTTCTGGCAAGACGGACTGCTGCAGTCTCCCAAATTGCACTTTTGGGATGTTTTTTCCGCTTGCGTGGCACCGAAGCTGCACATGTCCATATTGAGCTCAGGATGTTCTGGAGTACATTTTTGACATCTCAAGAGTCGTAGAACTCAAGCCAGTTTGGCCGTTGCAACTCGGTGCAGTAACAGTTCCAGTCTGCTTTATTCCAGTCAAAGTGAGCAGTTTGGAGATAGTTGTGGTTCTTGTTACTGCCCATGAGGGATAGATTGGCAATGATCATAGCATGATCAGAGTCACCTAAAGGTTCCTCAGCAGTAACACTAATGACCGTTTCAGGAGTAGTGGTGAAGAGTAGGTCCAAAGTGTTGTCACGTCTTGTTGGGGAGGTGACCACCTGGGACCAACTCGAGTCCAGCACTAGCTCAAGGAAGTCATTTGCACTTGGCGGCCAACGAAAGGTTTCCCAGTCAATCTCAGGGTGATTGAAGTCTCCTGCAATGAAAACATAAGTGGCTGTCTTCCTGGCAGCAGCTCTGAGGATATCACAAAGTTGAGTGTCCTGATGGTAATTTGGGGGACGGTAAACGACGGTAAACGACTCCAAGTAGCAGTGTTGACATGGTTCCCCCGTCCATGTCCACACGTGGTTTGTTGGCGAAAATCAAGTCAAATTAAATATACTTCGTTAAAATAATTCTATGTTGAAACTGGTACTAGTTGCCAGGGAACAGTCAAAGTAATTGTAATAATGAATATTGTAATCCATCTGACGTGTTTAAAGGGCAGTTTTTGGTGAAAATATTATATTATATCGCATGTTTTACAGCAGAATTTCCTCTTTTGTTTCCTGTTAAATGATTTTCTTCTAGTTTATTGCACTGCCTCTTATTTTATTGTCAAGTCAGTCGTTTTCTATTATGGTATACTATTTTCTAGCAACATAACATCAATATATTCTCTTAAAATATGTTTACAAATCTTCATTATTTTAAATATTGAAAAACTGTGTCGTATTTAATGTTAGTCAATAAATATATATTTCGCCGAGAAAGGATGTTTTTGTGACAAGAGAAGTGTCGTGCCCCAATAAAAATACATTAACTAAGATTTTGTTATAGTGTACAAAAAAAATACAATCTTTAGGTTTATACATCAAACGGTTTACAGATAAATTATATCCATACACACACACATACACCCTCCCCCCACACACATATATATATACATATTTTATCATATATATATATATATATATATATATATATATATATATATATATATATATATATATATATATGTATATATATATATATATATATATATATATATATATATATATGTATATATATGTATATATATATATATATATATATATATCCGCAAGGTGAAACATTTGTTCTCGGTATGGTGAACTAACTGTTGTGTTACTACTTATATATATATATATATATATATATATATACAATGTGCCTACTTAAACAGATACTAATATTGAATGTGTATTGTTGTAAAGTAGGTTGACTGTGCTGATAAATTGGTCGGTACAAAACTTCAATCAGTTTTTTTTATTCGATTGAATCACTGCTAATCTATATTTCTGATCAACTTTTGTATATATTGGATAGCATTGCAGCTTCTTTTCAATATCTACATGGCACAGAAGCGAACAATTATTGGTAGTTAGTGTGATTGACAAAGTTCTATGAAAATTAATCTGAAAAAGAAAAGAGTTATCTGAAGAGCAAAAGAGGGAAAGAGAGAGAATGCGAACGAGGAGTGAAAATAACGAAGTGTGGGGTCGAGAAGTAAAGAGCAAAGTGGAGATAATCGATGTATTCTATAATTGGAGACGTAAATATTACACGAACATACCCTGTACTTGCCGTTCTACAGAGAATGGACGTAGAACTTCAATATTATATGTATGCGCAGTTAGATGAACGTCGCACTTCCTTTTTTTTACATCACTAATTCAGTTCTTTTTGTTCTGCAGTTTTCTTTGTAATTTTTTAAAACTTTTATTTTCTATATTTTTTCCTATCCTTTTATTCTTCAGTTTTATGTATATGATCAGTTGCTATGTTCTCTCTCTCTGACGTATCCCTCTCTCTCGTATCTCTCTCTATCACATCTTCTCTCTCCCCCCCACTCCTTGTTCTTAACCATCACTATTTGTCGTAACAAAAATAAGGCTCAGTATTGAGATATATAGGTGAAGGATAATTACATACAACATTTCTTTTATCTAGATGCAGGAACTTCAGCCATTGTTGAATATATTCATGAACCTTTTCTTTGTGATATTGCTTTATCTGTTTCATTTGACATTCAACAAATATATGGAATATATACATACATGATATAGGCAAAATATAACACTGATTTCCAATGTGTATTATACGCCCTTTAATGTTATGGGGGAATATGGTCTCCACGGAATTAAAAGTAAATCAGAATGTCTTTAACTCTTGATGGAGTTGGTTGAAGAGTTGGACTCACAATGGTGAGGTTGTGTGTTTGATTACTGGACCAGGCGATGCAAGAAACTTTATTTCACCTTGCTTCAGCTGGACAAATGAATTGAGACATTACTGGTGCCAAGCCATTGCTTTTCCCTTGAATGACTTCGCTGATGTAGGCAATGGAGTTGGGTAAGCATGGGTCACTGCTGGTCTTCCTCAAAAATACCTTCCCTGGCCTTGTGTTTTGGAAGGGATCTTTCTAGGTGCAAAACCCATGGTCATTCGTGACCGAAGGGGAACTTTACGCTTTGCCCTTTATATATATATATATATATATATATATCTTTGCTTTCTTTTCTTTACCACCACCCACTTCCTTTTGATGCAAACCCATTTAAAAACGCACTTGATTCTACAATATGGAACTGTTTGTGTTAATGTATTTATATGTAGTTGTCTACAACACTTACATCATGATGTTATGTAAGAACCTTTGAGGAGTTATTCTCCAAACACCAGATAAATAATCGTTTCTGATTTAGCTACAAGGCCAACAATTTTGGGGAGGGGAAAGTCGATTAATTCGACCCAAATGCGTTACTAGTGGTTTATTTTATCGACCTCGTAAGGACGAAAGGCAAAGCTAACCTCGGCATTGCCTTTTATAATTATGGAGTCAATAAAATATCTAATGACAAAGATAAACTAGGAGAAGATTACTTATATTAGAATATCTATTAAAATTCTTCATTATTTTCAAAAATATTTGAAAATTAGAAGCAGGGTTTTTCATAAGGTAAGAAAAGGGTTAAAATTGTAAGGTGTGGTCTGTGAGATCTCCCTGTTATTTTTAACATACTGAACGGCTAAGTCGCGTCTTAAACATATTTACAATTCTTCAATAATTGACTGTTAACTTTAAAGTAGACAACAAGTTTATATGTGGTATAGTTGCCTACTCTATTCTGTCCAGTGGGGCCTCGGGGCGGCCAGCACGTTGGCTCC
Organism: Eledone cirrhosa; assembly: GCA_964016885.1. Lineage (NCBI taxonomy): Eukaryota > Metazoa > Mollusca > Cephalopoda > Octopoda > Eledonidae > Eledone > Eledone cirrhosa. The sequence goes on from OZ024742.1 coordinate 18,763,017, forward strand.
ATTTATTTATGACAGTGAGATATGGGGAGAGCGAGAAAGACGGAGAGAGTGACTATACCAGCATTGATGAATGATTTTGTAGAGTTAAATATTTAAAACATTCTGTCAATCCTCCATCCTCTCACCTTTATAATTATTTATGTTTGATTGTTTTCTTTAATATCTATAACTTTGATCAATCTACTAAAGAAGACGAACTTAAAAACTGTATTGATCTGTACCAAATATATTTGAGGCAATATAGATATTGTTAAGGACAACAGAAAGACTAATTATATATTAATTAGACTTCAAAGAAATATAATTTGATATATAGAAATCCTTATTATGGACAAAAATATATGTGCTTTTAATTACAAACACACGCAACACTCTCCCACATTTTCCTTCTTCTCCCTTTTGCTCCCCGCCCCCCTCTCTCTCTCTCTCTCTCTCTCTCTCTCTCTCTCTCTCCATATATATATATATATATATATATATACATTATGAAGAGAGAAGAAACATTTAGATATAATTAGTAATAAATTGTATCATACCTAAACTGCTTCTAAATTCCTCGACTACGTAGTTTCGTGGCATAAACAAAAACAATATATCATAAAGATATAGAGTCCTTGCGAGGTCTGCCGACCTATCAAGAGGATACCTCATTTTACTAGTCTCAAGAACGCGTCTACACGACGTGAGAAAGAATCCCAAAAGGCGGAGGGGGAGATAGTCACGCGATATAACGGTCGAGAAACAGAGCTAAGCCTCTTATAACCCCGAAGAAAATACCACGGAGGCGGAGGGGGTATTTATATCGAGGCCGTAGAAGAGGTGGTGAAGGAGGCGAGAAGTATGAGTAATGGAAGCTTTCCAGCTGTCCCCACACTTCAAAGATTGCTCGACCAGAGGGAGTTATTAACAATATATTTAGAAACACACAGATACATGTGGACACACACATATATACATCTGTGTGTTTCTAAATATATTATATATATATATATATATATATATATGTGTGTGTGTGTGTGTGTATGTGTGTGTGTGTGTGTGTGTGTGTGTATGTATGTATGTATGTGTATGTGTATGTATGCGAAAAGAATACGGAATCAACAAAGCAAACAACACAGTACAGTGAAGAAATATTAGGTTTAACACTTGATATAGTAGGAGAACAGTTTCTTCCTCTCCCCCGCTATCTTTCTATTTCATCCTTTATTTCTCATTCTATCTTCTGATGAAAGACTTGTTTCCGAAACATTAAAACATTTTTTCTATTATTTCAAGCATTAAACTAAAATATATTTTCATTGTACTATCGTTTGCTTTGTTATTTTTGTTTACTTTTCACACACACACACACACACACACACACGCTCGCGCGCGCGCGCATATGTATACATATCCTAAACGGACGGTAGTCCGTTTAGTAATATTGTTGTGGTCGTGTTTTCGTTGGCAATCGTCTGTTTACGACAGTACAGCGCGGCTCTACTTTATTTAACTGAGATAAAACTTATATGAGCATGAACAGTAGATCATTACGCATCTTTTGGCTTAAAAATCTAGAAATTTGGTCCAGCGGGAAAAAGTTTATAATCAAAGTTTGCTGATAAATCTTGTGTTCAAGTGAGTGAGTAGTAAGCGTGACGCTAGGGGAGGTAATCCAGAAATGACGAATTTTTTTCGGCGGAACTCTTGTGATTGTGATTACGTTAGTCAAATGTAGTCAAATCGCCGAATCCCCTCCTCCTAATTGATTACGTCATTTCTGAACGGCCCTACTTGCGTCAGTGTGAAACATTACTTCACTTTTCACTGCTAAAATGCTTTTTAAATACTTCGTTAAAAATTTATGTTTATTATCAAAGCTATTTTTTGTACCAATCTATCAATAGTTTGCGAAAATATAGGTAAACATGTGAGTTAAAGTTTTTTAATCGCATCGATCAAATGATCCCCCGGTCTGACGACGACCTCTGAATGTGGAACCCAGAGCCTATGAATGTGGAAACTATCTGTTGAATACCTGGTATATGAAGAGCAACCGATACGATCGGTCGGCGATCGGTCTTGAAGAAGAATGAAGAATGAAGTGAAATTTTGGTCTGGTTGTTGTCATCGGTGTTTCGCAGAGATGCCGGCACGAACAAAGGTGTCAGTGACACAAAGTTGTCCGCTTGAACAAAGGTGTCGGTCCGACAAAGGTGTCAGTCAGACAGACAGTCAGACAGTGTCACAGTCGGTGCGACAAAGCGATCGATGCGATTAAAAAAATTTAACTCACATGTTTACCTATATTTTCGCAAACTATTGATAGATTGGTACAAAAAATAGCTTTGATAATAAACATAAATTTTTAACGAAGTATTTAAAAAGCATTTTAGCAGTGAAAAGTGAAGTAATGTTTCACACTGACGCAAGTAGGGCCGTTCAGAAATGGCGTAGTCAATTAGGAGGAGAGGATTCGGCGATTTGACTACATTTGACTAACGTAATCACAATCACAAGAGTTCCGCCGAAAAAAATTCCTCATTTCTGGATTACCTCCCCTAGCGTCACGCTTACTACTCACTCACTTGAACACAAGATTTATCAGCAAACTTTGATTATAAACTTTTTCCCGCTGGACCAATTTCTAGATTTTTAAGCCAAAAGATGCGTAATGATCTACTGTTCATGCTCATATAAGTTTTATCTCAGTTAAATAAAGTAGAGCCGCGCTGTACTGTCGTAAACAGACGGTTGCCAACGAAAACACGACCACAACAATATTACTAAACGGACTACCGTCCGTTTAGGATACATATACATACATACATGATGATAGTTGCCCCCTAGTTATCGAGTATGGCCATTGCACGAGAAAAAAAATATTATAACAATAATAATAATAATAACGACAACAACAACAATAATAATATACATACATATATATATATATATATATATATACACACACGCACACACATAAACATATCTATACACACACACACACACACGATAGCAATTAACAGCGCTGCGATCGAATGCGGCCTTTTAGCCCAGCCAATGATCTAAAATATCTTGTACAGAGTTGGCAACCAAAACATTCACTGGGAATAGCCGGCTGTGGTTGGAGTTCATGCACTTTTGCATGTCGTTTGAGCCCCCTGCTGATTTACATCCTCTACCACATGCTTGGGAAGCATGATGAGTATCATCCTGGTGGTCAACCACTGGTCTTACTTTATGACTGCGAAGATGACTTTCGAGTCCAGCTCATACATACATATATACATACATATATACATACAATGTCTTCTGTTTACTTCCTTCTCATGAGATATGGTGTGGTATATCGAAGAAATCACAATACAGAAGAAATAAAATACAGATCAAGGTGCAGTAAATGGGCAATAGATAGCACGGTTGGAGAATGCAAGGTTATACATATAGATATAGAGGATGGCAGAGTTGGAATGGTATCAGGTGATACCTAGTGTATGTTCGAGTCTTAATTTTCAATGTGAATCCCAAAAGCTCTGAAATATAGGATAGGGAATTCAGTCAATACAATACAGGGTATAGTAGAATATGTTGATTCTTTGAAGAATCTATGAGGTCTGACGGAGTCTGAATGTTCCCCACAGGGAAGCAGCAATGCATGGTCCAGGTGGGCGGTAGACAGAGCTCAAAGCAGCCAAAATCCGAAAGGTGCGTAGTTAGTCCCGTGCTGGCGATAGCTGTACACTGCCGCTATTCATTATTACATCTGAAAGCGCTCGACATTTCCTGGAGCATTATTTATTTATGTTTGTTGGTTCACCACTGGATAGAACTGGTCATTCCGTATGGTCAACCTCGATGTAATATTAGGGAGAGCACTCAAAGTAATGCAACTCAGCCGTCTTCGTTTGTGTAGTTGGTGGTGCGAGTACGGAGTTAATTATTATAAAATAACAGGAGGCTGGACAGGTGTAATTCCTTAAAAGGTTTATTATACTATGAACATTTCAATGACTGGGTTCAGTATGAATCCGGCGACATCATCAGGTATTCGAAATATAACAAAGGAATATAATAGACAAAATCCATGGGGCTGAAAATCAGAGACATGAGGGCGACCGAACATTTAGCAGCTTCTACCTCGGTCGGCCGCCCTCAAGTGGTGATTATTAATCCTACTTATGTCCATCTGGTGAAGGGGCATAGGCTTATAGTGTACTCAAGCAATTACACCAGTCCAGCCTCCTGTTATTTTATATATATATATATATGTATGTGTGTGTGAAGGTATATGCATATATATATATATGTATGTATATACGAGGTGTGTCAGAGAAGTTCCAGGACTGATGTCAGAAAAGATTTATTTGAAACCCAAACTTCACACTAAGTGGAGTATGTAACTGTAATCTTAGCTCTCTGCAGCGATAAAACTTTTTTCTTCATAATTTTATATACATGTCCTCTGTTTCAGATCGTCAAGCAATGAGCACAGGGCAACGAACAAACTTGAAGTTTCTGGTACGGTTGGGGAAAACTCCGTCAGAAGCACTGGGATTGCTGCAGCAAGTGTATGGCAAATGAGCTGGGCATGAATCGGGACAGCGTCTGGAAGATTCTCACTGAAGATTTGGACATGCGGAAAGTCTGCGCGAAGATTGTGCCAAAACTACTGAACGATGACCAGAAGGGTCGACGCATGCAAGTGTGCCAGGACATCCTCGATCGTCTTGAAACCGAACCAAACTTGCTAGGGACAGTCATCACCGGTGATGAGTCATGGATCTTCGAGTACGACCCGGAAACCAAACGCCAGAGCCTTCAGTGGAAGAGTCCATCGTCGCCAAGACCGAAGAAAGCACGACAGTCGAAGTCCAAAGTCAAGGTCATGTTGATCACATTCTTCGATGTGAGGGGGATCGTCAACTGCGAGTTCTTGCCACAGGGCCAGACGATCAACCAACATGTCTACAAAGAGAAACTGCAGCGTTTGCTTCGTTCAGTGCGTGAGAAGAGGCGAGAGTTGTGGCAGGACACCTCGTGGCTGCTTCATCTTGACAACGCGCCTGCTCACAATGCCCTGAGCATCCGACAGTTCCTGGCCGAGAAGAACATCGCTGTGTTGGAGCAACCTCCCTACTCCCCCGCCATGGCTCCGTATGATTTCCTATTTCCGTGTGATTTTCCTATTTCCCAAGCTCAAGGGGGTCATCAAGGGGACCCGTTTTGAAGACGTGGACGACATCAAAAAGGCCCTGACGACGGAACTGCGGAGGATCCCGGAAGAATCCTTCCAGCAGTGCATACAAGCGTGGCAGAAAAGGATGGAAAAGTGCATTAGACTCAAGGGGGATTACTTTGAAGGAGAAAACTGTTCGTATGAAGTTTGGGTTTGAAATAAATCTTTTGTGACATCAGTCCTGGAACTTTTCTGACACACCTTGTATGTGTATATATATATATATATATATATATATATATATATATATATACATATACATATATATATGTGTGTGTGTGTGTGTATATATAGATGTGTATGTGTGCATGTACGTCTCTGTATCTGTATGTATGCCTGTATTATGTCTCCTTACTAGCAGAGCTGTGTAGATATGTAGTTCATTGAACTTTAACGTTTCTATAGTTACTTTTCATTAATAATCACTGCCACTAGAACTAATCATAGTTGTTTATCAGTGATATTGGCATATAACCGATGGACAGAGATCGATTAATACAAAATGAATGTCATCAAAAGACCTCGCCTGCTAATACGTTCACAAGGTAATCATTTATCTTTTCCTCTACACACTCTCCATACAATTAATAACATATTGATTAGGAGACACGGTGTCAACAGTTTGACCGATAACATATATTGAAGAATTATCCATGTAATGTCAGAGATAAACGTCACCCCACTTGTTTAACGAACCACAATATCTCTACTGTGTTATGTTGAATGTCAATATGGAATTTATCTTTAAACACTTCCTAGGTTTTGTTTTCTGTTTAACATTATGATATAACTACCAAGTATAAACAACGCACCGAAAGTGTCACAATATTTATGAGTAAGTATAGTGAAAACATGTAGCCTAGTGGTTTGTATGTTCGCTTTACAATCATAATGTCATTGGTTCGATTCCTGAGCCGTTTTGTGATCTTGAGCATAGTACTTCATTTCACCTCACCCCAGTATAGGGTCAATATGGGATTTGTGTTTTAACACATCGTATGTTTTGTTTTATGTTTAACATTATGATATTACTACCAAGTACAAACAACACACCGAATGTGTCACAATATTCATATGAGTACAGTGAGTCGTTAGAATGTCAGATAGAACGCTTTATGGTATTCCTTCCGTCTCTCTGCTCTCTAAGGTCAAATCCTGCCGAGGTCAACTTTGCCTTTCATTCTATCGAGGTCGATAAAAAAAGTACCAGTCTAGTACTGGGGTCGATTCTTCCTCTATATCTCTTTCTCATTTCATCTCTCTCTCTCTCTCTCACTTTCTATCTTTCTCTGAAAGAAATCTGCTGTATTCAGACCTGATTAGGTGGGCTCTGCCAGGTTTAAAGTGCCCTAGAAACGCCGTATGTCAACATGGCAACCCTACGACCCTATAAGGAGTTATGGGACCATACATAAACAACACATCGAATGTGTCACAATATTTATATGAATTAGAGTTTCTGTCTGATGACCTTGAGATAAACATATGAAACTCCAGAGAAACAAGACTCACTATTCAGCCTAAATAAAATGAATATATATGTCCAGTTTCTGCCGCAATCAGAACATGCGAATGTTTGATTGAAGTGACAAGGTGTCTATCTCATTCCTTCTTTCTTGCTTCTCCTGTTAGTCTTCAGTGTATTTCTCCTCCATATCCTCAATCCATTTTCACCAATGAGAATACAAAATTGGACGACTGGTAGCAGTGCCCTAAACTTCTTAACGGTTAATCTTATTCCTCTTCAAAGTGGAATTATTCTGTTATTTTATTATGTGTTCCAGCCGACAGGCTGAGGCCAAGCTGGGGCACGAGTAGGCACTCCATCGGTTACGACAAGGACTATTCCTGTTGATTGTTTCTATCTGTCCCCGCTAGAGCAAAAGGATGGTGATGGTCATCTAAAAAAAAACATAGCGTAATGAGGCTGATTGCTTGCAAACGAATCGAATATTATTATCATTCGATATGAAACCCACGAATGCAATCTTGCAAAACAAATACAAAGACGAAGTATAAATAATTAGTTATAAATTTACTTCTATTGAATGAACATCAACTATCTGAACAACTACTTAAAACCAATGAAAAATATTGAAACAAACAAATTAAACAATCGAAATCCCCAATAGGGGGGAGGCACCACAACTGGGTTGTTTAATACCCCGTCGATAGAACAACCCTCAATTTCAGGAGCGTGTTGTGCAAGTGCTCCCTTCTTCCTTTTTCTCTCTTCTTCAACCTACAGGTTTATAAACAGAGAAGGCCCAATCACTCGGACCATTTTTGCCACATTCACCCACCTTTCAGTAAATTTACTGAGGTGCAGTACCTCTCTCTCCATTCTAATTCTGCTTCTAAAGTGGTACCTAAAAAAGGGAATGAGTTGTTGTCCGGAGAGAAAGGCATATGTGCTCAGTCCTCTCAATCTCGTCCACCATATAACCTCTTTCACCATAGCCACTATACAGAGGAAAACCGCCTCTCTTTCGTTTTTGAAAGAGGTTGGCGGTTTGATCCTTACTATGGACTCGGCAGTCACTTGGATTTGTCCCATACGCGACAGCAGTTGTTCTGCGTAGTTCCATAGGTCGGTTACCCCCCCCCCCCCTCCCCGGGCAGTGTACAATTGCGTGCAAGACGGTTTCAATGTCCTGCTCGCATCTTGGATACGTCCTCTTGGAAGGATCCCTGCCGGGGCGTCCGTGCCTGTAGAACTTGTCTCGAACTGGTAGAGCTCCTCGGTAGCACTGCCAGGCCAGGGACCTCTGGAAGTTGTCCATAGGTCCCGGGCGGAAAGTGCTTCCAAACAGACTGGTGAGTTCGTCGACTTCGACGCCCAGGGTCTCTCCGAGCACGTCGTGGCCCTTGTGACGTACTAACCCGCTATAGAATGTCGAAGTGGAGTCTTCACTGAGTGCTGTTCCCGCTTGACCGAGGACTGTGAGCGCCTGAGCGCATTCAATATGCCAGGCGCCCATCCTCTTCGGTCTTCGCTTGACCCAGGACTGCAGCTCCGTCAGTGAGACAAGTTGCGGGAAGGCCTGTCTCACAAACGGTGCCCACACCGGTTGGTCGGTAAGGAATACCTGTAGATGCCGTAGCCTCAGCGCATGTTTGCGCATCATCAGCCACGTCATTCCCAGCCCTCCGTTAGAAGGGTGCTGACAGCAGACGGATCTCCTCACCAGTGGCGCCTGCTTCTTCCAAAGGAACTGGAAGAGCACGACGGTCAAGCGGTATTAGATGACGGACGCTATGAAAGTGTTCGCCACCTCAGCTCGACCTTTCAAGGATAGTTTGCACTCTGCCCACTTCTGGGTGAGCATAAATGCCTTGGCCGTGACCTCGTTCCAGTTAGCCAGAAAGACAGACAGATAGATAAATAGAGAGATAGAGAGAAAAAGAGAGAGGCAGGCAGACAGGAAGAGCGACAAATAGATTTATCATTAATCTACTTTCTCATAAATAAAATATAATACAGTGGATAGGTATAAAATATAAGTATCGATCTTGATGATCTTGTAATGATCTGCTCAGTTGATCTATATAAACTGAAGCATACGTGACTGCTGCTGACTGCTGTAATATATTCGACATAAGCTATATTTTATCAACATTGATGTCAATAATGATGTATATAGAGATATACATCTAAGACCAAATAGATAACATTACGGTGGATTGGCAGTATTGGTAAAGGGTCGGACGCCATGCTGTGACGCATAGAGTTACAGCCCTTGCCATTCTGAGTTAAAATCCCGCCGAGGTTAACTTTGCCTTTCATCCTTACGGGGTTGATAAAATAAAGTACCAGTAATACACTGAGTAATTGCTGGCCTTGTGCCAAAAGTAGAAACAATTATTTAATTCCTTGTCGGTTTCATTGACACAGTTATCTTCACAAATGACGTTCATCATTATAATCTGTATTAAACCTTTCATTAACGTATGTTAATGAAATACACTCTGAATTAATTAATTGTTTCTACTTTAGGCACAAGGCCAGCAATTACCCAGTGCATTACTGGTACTTTATTTTATCGACCCCGTAAGGATGAAAGGCAAAGTCAACCTCGGCGGGATTTTAACTCAGATCGTAAAGGGACGTAACTATGCTGGAAAGCATGGCGTCCGACCCTCTACTGATGAATTAATTAATGAAATATTTTGAGGAATTTCTAAAATTAATCTTCATTTTATTGTTAAGATCGTAAGGACAGTATCGGTAGAGCATCGGACAACATGCTTTGCGTCATATAGTTATGGTCCTTTACGTTCTAAAGCAGGCATGTCAAACTGAGGATCCCCCGAGGGTCACATGGATCAGATATGTGTTGTCTGAGGGCCACATACGACAACTAATTGCGCACATTACAACTAATTTTACGAAGATAAAACATGCTCGCGTGTAAAACCCTTTGTGCGGGCCACAGGTGTGCTTGTAAAGGGCCGCCTGTTTGACATACCTGTTCTAAAGTCAAATCACACAGAGGTTAGATTTACTTTTCATCCTTACGGTGTCGATAAAATAAAGTACCAGTAACGTACTGGGGTCGATTTAATCGACTTTTCCTTCCCACCAAATTGTTGTCCTTGTACCTAAATTAGAAACCATTATCAAGGTGGTATTTGTTATCATAACAAAATATTCTAATATCAAATTATGTTAAAAGATTTTATTTCGAATATGAAATCTATTAAAATAAGTGGTTTTGTTTCATAGAAACGGAAGTGATTACAGCTGAGTTGGTATCAAAAGGGTTAATATACGGGTATATTCTTCTTCGGGGTGTACACAGTATATCTTATATTCAGTCATATAGGCCCTGCAGTGAAGAGGGATGGGTTATATATGCTTGAACTGTGTATGTATGGTGGGGGTGAGTGTGTGGGAATAAGTGCGAGTAAGTATGTGTGTGTATGTGAGTGTATTTGCGTGTGGGAATGCCCCAGCATATGAAGTCAGGTGGCCTTGTGGTTAGGGGATTCGGTTCACGATCGTAAGGTCGTGAGTTTGATTCCCGGCGGCGCGCTGCGTCCTTCGGCAAGACACTTTATTTCACACTGCTCCAGTCCACTCAGATGGCAAAAATGAGTTGTATCTGTAATTCGAAGGGCCAGCCTTTTCACATTCTGGGTCACGCTGAATCTCCCTGAGAACTACGTTAAAGGTACGTGTGTTTGTGGAATGCTCAGCCACTTGCACGTTGATTTCACGAGCAGGCTGTTCTGTTGATCGGATCAACTGGAATACTCATCGTCGCAACTGACGGAGTTCCACTACTATAGTTATACAACAAGTAGCGACTAGCAACGAAGGAAGGTCAATGTGGTTGTTCCAGTTTATATCTTCCAAAACAATAACCGTTATTTCAATGTTATATTGAAAGAAACATATACAGGAATACACACACATACACACACACACACACACACATATATAAACAAAAATGTGTATGCATCGGCCTCTTACACATATATTTCATTTGTGTTGTATATATATATATTTAAGGAAAGTGGTAAATAATTCATACACACACACACACACACACACACACATACACGTACACCACACATAGACACATGCGCACACACATACATATATACCACACACAGACACATACACATACACCACACCAGACATACATATATATGGTCTGGTCTATTTAGTGCGAGTGATTAACGTAATGGCCGACCAGTACGGATATGGAACATTTACAAGGCATTACTTATAAGAGATAAACCCCAGATAACGAGATTTCACTAATAAATTAATGTATTACCTACACAGTTATCCTTCTATATTTCCGAATCCATTTCCGTTTAGCATTCGCCGTTAATCAATCTCTGTTAATGGATATTTTTCGGAGCAATCATGTATCATCGTCTCGTGTTAAATATCTCCATTGTTCTGTTAAACGTTGTCCCGTCATCTCTCAACTGTGAATTTACATTTCACGGACAATGCGTAGTTATTTGTTTATTAATTCCAGAAGCAGTATCATGCCGAGTGCTGCATGGCTGGAATGAAACTCAGTGCTGCGAAAACTGGAGGCCTGCGCAGTGAACGCTACACGTGAATGGAGTTCCACTGAGGTAGGTGGGGTATTTCAAGTATCTAGGGACCGTGTTCAAGAGTGATGGAAGGCAGGCGGCTGAATTAAATGCAAGAATTGCAAAAGCTGGTGCAGTAATGCACCGCTTCAGCATTCAGTAATGAGAAGGAAGGAGGTAGGCGTAAAAGCCAAACTTGCTATCTTCAATCCGGTATTCGAGCCAACCTTTACTATGGTCATGAATCTTAGGTAAAGACCGAAAGAATACGATCGCGAATACAAGCGGCCGAAATAGGGTTCCTCCGAAGAGTCGTTGGAATAACATTACTCGATAGAAAGCGTTGCTCGGAGATCAAACAGTCACTCCAGATAGAGTCGCTGCTTCTCCGAATTGAGAGATGACAGCTCTGATACTATGGCAATGTGGTTAGAATGTCTCGGGAAAGAATCGCTGGACAGATTTTAGGGGTAAAACCAACCGGCAGGAGACTTAGAGGCAGACAGGACCCACTAGAAAGAGTGTTTGAGAACTCGATAAAATAAAGTACCAATAACGCACTGAGTTCGATTTAATCGACTTTCCCTTCCCCTAAAATATCAGGCCGTGCCTACATAAATCAGAAACCATTATCAAATCCCGCCGAGGTTAACTTTGCTTTTCATCCTTACAGGGTCGATAAAATAAAGTACCAGTAATGCACTGGGATAATTTCTGGCCTTGTGCCAAAAGTAGAAACAATTATCATTATAGGCTGCTTTGAACAAGAGTAATTTATTATAAGGCAGGTATGTGTCATTGAATTACTACTGTATTTTACAAGATAATTCGGAATACTATTTGTTCAGAGAAAATAAATACATCTAATAAATATTTAATTCACTCTGAATGATTATACACTTGAAAATTGAATATATCAATGTTTGATTTGCAAATAATCTACATTCTATATCGAAATATCATCGATATTACTGAGTAAACTCCTGAAATATATCTATTAGATATTCTTCCTGCAGCTCAATGTAATTAGTAGGAACCTTTCAAATACAGCGAGGCTGATAAATATCCACCCCACCCCCTCAGATAACAGTTTCTGTGCTAAGCTTCATGAGGACAATGTTTACAAAAGCAACACGACTAAGCTACAATAAATAACAAATATTTTGTCGTCAGAAATATTAAATTAATCATCATTTCTTTATTTTAGAAATCATAAAATGTGATTGTTGCTATGTGTTGTTGAGCAAGATACTTTATTTCACGTTACTTCAGTTTACTCAGCTGTAGAAATCAGTTGTGACGTCACTGGTGCCAAGCTGTATCAGCCATTACCTTTTCCTTTCATAACATCGGTGACGTGGAGAGGGGAGGCTGGTATGCATGGACGACTGCTGGTCTTCCACAAACAACCGTGCCCAATTTTTTGCCTCTAGGTGCAAACCCATGATCACTCGTGACTGAAAAGGGGGGGGGGGTCTTTACCCTTTTTATTGGCAGATCGTTAGAGCATCAGCCAAAATGCTTCACAGATTTGTTCCGGTTCTTTATGTTCTGAATTCAAATCCCGCCGAGGTCGACTTTCCCCTTACTTCAAACTGTTGGCCTTGTGCTAATGTAAGAAGTAATTATTTAAAAAACCATAATACAGTTATGAGAAACGCCCAGAGAGATGAACATTTAGATAGAATCGGAAATTGGGAACATTAGCTTAGAATATCAAGAATAGATTTATAACCTTAGTTGTTTTTTATGTCACTCTCAGTCACCTATGTCACTCTAAGTCACCTATGTCACTCTAAGTCACCATGAAATATTCCTATATCTGAGATGATGCACCTTCTCAATCATTGGAGTTTTCAACAAATAATTCCATTGCTAGACAAACCTTACATGTATGCCAATCTTATTTTAATATTATATTCTAACTATATTATTCATCACCATTAATTGAATGCGGTCATAATTTCTATCTAGAGAATGGATTGTTGACAAACGTTTTTAGATGTCACCGTATGGGTTCTGTAATTAACATCTAGATTGTCATCTTAATAATGTGGCTACAGAGTCACTCCATTCCCATGTATATTTACTTCATATAACTCAACCTTCCGAGGTCAACTTTGCCTTTCAACATTTCGAGGTCGATAAAAAAAGTACCAGTCTAATACTGGGGTTGATTATTCCTCTATATCTCTTTCTCATTTCCTCTCTCTCACTTTCTATCTTTCTCTGGAAGAAATCTGCTGTACTCAGGCCTGGAGAGAGACGTTTAAAATGCCCAAGAAACGCCGTATGTCAATATAGTACCACTACGACTCTATCAGGAATTACAGGATCATATATACATACCTCAACCTTAATCTGAATTACAATTAACTTTCGCTGATGAGAATGTAACGAGAGATGAAACATCAATCAACTCGAACTACGAAATATCACTTTCAAGCTGAAAGTTATTTTACTCTATCACTTAACCCTAGGATTTGTACCTCCGAGGCATAAGTCCAGGCAAAGTTGTTTGTGGAAGACCAGCTGTCGCCTATGCACACAAACCACACCTCTACACGCTACCGATGTTGTCCAAAGGAACAGCAATGGCTGATACAGCTTGGCTCCAGTGACGTCGCAACTCATTTCTACAGCTGAGTAAACTGGAGCAACGTGAATAAAGTGCCTTATTCAAGGACACAACACACAGCCCTGCCCAGGAATCGAACTCATAATCTCACAATTGTAAGTCCAACTTGCCATTAAGCATGCTCCATCACTTTACTCTCTTTAGGGGTTTATGTACCCAACTTGTTCGACTACTTTTCAAAACCCAAAACCCTGCGTTGAAGTACCATAGATTAAGCTAACATGCAATCAATATTTAAAGTTTGTTCAACACTTCGTAAATAGTATTGATTCTTTGTTTACTGGCAGATATACAAGACTTAAAGAGGCAAGTAAGTGTTCAGTCCCGCCTTGGTGTAATTGTAGTGCAGTCGTCCGGAATATGGCAAGTGTGGATTCGATTCCCACAGTCGGTACTGTTGTTTTTTTTTTGTATTTACCGGCTGAAGTACACAACTTGTTCGACTATTTTTCATAGACAAAACACCTGCATTGAAGTAGCTTACATTAAACTAACATTCAAGAAACATACCGCATCGTCCTTTGCGTGGGTTAATAAGGGAAAAGTGTAGGCCTTAGGTAGAGAGGCCTATTCGAAAAATATATTGCAGTCTCAAATGCCGCAAATTTGATGATGGGTCTGCGATCCGTCCTGGGAGATGTGGGATGGACGCACAAAGATGGCGTGTCCCGAGAGCCCAAAGAAGGGAGGAAAGCTTGACAACTGGAACATCACAACCTTTACAGGTAAGGAGCAGGAACTAGTCGAGGAAGTTAGTTGCTACCGGCTGGAAAAAGTCGGGGTTTCCGCAATAAAGTTTCGTATATTCAATATTTAATTCTATAAAACTCCAGTTTCATAAAACTAACTACACTAACAGAATGTCTTAACGCTTTTTGTATTGAGCATAACATATTCAGAACGCTATATTTTAATTGGCATGCAGTGAATTCTGTAAAGCCCGATCAGTTGGCATTTCAAATAAAATCACAAATCATATATGGCAGTTATTCCGGTGTCAGAATAGGTTTCAGCAGTCATCTACGGACATATAGAATTCAATCAGATAACCATATTATGGTTTTCGTCGATCACTAAACGACGAACTACTAACTATTAAAACCATCATTCGCAATTGAGTATGGCATAATAGTATGTAGGGGAGGTCTTAGTTCCTTACAATGACGGGCAGATAGAGACACCCTCTCAATCCACCCTCCGTTGGTTCACCGATACATCTAGGATGTGATAGCTGGAAGAAGAGAAGACTTCCCCAACACAAAGCTGGTATTATCTATATAGACCCCGAAATGATGACAGGCAAAATGAGCCTTAATTGGATTTGAAAAATCAGAATGTAGAGACCCAGAACAATTATTCAACGCTCTAATAAATCTGCTAAATCGCAGACCTGTCAACTCTCCCCGTCTGACGGGGAGATCTCCCATCCACTTTGAGGTGGGAGAGAGGTGCCTTCTCTTGTGAAAATGGGTATAGCTTTCATTGTGTAAAATCTCCCCATTTTGCCTCGTTTTTCCCCGTTTTAGGACACTTTTTTCATGGTATTTCCCGTCTGAGAATTTAGAGGTTGGCAGGTCTAAATCGGAGCACCTTAATTGATGAACATAAAGCATT
>OZ024742.1:18783540-18798540 GCA_964016885.1 Eledone cirrhosa
ACACCAGGTCCAAACACAAAGGAACCAAACTCCCACTGTCACTGCCTCTGTTTCTCCCGTTCACTCCATCTCTCATATACACCAGGTCCAAACACAAAGGAACCAAACTCCCACTGTCACTGCCTCTGTTTCTCCCGTTCACTCCACCTCTCATACACACCAGGTCCAAACACAAAGGAACCAAACTCCCACTGTCACTGCCTCTGTTTCTCCCGTTCACTCCACCTCTCATACACACCAGGTCCAAACACAAAGGAACCAAACTCCCACTGTCACTGCCTCTGTTTCTCCCGTTCACTCCATCTCTCATATACACCAGGTCCAAACACAAAGGAACCAAACTCCCACTGTCACTGCCTCTGTTTCTCCCGTTCACTCCACCTCTCATACACACCAGGTCCAAACACAAAGGAACCAAACTCCCACTGTCACTGCCTCTGTTTCTCCCGTTCACTCCATCTCTCATATACACCAGGTCCAAACACAAAGGAACCAAACTCCCACTGTCACTGCCTCTGTTTCTCCCGTTCACTCCACCTCTCATACACACCAGGTCCAAACACAAAGGAACCAAACTCCCACTGTCACTGCCTCTGTTTCTCCCGTTCACTCCACCTCTCATACACACCAGGTCCAAACACAAAGGAACCAAACTCCCACTGTCACTGCCTCTGTTTCTCCCGTTCACTCCATCTCTCATATACACCAGGTCCAAACACAAAGGAACCAAACTCCCACTGTCACTGCCTCTGTTTCTCCCGTTCACTCCACCTCTCATACACACCAGGTCCAAACACAAAGGAACCAAACTCCCACTGTCACTGCCTCTGTTTCTCCCGTTCACTCCACCTCTCATACACACCAGGTCCAAACACAAAGGAACCAAACTCCCACTGTCACTGCCTCTGTTTCTCCCGTTCACTCCACCTCTCATACACACCAGGTCCAAACACAAAGGAACCAAACTCCCACTGTCACTGCCTCTGTTTCTCCCGTTCACTCCATCTCTCATATACACCAGGTCCAAACACAAAGGAACCAAACTCCCACTGTCACTGCCTCTGTTTCTCCCGTTCACTCCACCTCTCATACACACCAGGTCCAAACACAAAGGAACCAAACTCCCACTGTCACTGCCTCTGTTTCTCCCGTTCACTCCACCTCTCATACACACCAGGTCCAAACACAAAGGAACCAAACTCCCACTGTCACTGCCTCTGTTTCTCCCGTTCACTCCACCTCTCATACACACCAGGTCCAAGCACAAAGGAACCAAACTCCCACTGTCACTGCCTCTGTCTCTCTCACTCTCCCCACCTCTCATACACACCAGGTCCAAACACAAAGGAACCAAACTCCCACTGTCACTGCCTCTGTCTCTCTCACTCTCCCCACCTCTCATACACACCAGGTCCAAACACAAAGGAACCAAACTCCCACTGTCACTGCCTCTGTTTCTCCCGTTCACTCCACCTCTCATACACACCAGGTCCAAACACAAAGGAACCAAACTCCCACTGTCACTGCCTCTGTCTCTCTCACTCTCCCCACCTCTCATACACACCAGGTCCAAACACAAAGGAACCAAACTCCCACTGTCACTGCCTCTGTTTCTCCCGTTCACTCCACCTCTCATACACACCAGGTCCAAACACAAAGGAACCAAACTCCCACTGTCACTGCCTCTGTCTCTCTCACTCTCCCCACCTCTCATACACACCAGGTCCAAACACAAAGGAACCAAACTCCCACTGTCACTGCCTCTGTTTCTCCCGTTCACTCCACCTCTCATACACACCAGGTCCAAACACAAAGGAACCAAACTCCCACTGTCACTGCCTCTGTCTCTCTCACTCTCCCCACCTCTCATACACACCAGGTCCAAACACAAAGGAACCAAACTCCCACTGTCACTGCCTCTGTTTCTCCCGTTCACTCCACCTCTCATACACACCAGGTCCAAACACAAAGGAACCAAACTCCCACTGTCACTGCCTCTGTCTCTCTCACTCTCCCCACCTCTCATACACACCAGGTCCAAACACAAAGGAACCAAACTCCCACTGTCACTGCCTCTGTTTCTCCCGTTCACTCCACCTCTCATACACACCAGGTCCAAACACAAAGGAACCAAACTCCCACTGTCACTGCCTCTGTCTCTCTCACTCTCCCCACCTCTCATACACACCAGGTCCAAACACAAAGGAACCAAACTCCCACTGTCACTGCCTCTGTCTCTCTCACTCTCCCCACCTCTCATACACACCAGGTCCAAACACAAAGGAACCAAACTCCCACTGTCACTGCCTCTGTTTCTCCCGTTCACTCCACCTCTCATACACACCAGGTCCAAACACAAAGGAACCAAACTCCCACTGTCACTGCCTCTGTCTCTCTCACTCTCCCCACCTCTCATACACACCAGGTCCAAACACAAAGGAACCAAACTCCCACTGTCACTGCCTCTGTTTCTCCCGTTCACTCCACCTCTCATACACACCAGGTCCAAACACAAAGGAACCAAACTCCCACTGTCACTGCCTCTGTTTCTCCCGTTCACTCCATCTCTCATATACACCAGGTCCAAACACAAAGGAACCAAACTCCCACTGTCACTGCCTCTGTTTCTCCCGTTCACTCCACCTCTCATACACACCAGGTCCAAACACAAAGGAACCAAACTCCCACTGTCACTGCCTCTGTCTCTCTCACTCTCCCCACCTCTCATACACACCAGGTCCAAACACAAAGGAACCAAACTCCCACTGTCACTGCCTCTGTTTCTCCCGTTCACTCCACCTCTCATACACACCAGGTCCAAACACAAAGGAACCAAACTCCCACTGTCACTGCCTCTGTTTCTCCCGTTCACTCCACCTCTCATACACACCAGGTCCAAACACAAAGGAACCAAACTCCCACTGTCACTGCCTCTGTCTCTCTCACTCTCCCCACCTCTCATACACACCAGGTCCAAACACAAAGGAACCAAACTCCCACTGTCACTGCCTCTGTTTCTCCCGTTCACTCCACCTCTCATACACACCAGGTCCAAACACAAAGGAACCAAACTCCCACTGTCACTGCCTCTGTCTCTCTCACTCTCCCCACCTCTCATACACACCAGGTCCAAACACAAAGGAACCAAACTCCCACTGTCACTGCCTCTGTTTCTCCCGTTCACTCCACCTCTCATACACACCAGGTCCAAACACAAAGGAACCAAACTCCCACTGTCACTGCCTCTGTCTCTCTCACTCTCCCCACCTCTCATACACACCAGGTCCAAACACAAAGGAACCAAACTCCCACTGTCACTGCCTCTGTTTCTCCCGTTCACTCCACCTCTCATACACACCAGGTCCAAACACAAAGGAACCAAACTCCCACTGTCACTGCCTCTGTTTCTCCCGTTCACTCCATCTCTCATATACACCAGGTCCAAACACAAAGGAACCAAACTCCCACTGTCACTGCCTCTGTTTCTCCCGTTCACTCCACCTCTCATACACACCAGGTCCAAACACAAAGGAACCAAACTCCCACTGTCACTGCCTCTGTCTCTCTCACTCTCCCCACCTCTCATACACACCAGGTCCAAACACAAAGGAACCAAACTCCCACTGTCACTGCCTCTGTCTCTCTCACTCTCTCCATCTCTCATATACACCAGGTCCTAACACAAAGGAACCAAACTCCCACTGTCACTGCCTCTGTTTCTCCCGTTCACTCCACCTCTCATACACACCAGGTCCAAACACAAAGGAACCAAACTCCCACTGTCACTGCCTCTGTCTCTCTCACTCTCTCCATCTCTCATATACACCAGGTCCTAACACAAAGGAACCAAACTCCCACTGTCACTGCCTCTGTTTCTCCCGTTCACTCCACCTCTCATACACACCAGGTCCAAACACAAAGGAACCAAACTCCCACTGTCACTGCCTCTGTCTCTCTCACTCTCCCCACCTCTCATACACACCAGGTCCAAACACAAAGGAACCAAACTCCCACTGTCACTGCCTCTGTTTCTCCCGTTCACTCCACCTCTCATACACACCAGGTCCAAACACAAAGGAACCAAACTCCCACTGTCACTGCCTCTGTCTCTCTCACTCTCCCCACCTCTCATACACACCAGGTCCAAACACAAAGGAACCAAACTCCCACTGTCACTGCCTCTGTTTCTCCCGTTCACTCCACCTCTCATACACACCAGGTCCAAACACAAAGGAACCAAACTCCCACTGTCACTGCCTCTGTCTCTCTCACTCTCCCCACCTCTCATACACACCAGGTCCAAACACAAAGGAACCAAACTCCCACTGTCACTGCCTCTGTTTCTCCCGTTCACTCCACCTCTCATACACACCAGGTCCAAACACAAAGGAACCAAACTCCCACTGTCACTGCCTCTGTTTCTCTCACTCTCCCCACCTCTCATATACACCAGGTCCAAACACAAAGGAACCAAACTCCCACTGTCACTGCCTCTGTCTCTCTCACTCTCCCCACCTCTCATACACACCAGGTCCAAACACAAAGGAACCAAACTCCCACTGTCACTGCCTCTGTTTCTCCCGTTCACTCCACCTCTCATACACACCAGGTCCAAACACAAAGGAACCAAACTCCCACTGTCACTGCCTCTGTTTCTCTCACTCTCCCCACCTCTCATACACACCAGGTCCAAACACAAAGGAACCAAACTCCCACTGTCACTGCCTCTGTCTCTCTCACTCTCCCCACCTCTCATATACACCAGGTCCAAACACAAAGGAACCAAACTCCCACTGTCACTGCCTCCGTCTCTCTCACTCTCCCCACCTCTCATACACACCAGGTCCAAACACAAAGGAACCAAACTCCCACTGTCACTGCCTCTGTCTCTCTCACTCTCCCCACCTCTCATACACACCAGGTCCAAACACAAAGGAACCAAACTCCCACTGTCACTGCCTCTGTCTCTCTCACTCTCTCCATCTCTCATATACACCAGGTCCTAACACAAAGGAACCAAACTCCCACTGTCACTGCCTCTGTCTCTCTCACTCTCTCCATCTCTCATATACACCAGGTCCTAACACAAAGGAACCAAACTCCCACTGTCACTGCCTCTGTCTCTCTCACTCTCTCCGTCTCTCATATACACCAGGTCCTAACACAAAGGAACCAAACTCCCACTGTCACTGCCTCTGTCTCTCTCACTCTCTCCATCTCTCATACACACCAGGTCCAAACACAAAGGAACCAAACTCCCACTGTCACTGCCTCTGTCTCTCTCACTCTCTCCATCTCTCATACACACCAGGTCCAAACACAAAGGAACCAAACTCCCACTGTCACTGCCTCTGTCTCTCTCACTCTCTCCGTCTCTCATATACACCAGGTCCTAACACAAAGGAACCAAACTCCCACTGTCACTGCCTCTGTCTCTCTCACTCTCTCCATCTCTCATACACACCAGGTCCAAACACAAAGGAACCAAACTCCCACTGTCACTGCCTCTGTCTCTCTCACTCTCTCCATCTCTCATATACACCAGGTCCTAACACAAAGGAACCAAACTCCCACTGTCACTGCCTCTGTCTCTCTCACTCTCTCCATCTCTCATATACACCAGGTCCTAACACAAAGGAACCAAACTCCCACTGTCACTGCCTCTGTCTCTCTCACTCTCTCCGTCTCTCATATACACCAGGTCCTAACACAAAGGAACCAAACTCCCACTGTCACTGCCTCTGTCTCTCTCACTCTCTCCATCTCTCATACACACCAGGTCCAAACACAAAGGAACCAAACTCCCACTGTCACTGCCTCTGTCTCTCTCACTCTCTCCATCTCTCATACACACCAGGTCCAAACACAAAGGAACCAAACTCCCACTGTCACTGCCTCTGTCTCTCTCACTCTCTCCGTCTCTCATATACACCAGGTCCTAACACAAAGGAACCAAACTCCCACTGTCACTGCCTCTGTCTCTCTCACTCTCCCCATCTCTCATATACACCAGGTCCAAACACAAAGGAACCAAACTCCCACTGTCACTGCATCTGTCTCTCTCACTCTCCCCATCTCTCATATACACCAGGTCCTAACACAAAGGAACCACACTCCCACTGTCACTGCCCCCGTCTCTCTCACTCTCCCCACCTCTCATATACACCAGGTCCAAACACAAAGGAACCAAACTCCCACTGTCACTGCCTCTGTCTCTCTCACTCTCCCCATCTCTCATATACACCAGGTCCAAACACAAAGGAACCAAACTCCCACTGTCACTGCCTCTGTCTCTCTCACTCTCCCCATCTCTCATATACACCAGGTCCTAACACAAAGGAACCAAACTCCCACTGTCACTGCCTCTGTCTCTCTCACTCTCCCCATCTCTCATATACACCAGGTCCAAACACAAAGGAACCAAACTCCCACTGTCACTGCCTCCGTCTCTCTCACTCTCCCCGCCTCTCATATACACCAGGTCCAAACACAAAGGAACCAAACTCCCACTGTCACTGCCTCTGTCTCTCTCACTCTCTCCATCTCTCATATACACCAGGTCCAAACACAAAGGAACCAAACTCCCACTGTCACTGCCTCTGTCTCTCTCACTCTCCCCATCTCTCATATACACCAGGTCCGAACACAAAGGAACCAAACTCCCACTGTCACTGCCCCTGTCTCTCTCTCCCCATCTCTCATATACACCAGGTCCGAACATAAAGGAACCAAACTCCCACTGTCACTGCCTCTGTCTCTCTCACTCTCCCCACCTCTCATATACACCAGGTCCAAACATAAAGGAACCAAACTCCCACTGTCACTGCCTCTGTCTCTCTCACTCTCCCCACCTCTCATATACACCAGATCCAAACATAAAGGAACCAAACTCCCACTGTCACTGCCTCTGTCTCTCTCATTCTCCCCATCTCTCATATACACCAGGTCCAAACATAAAGGAACCAAACTCCCACTGTCACTGCCTCCGTCTCTCTCCCCACCTCTCATATACACCAGGTCCAAACACAAAGGAACCAAACTCCCACTGTCACTGCCTCTGTCTTTCTCACTCTCCCCATCTCTCATATACACCAGGTCCGAACACAAAGGAACCAAACTCCCACTGTCACTGCCCCTGTCTCTCTCTCCCCATCTCTCATATACACCAGGTCCGAACATAAAGGAACCAAACTCCCACTGTCACTGCCTCTGTCTCTCTCACTCTCCCCACCTCTCATATACACCAGGTCCAAACATAAAGGAACCAAACTCCCACTGTCACTGCCTCCGTCTCTCTCACTCTCCCCACCTCTCATATACACCAGATCCAAACATAAAGGAACCAAACTCCCACTGTCACTGCCTCTGTCTCTCTCATTCTCCCCATCTCTCATATACACCAGGTCCAAACATAAAGGAACCAAACTCCCACTGTCACTACCTCCGTCTCTCTCCCCACCTCTCATATACACCAGGTCCAAACACAAAGGAACCAAACTCCCACTGTCACTGCCTCTGTCTCTCTCACTCTCCCAATCTCTGATACCCACCAGGTCCAAACACAAAGGAACCAAACTCCCACTGTCACTGCCTCTATCTCTCTCACTCTCCCCACCTCTCATATACACCAGGTCAGAACATAAAGGAACCAAACTCCCACTGTCACTGCCTCCATCACTCCCTCTCTTAGCTATTCTGATGGGAGGTTACGTAAGTGACAATGTTTAAGATATGCCGATAGATAGACCGAGTGGACAGAAGGTGCTGCTTAGTCATATCGCTATTCAGTACTATCTGAGCAGAGTTGGTTACCCTCAAGTGTGAGTCTCATGAGGTCGAATGGCTGTTCCAGCGCGTCCCCCTCACCATCCTCCAGGATGACCCTTAAGTTTCATTTATGGTGTTTACATGGGGATTAAATTTACTGAAGCACTATATATTGTAAAACAAATGGAAAATATATGTAGTTATTGTATAAACATACATTAGATACATGCCGATTGGAGGTGTGTGGCCTAGTGGTAAAGGTGTGTGGCCTAGTGGCCTAGTGGTAAGGGTGTTGGAGTTACTATCATAATGATGTGGGTTCAATTCCTCAGCTGTGTTGTGTGTTGCGTGCTTGAGCATAAACCTTCATTTCACGTTGCTCCAGTACATTCAGCTGAAAATGAGTATCAGCAACAGATGTGGGCGTCCTTCCCAGGTACTCTGAGTAGCTTCACGCTACGAAACCGGGATAAACACCGGCCTGACAGACATTAGAATTAGAGACTATTGTATGTTGCCTATTATAGTATTATCTCAGTGATTGTATGGTTATTTCTACCATCAATGATATATAATGTAGGTAGTTATTATTGTTTAGGGAAGTACTGTATGGGACTGTTGTTGAAATTCATTTTACAACCGTGCATAATGGAAATCGTTCGTCGCCCAATGCCCTATATTGTGCAAAAAGAACTAAAAAATAATTAAAACTTAGAATTTGATTTTAGCCTCATTGAACATCTATAGATTTTGTTACAATTTGACTCCGTGGATTCCAGATGCAGTTAAGATCAATATTCTACACTAGATTTTACAAACGGCATCTTCCACATATGGAATTTCTAAAGTAATTTCAAGCTAATCAAAAATTGAAGAACAAACTGAAAATATGTTAGATTGAACAGTCTGGATAGCAATGCCTCCATCATAAATTAATATAAAATGTTTCTGAATAACATCACTTTGACTGAAGTTATATAAACATTTACCCGTTAACATGGCAAATAAAAAATGAGGAAGGAAATTGCTAAAGTAATTGTTTAAATTTGATACTTTAATGCAGCTGAAAATAAATAAAGGAGAGTCCAAAATATTGAGTTAAGCGTGTGTAACCATGTTTATGTTTGTAAGGGAGAGAAAGATAGAAATAAAGAGAGAGGATGTGTGTGTGTCTGCATGTGTGTGTGCGCGTGTGTGTGTGTATGTGTGTGTGTGTCTGCATGTGTGTGTGTGTGTGTATGCGTGTGTATTTATTAAGGTGAAAATGATTATGTCAATATTTCCATGTCATCGATGTAAAATTTAAAATAGTTACAACTGAAGAAGTCAAATCTTGATGTCGTTCTCGCTTAAATATTTGATGTTAGCATTTGACAACCTGAGAGCTGAAACATGAGATGTTAAGCTGAAAGCTAAATTGTAACTCTAAAATTCTATGGTAATTTGTGATTAAATGATTAACATGGTGCATTATTGTTTGAGTTTAATCTTTCCAAGAAATATCCAGAGACTGGATTCTATTTCCAAATTAATTTAGTGAAAATAACTTAACGTTTTAGTGTCATGTACCGATTTCTGGACAGACTCTTAGTTATACTGAAATAATTTTCTGTGGTTTTACTAGCTGTTGTGTTCATAATTGTATTCAGAATATTTTATTACAACAATCTTACCATAATATTGCTATATGTATGATATCTATTTTTTGAATAGTTTTTTTTTTTATAGAAAGAGAAAAAATATGTTGTAAGGGTTATACATTTCGGAAAAATAAAATTAGTAAAAATGATAAAAGTATTGTTGTAATGCAAGATTTACCTGCTATGTAATATGGCTCGACCCTTGTTCTATTGAACAGGGCTAGGAGTTCGTGTAAGTGGTTTGCAGTTGAATAAAGCTTCTAGAAATAAAGTACGTCCTACAATTACGGTAGTTCTTTGATGAATTCTTTGTTGTCAGAATCGACAGTTCAAAGAAGGACTTGAACAAATATCATATATATATGAGAGAGTGAGAGAGACAGAGAGGGGAGAGAGAGAGAGAGAGAGAGACAGAGAGAGACAGAGAGGAGAGAGAGAGGAGAGAGGAGAGAGGTGGTAAACCACTTCGATTACGAATGACCACGGGTTTTGCAACTAGAAACTTCTCCCCTGAGCCACAGTCTCCCTTCTCCATGCCAGCGATGTTGTCCAAGGGAAAGGCAATAGCTGAGATACACATTGGCACCATATATATATATATATATATATATATATATATATATATATATATATATATATAGTATATGAGTTCGGATCTAGCTGTCGAAAGGGCCGGAGCTCAGCCGGCGGCGTCCTGACTCTTTTCTTATATATATATATATATATATATATATATATATATATATATATATATTCATTTTATTAATAAAATGAATATTTTAACTCTACTTCGGTATAGAGTACTCTTTTCTCACAACCTTCAACCACACACACACACACACACACACATATATATATATATATATAGTAATAATAATAAATTTGAAGACTAAAATCCAAAGAGGGCTCGATAAGGATAAATATATATCAATTATATAAGAACCGTAGAGCAAATATTTATTAAAATAACAGATTAAAGTTTAAGCAAAGAATCGCTGCTTTCACCCTTAACGGGATCTTCTGAAACTAACAAAGTCAATCTGTGAATGCAGAAGTGAATATTTCAAAAAACGTTGCAACCGGGGGAAGACAGGAAGACGATACTTTGGTTCGTGGAAACGTTCTCTGGCAAAGAACGGGAAAAAACGAATATAATACGTCATTAATAGGAGTGGTGAAACACAATTACACGCAAAGACAAAACCACGTTTATGGTATAAAAGAAGTCGTAGACTAATATTCTATTAGGTGGTTCATAGAGACGTTCTCTGGCAATGAACGGAAAAAACGAAGATAATACGTCAT
The DNA here is from genome assembly GCA_964016885.1 of Eledone cirrhosa. Lineage (NCBI taxonomy): Eukaryota > Metazoa > Mollusca > Cephalopoda > Octopoda > Eledonidae > Eledone > Eledone cirrhosa. The sequence goes on from OZ024742.1 coordinate 18,794,253, forward strand.
ATGTGGAGCGGGAAGAACAATAGCACGCAAAGACAAAACCACGTAAATGGTATAACTGAAGTTGTAGACTAAAATTCAAACTAGGAAACCGAATGATTCTCGGCTTCAGAGTTAAGAATAAAGTAAATAAAATACAGAGGTAATCGAAATTAAATAAATACATACACGCATCCATATACGTACATACACAAGCATACGCGAAAACACTCACCATAGGTATACAAATACACGCACGTACACTGAAAAAAAAACAAAATAAAATCCGCACGCACATACAGAACCCACGCAACGCCTGTACCCGCACGCATACGAATGTATACACCAAATACACATACAAATATATATTAAAAAAATATATATATATATGTGTGTGTGCGTGTATACATATAATTAAATAAACGTATTTAGATAAATAAATACGTATATAACAAGCGCACACACATACCTACATGTAAATACACATATGTTCGGAGACGTACGTCAACCAAAACACGAAGTACACATATACACACACCCTACATACGTACAAACCCGCATACTCACACAGACGCAAAACTCACGTATACACATAACCAAAAGCATATGTACCAGAATATATAATATATACGCCATAACATATAAATCAAATATACGTACAAGGGAGTATACGTACCTTCACAAAACATACAAGTAATATATACTTACCTATACAAATAAGTAATGGTATAAACATAACATATACTTAGCTACCACATGAAGACGTAAACTATCCGCGTATAGATCGTACTATCCGTTAGGGTATAATGTGGGGCTGTAATACAGGAAAGTTTTGTGAAATTTATGTTTACAAGCCGAAATTGCCTCAGATCTTTTGTTTATTATGTGGTCATTGGCGTAGAGTATTTCCAGGGCTTCAGCGGCGCAAAGATCGCATGGTCTTTTATTTCCGTTATACGATCTAGCTTTAGATAGGATCTCCCAGTGTAACCTATATTGGGTGTGGTTGTCTTTTAGACTTCAGATATAAGCTGAAAGTGACGTCATATTCCTTCTTAAAGGGTAACGAAAAGAATGGGTATGCATGTAAAGACGCTGCTTGAATCTATTGGCAGTTAACCCTATGTAGGCCCTACGGTACGTGGGTGTTTCAACCTTACATTTGTAGACAATGTTACTAGAGAGGCATTTCCCGGATAGGGAGCAGTCAACCCGATTCTTACAATTACAGTTAGTACTAACTACAGGGTTGCACGTGTTCCTACGGCTAGGTAGTTTAGCTAAATTTGAAGCTGTGATGTTATGTGCAAGGCTAGGAGTCCTAGAGTATGGTGAAAGCAGCAATTATTTGCTTAAACTTTAATCTGTTATTTTAATAAGTATATATATATATATATATATATATATATATATATATATATATATATATATATATATATATATATATATATATATATATATATATATATATATAGGAACATGTTCAAACCTGACGGCAGAGCTCAAGCCGTTTCGACGGCTATATGTTTCAACAGTTAAGATATAATGAGTAGCCTTCTGTGTTGCCCAGAGAATATATATGAAGCTAGAGTTCATCTTCTTATATATTTTACTAGCAGTGGTACCCGGCGTTGCTCGGGATAAGGTATTTTGGAACGCGGGCCGCCAACAGACCTAATCGTGGAAAAACTGCATGCGTGGACAATATGTAAAGAAAATAAACCGAATACTCTGATGGCTGGATAATCTTTAAGATTTTCCTCGATGAAGGAGGAAAAAATGCAGGTTTTCACCTAATGGGATCAAGAAAATGAATTTTTTTTATGTGCACAATATGCCTTGAAATTTCGGGAAAATCGGCTAGACGTAACGCCTCCAAAAAGCCCTAAAAAGCTGAAAAAATGAAGTTTTTCACCTGATGCGGGCCCTAGGCCATAAAAAAGTTGGATTTTCTTTGCTCACGGTATGAAGAAGAGGCTGACTAATACATAGTTACAATTTCAAGGAAATCAATCATAACGCCTCAAAAACCCCTAAAAACCTGAAAAAACCCACAGTTTTTCAACTAATGCGGGCCCTAGGGATAAAAAAAAGTTGATGTTTTTTATGTTCATAACACTCCCTCAAACATAAGTAATACAGATGTAAAGTTTGAAAACAGTCGGTTGGGTACTTCTCGAGTTTTATGGATTAAAACTCACAGACACACACACAGACATCCTCAGGGAAGTGACGTAATGCAGACAGTCAGACATACAGACATATATTATAAGGGCGCGATGTTATATGTATGTATCTATCTAAAAAGAGAAGGACTAAGAATTATAGAGAGATCGCTAAATCGCCCAACGCGGTCCTTAGAGCATTGACAATTTGAAATTGTTTTTTCTCAGAACACTCCCTTTTTTGCTCAGAACACTCCTTTACATCTGAAAGTTTGAAAACAGTCGGTTGGGTGGTTCTCGAGTTTTAGGGATTCAAACTCACACACACACAGACAGACATCCTCAGTTATATATATATATAGACTAGCAGAATACTACCCGGTGGGCGGTTTTCTGCTAGCAAATCTAGTGTATATACTGATATTGTTGAGATTTGGATGAGAAATGTTTTCGGCACCACATGTTCACCGTCTCTCGGTGTGTCTTTTATGCATGTATAAATATATATGTTATCTATACGGTGAAATCTTTGAAATAAATATATGTTAAAACGAAAAAGGAGAAAAAGAGATTAGTGACGGAAATATAAACGTTATGATACATAAACGTTATGATCTAATGATGGAAATATATCTTCAAATGGTCCTTGGCATGGTGTCAAGTCAGAACCGCCTCGAACTGGTTACTTCTGGGTTGTGCAAGGTGTCTCTATAGCAACCAGCGATTCCCTCGGCCTCGGTGACCAAAGTCAGTGGAGAAGGGAAGGTAATGTTTCTATAGCGACAGTGTTTCTCTTGGTAGTACCAAAGTGGAGAAAGGAAGGGGAAGGTAATATTTCTGTAGCACCTACATTTGAGTTTTAGGGAAGGACAGACAGACAGACAGACAGACAAACAGAGAAATGCCCATATATTTCTGTGTGTGTGTGTGTATATATATATATATATATATATATATATATATATATATTTATATATATATTACACACACAGAAATGTATATATATTTCTGTGTGTATATATATATATATATATATATATATATTACACACACAGAAATGTATATATATTTCTGTGTGTATATATATATATTTCTGTGTGTGTATATATATATATATATTACACACACAGAAATGTATATATATTTCTGTGTGTATATATATATATATTACACACACAGAAATGTATATATATTTCTTAGAACAAAATTATTATTAATGTTTTGCTGTTCATAACAATTGGAATTGAAAAATTACTTTTGAAATTATTAGTTATTTAACTAATGCTTAGATATGTAAAAATAAAGCAATGTTTCTAATAATTGTTTCTACTTTTGGCACAAGGCCAGCAATTACACAGTACATTACTGGTACTTTATTTTATCGAATCCGTGAGGATGAAAGGCAAAGTTAACCTCGGCGGTATTTGAACTCAGACCGTAAAGGGACGTAACTCCATGCTATGAAGCATGGTGTCCGACTATCTACAGATTCTGCCAAGCCACCGCCCTAATGTCTGTACGTAATGAGGGAGTGAGAGGGGAGAGAAAGAAAGGCAGAGGTGAAGTGACGAAGTGACTCTCTCCTCCTCCTCCTCCTCCTCCTCCTCCATCTCCCCATTCGTCACAGCGGCAGAGGGGAGGAATGTTAGTGTGTTACAAAGAGAAAGAGTGAGAGAAACAGACAGACTAAAAGAGAGGGATAGCTGGAGAGAGAGAGAGATAGCAACAGATACAGTACAGTAACTAAGGCATGTATATATATTTCTGTGTGTATATATATACATATTACACACATAGAAATGTATATATATTTCTATGTGTGTATATATATATATATATATATATATATTACACACACAGAAATGTATATATATTTCTGTGTGTGTATATATATATATATATATATTACATACACAGAAATGTATATATATTTCTGTGTGTGTATATATATATATATATATATATTACACACACAGAAATGTATATATATTTCTGTGTGTATATATATATATATATTACACACACAGAAATGTATATATATTTCTATGTGTGTAATATATATATATATATTACACACACACAGAAATGTATATATGTTTCTGTAGCACTCTTCAATTCCCCCTCTCTCCCTCCCGCTATCCCCCTCT
>OZ024742.1:18803540-18813540 GCA_964016885.1 Eledone cirrhosa
AACACATTGTGAGCCACTGTTTTGTTTTGCGCAGAGAGTTCCGATGACCAGATCTTTCTTAATCGGGTGTAGTATTCCCTGGTTACGCGTTCTTTATTACAGATACCATTATAGGATATGTTCTCATCTATCCCCAGATATCTGTAGCAGTCCTCATAAGATATCGGTGAAACAGTTAGACCATTGATGACAATGTTGCTAGATTGGGTTGTTGTTTTTCCCCGCTTTACAGTCATGTATGAGCATTTATCCTGGCCAAACTCCATTCCTATATCCTTTGAGAACGTTGTAACCAAGTCAAGATTTTTCTTCATCCCATCCATGTTCTTGGCATAGAGTTTCAGATCGTCCACAAAGAAGTTATGTATGTATGTATGTATGTATGTATGTATGTATGTATGTATGTATGTATGTATGTATGTATGTATGTATGTATGTATTATGAACTCACAAAATCCATACATTTATATACTCAGGCCAAGTGTCTATATATGGACCCACAAGAAGTATGCCTCTATATATGCAGACCCAGTTAGTATATATGAAACAATTACGCATATATCTCTACATATGACGGCCCGGTCTGTAGATGTGAACAAACAAGAGGTATTTCTCCATATATCTAAGTTCAGCTAGCATATATGAACCGACAAAATATATAAATCTATATATCCCGAGTGAGTTTATATAAATGAATAAATAAGATATATACCTTTATATATCTCGAGTCTGCATATATAAACCAATAATTTGTAAACTATATATTCTGATCCAATCTTTAGATATAAATATCTGTATAACTAAGCTAAAGAAACATACTCATACCTGTTATTCTCTTTGTCGGTACTGTCTCTCATTGTGGACGCAGCCAAGCCGAATGGTTAAACATTTCATTTCACAATCATTAGGACTTGCTTTTGACCCCATTGTTTAACACCCCATTGTGTACTCATGACTTACTTTCATGAGCTGGATGTTCCACCGATCGAACAACTATAAGACTTAAAATCGAAGCCGATAACAGTCTATCATTTGTCTCCGTCTCTCTCTTTCTCTCCCATGCTCACTCTCTCGCCGTATATCTCTCACCGAAAAATCATTATTTCTAACAACTGCTAGTTCTCTTCTAGTCTATAACCAACAATTTACTGTAGATACTGAATTACCTGACAGAATATATCATTATCTTGTTTCATATGATACACCTGTCAACGAATTAGATGATTATTGCTACCACCTTAACTGTTAAATAAATGAACTGTTTCATGTTCTTTCTGAGGTGTTATTAGGGGAATGATCATAATTACGAGAATGATCATGATTAAAAATCGAACTACTGAAGGAATATGCGTTGTCATATGCATTCTTTCCTTGGGGTTATTAACAGAGGAATGCTTGTGACTTGGGAAACACAGACACGTTTAAACTGGGGATCACAATTTAGGCTACAGCTCTGACCACATACACACAAACACATACAAAAACACAGATCTATACATACATAGCGGCGATGTATTTGTTTTGCAAGATTTTTGATATGAAATCCTTTGTTGAAAGCGATATTGTTATATTTGGTGTCCTAATATTACCAAAAAAATAGTAAAACACACTCAGTTTGGTCAATCAATGATAAACATTGATTGCCAGCTAAACTATTTATGGGAGTATAAAAAGAAATATACTAAAATAAAATACATTGAAACTGAAGCGAAAACCAAACCAAACAGTGAGTGTGTTTTACTATTTTTTGGTAATATTAGGACAACATGACCTTCCCCAAATATGACAATATATATACATGGTTTTGATTTTGTACGTAACTATGCCTGTGTATACTTCTCTGGTTATTTTTAAGAGGCGAAAAGCCAATAATTTAGCTGTTTGGAATGAAGTTTCCTTTAAATAGAAAAAGAAAGGAAACTAAAAACACCATAATGTTAACATGTCATCGTATCTGAGTTTCATTCCTTACCAACTGATTGCAACAAATCACAGTCGAAAGTGTGTTTTATCAATAGCGACCGGAATCCAATATGTAAAGAAGTGGGTGAAATATCCTTCAATATAGTATTGAATGCCAAAACTGCCGTGTTATCGGAAAAACTTAGCTGCTTTAATCCATGAATTTTGCTGCAAGAATGCATAAATGGAATACAATGTAAAAGAATCATTAGTTTTATAAATCACAACCTAGAAATATAATTTGTTTTTCAAACGAAGTCTTAAAGAAAGTTGAATTAATCGCCAGTGATTCAAAAACCATCTTAAAGTCGTGACAGCAGACTAGTTTAAATTGTTCTATTAAATATTACAAATATATTTGTTTTTGTCAAAGAACGGTGTTTAAAATTCTAGATCTATATGTGGTTATATTAAATTGATTCACAGTTGTCTAGACGTCAATTAGAACAATGTTTTGAAATACATTTATACATTTGTATAAATCTTTATAAAACTCTTCATTATCGGCTTTCTTTAGTTAGTTTTTTTCTATTTTAGGAACATATCATAATTCATTACAGATTTCTGTTATTTTCATTACGTACAAAAGAGAATCACAGCTTCGAACTACATAAAGCCTATTTAAAACTAGGTAGTCTTCAGCACTGTAGCTTTAGTTACTTGATCAGTGACTATATTCCAATGTTTGAACATGCATAGAATTGAGAGAATAGTTAGTGTTGTAAGAAGTTACTTGCTGTGTATATTCCAACTCCTTGCATTGTGAGTTCAAGTCCAGTCGATGTAAAATCATCCTCAGTACTTGACTATTACTTTATGTTATCTACTTCAGGAAGATTAAAGGTAAAACTGACCTTGGTGGGATTTGAACTCAGAATGTAAAAACACAGAACAAATACCGCATTGACATTTATCCGACGCTCTAACAATTTTGTCAATCCACCACTCTCAATGTTAAGTATGGAATAATAATAATAATAATTGTTTCTACTTTTTGGCACAAGGCCAGCAATTACTCAGTGTATTACTGGTACTTTATTTTATCAACCCCATAAGGATGAAAGGCAAAGTTAACCTCGGCCGGATTCGAACTCAGAATGGCAAGGGCCGTAACTCTATGCGTGAAAGCATGACGTCCGACCCTCTAATGATACTGCCAATCCATCGCCCTTAATAATAATAATAATTGTTTCTACCTTTGGCACAAGGCCAGCAATTACCCAGTGCATTACTGGTACTTTATTTTATCGACCCCGGAAGGATGAAAGGCAAAGTTAACCTCGGCGCGATTTGAACTCAAATCATAAAGGGGCGTAACTCTATGCTGCAAAGCATGGCGTCCGACCCTCTACCGATACTGCCAATCCACCGCCCTTAATAATAATGGTTTCTTATATAGGCACAAGGCCAGTAATTTGGGGGGAGAGGAAAGTCGATTAAATCGACCCCAGTGCGTGACTGGTACTTTATTTTATCGACCCCGAAAAGATGAAAGGCAAAGATAACCTTGGCGGGATTTGAACTCAGAATGGCAAGGACCATAGGTTACAGATTGAGGCACAATGCCAGCATTTTGGGGGGATGGGCAAGTCGATTAAATCGACCTCAGTGCGTTACTGGTGCTTTATTTTATCAACCCCGTAAAGATGAAAGGCAAAGCTAACCTCAGCGGGATTTGAATTCAGAACGTAAAGAGCCATAACTATATGCCACAAAGCTTGTTGTCCGACGCTTTACCAATACTGCTAAGTAATAAAATACGAGCTACTAATAAAGTGCTGTCCTTTGGATATGCACCAGATGACCATGGCGATGACAACTTAAATGAATTAAAACAACTAATACTATTATCAGCATAGGACATTAAACATATATATGTAGCGTACTGTTAAAGGAAACCGGTTATCTGAACATACAACAGCAGCTAGATACAATATCAAATATATAAAATTTGACTTTGCAATAAACGGTGACAGTTCAGTATTTCTTAATCTAAACATGATGCTCGCTATAATTAAACTAGATCCATATCACTGGGATAAAGAATCTAGCATATTCTTTTGATTATATAAATAATAGATGTCCTACATTCAAGAATAGTATTGAGATAGAAGTAGTAGACAGTAAATTGTTTTTTTTTATATATATATATATAAAGATGAATGTTATTAGACAAGACTAGCATTTGCATTCATTTCAGAGAACAGCTTTCTTTCCTTTGTTGAGTTTTTATTCAGGAGTTTTCACTGGTCTACTTCGGTCTTTCATTTTATTCTTTATCAAATGCACGATTAGATACCCACTATTTATGTGAGTGTGTGTGTGTGTGTGTGTGTGTGTGTGTGTGTGTGTGTGTGTGTGTGTGTGTGTGTGTGTGTGTGTGTGTTATTAGTGCGTGTATGTGAGGTAGGTTCCCTTATTTATATATATGTGTCTGCGTTCTTGGCGTGTGCGTTCGAGTGTGCTCGCAAATATATCCGTATGTTCGCTCGTGGCAACTGTGTGTTTATGTGTGCATGCATGAATGTGTGTGTGGGTGTGTGTGCGTTTACATTGATTACAAAGACCGGTTGGAATATCCATATATATCCATATATATATATATGTATGTATATATACACATACACACGCACACACACACACACACACACACACACACACACACACACACACACACACACACACACACACACACATATATATATATAATATGTTTCCATGAATTTATGTGCACATATATGTTTGTTATCCTAAATATGAACCTCTATACATACATACACACACACAGACATGCATACACACATACATTCATAAATGAATACATACATGGATACATGGATATATACCTGCATCCATAATTATACATGAATAGCTGCACATATATAAATTTATTTTTGTAGCTATCCATTGCATTACCAAAATATAAAATCAATATTCCCAGAAGAATGAAAAGAATCATTTAGAAGAACATAGAATATTCACCAAATAAATAAATTCATGTTTTATTTTACATTCCCAATAAAAGCAAAAGATCCATTATTTACAGCATTTATATGTTAAAAATAGCTAGTTTCTGCCGATCTTAGAATTGAATGAAGTTTTGGTTTGTTTTCAGCAGAGTTTTGTTGGTAAAGAACTTTAACTTGTTTGCAGAATTGTTACGGGAGATTTTTACGGGCAAAACCAACCGTAGGTCCGTAGGTTGGCTACGAGCATGATGGTTTAGATAACATTCATAACCTCAGATGATCTTGCTTGGAGATCCAACCGTGGAACTGGGTGGGACCGTCATGGGAGACGTCAGGCCAGTTAGCTGTACTGTAACTTGCTCATAGCCGGACCGTGTCTTGGCTGGGATTTCACGACTGCTGGATGCCCTTCATAACTTCAGATGGTCTTGCTTGGAGATCCAGCCGTGGAGCTGGGTGGTACTATCATGGGAGAGTCGATCCCAGTATGTTACTGGTACTTTATTTTATCGACCTTGTAAGGATAGAAGGCAAAGTTAACCTCGGCAAAATTTGAACTCAGAACGTAAAGTGACGTAACTCTATGCCGCAAAGCATGTTGTCCAACGTTGTACCGATACTATTAATCCACCGCCCTAATGTATTGTAATAATATAATAGTATTATAAAATAGTATTATAATACCATTATAATGGTATTAAAAGGGCGGTAGATTGGCAGTATCAGTAGAGGGTCGGATGCCATGCTTTGCAGCATAGGGTTACGGTCCTTTATGAGCTGAGGTCAAATCCCGCCGAGGTTAACTTTGCTTTTTATCCTTACGGGGTCGATAAAATAAAGTACCAGTAATGCACTGGGATAATTGCTGGCCTTGTGCCAAAAGTAGAAACAATTATATTAATGTTGAAAAAAACAACAAAACAATTATAGTGGCAATTTCCTGTCCCCTTTTCAACTGGGCCAGGAGTTCCAGGAGAGTCTATCCCTTCCATGAGAATTACTGCCGTAAATGATCGACTCAAGTAAAGCAGTGAATCTATTTCACTCTGTGAAGGACCGTAGTTTAGTTGTTAGGTTGTTCGGTTCACAATTGTAGGATTACAAGTTCGATATCCGGCGGCAAGTTGTGTCCTTGAGCAAGAAACTTCATTTCAAGTTGTTCTAATCTTCTCATCTGTCACATATTGTGTCATGCTAAATTTACTTGTGAACTACGTTAAGTAGTTAAGTGTACACGTGTCTGTGGAATGATCAGCCATTTGTCCCTTTATTTGACGACCAGGTCCTTCAATTGATCTATCAAATGGAAAAACCCACTATCGTTACCAACCGACGGATGTCCAACACAACACACACATACACACACACACATACACACACACATATTTCATCTTACACATTGAATCTTGCGAACTAAGTAGTCATAATATACAACCTGGTATAGATTGAATCTCCTTAACAAGTCAAAACTTTTAATTGTCCTCAACAATACCCACTACAGAGAACTGAGATAAGAATCAACGTGTAGCGAAAAATAAATGGATTTGATTGGTTGATCTATGAACATAGTCGGAGGAGGGGAAGAGAGAGAAATAGAGAAGGGTAAGTTAGAGTAACAGAGAAAGAGAAAGATGTGGTAGAGAGAGAGAGTGAGAGTGTTAGAGTGACAGAGAAAGAGGGAGATAGAGAGAGATGGAGGGAGTTAGAGTGACAGAGAAATATATATATAGAGAGAGAGAGAGTGAGGGAGAGAGGGAGAGAGTTAGAGTGACAGAGAAAAGAGAGAGAGAGATGGAGAGATTGAGAGTGTTAGAGTGATAGAGAAAGAGAGAGATGTTTGTACAGACTACCATACAACAACACCAATAAATGTGGTGTCTTCATATATTTGTTGTTCCAGTATGTCAGTCTACGTAAACCTCTCTCTCTCGCTCCTTTGTCTGTCTCTCTCTCTCTCTTCTCGCACCCCTCTCTCTCTCTTTCACCCCCTCTCTCTCGCTCTCTCCCTCTCTCTCTCCCCCTCGTATCCCCCCTCTCTCTCCCTCTCCCTCGTATCCCCCCTCTCTCTCCCTCCCCCTCTCTCCCCCCGTCTCTCACACCCTCTCTCTCGCCCCTCTGTCTCTCGCTCTCTCCCTCTCTCTACCCCCTTCTCCCCCACCCCACCCATCGCCCCATCCTCTCTCTTTCCTCCAAGTATGTTCACAGATTAACTAACCAAAACTTTTTATTTTCCTCGCGTGGTCTATTGGTCTATTTCAATTTCATTCACTTTGAATAACAGAAGTCAGAGCATTCGTCCGAATTCACTCATCTTACAATACGCCAAGAAAACATAATATGGAATCAGCAATGCAGCCTTGCATGCACTAAGGGGTGTATTGAAGAAACTCATAGCTGGGTGGCAGCAAAAAAATATATATATATTGGTAGAAACGAAAAACGAAATTCTGCGTAAATTTTAATCGTGAAGATTTGTGATAAGCTACTTATTACATTGAAGCACGCAATCTTTGGTAAATCTCGACTCTAAGCTGTAGCCCCATCCCCCACTCCAAGAAAAAAGGCACCAAGAAAACATGAGATAATGTTCATGTATATATTTTCGATAATAACGAATTTGCAAGTGAAAGACTGGGGCCTCTTATGTGTTTACTCAATCTGCTAGAAACAGAAATAAAATCTTCCCTCAAATGATTGTCTTTCAAAAACAATTCACATTAGACGATGGTGTCCTAGATATACAGTTTAGAAAAGACGAGATTGAAATGTTTAATCAGAGACAATAGGGGTCGGGTTTAATATTGGCCCTCACCACGGAGAAACGTTAGCGGAACACCGAGCCCCATTCATAAAATGGTGTTATTAAAGCAAACGTAACATTCACATAGGCAGTGATAAGAAGAGGTATGACATGTTTGGGTATTTGTGCTCACTAAAGGATCAGAAATTCTCACCCACTAAATTAGGAATCTCGTGTTTAAAAGCAATTAATTAGAATAGAGTTTCTAAACCGGTGATAAACCAAACACCCATTCTAAGACTTATCAAAGCAGCAACCTAAATGTTAACAGAGAAATTTTCATCAAAAGAAATCCCGTTAAAAGGCAATTTTGATCGGGGATATATTCCATATTCTATGCCAGTGGTTCTCAACCCTTTTTTGCCAACGGCACACTTTGGAACACATGAAAAAATAGCGGCACACCTGGCTAAATATATATGAAAGATATTTGAATTTTACAAAATAAAAACATGGCAAGTCATAGACGGCATACAACCGTAGACATAGACTAGTCATAGACACATAGAATGACTCAAACTAAATAAAGAAAAACACAGCTATGAACTTACTTTATTGCAGTGTGCCGTTCTTAGTGTGCCGTTCAAAATTTTGCGGCACACTGGTTGAGAATCACTGTTCTATGCTATTGAAAACAAAACAAAACAAAAAGCCCCATAATTCTAATGCGTTCACCAAGTGTTTCAGGAGACCATACGTGATAAAAAAGTTAAATATATTATCAATCATCTACTTTTGCTTCTCAAAATGTATCTGTGAATATGGAACAGAGTACAAAGAGATCTTTAAAAGATCCTTGCTATATTAATCTTCCATGACACATTCACATCATCTCCTAATGTTATCACGTGTAGATTCCACATGTTCAATAAATAATTTCTAATTCAGGCACGAGTCTAACAATTTATGGAGAGGAGAAGTAGATTATATCGACAACAGCATGTGATTGGCACTGCATTATATCGACTTCGGAGAAAAAAAATTCAAAGTTGACTTCGGTGGGATTTGAACTCAGAACATAATGGGCCGTAACTAAAATATTGCAAAGTATTTTGTCCAACGAACTACCAATCCATTGCCCTCCACAGGTTTCATAATAATTGTTTCTACCTTTTGGCACAAGGCCACCAATTACCCAGTGCATTACTGGTACTTTACTTTATCGACCCCATAAGGATGAAAGGCAAAGTTAACCTCGGCGGGATTCGAGCTCAGAATGGCAAGAGCCGTAGCTCTATGCGTCAAAGAATGGCGTCCGACCCTCTACCGATACTGCCAATCCAAATAATGGTTTCTGATTTAGGCACAAGGCCAGCAATTTTTGGATAGGGGAAAGTCAATTAAATCGACCCCAGTGAGTGAAAATATTTCATCGATCCCGTAAGGCAAAGTTAACCTCGGAGGGATTTGACATCAGAACATAAAACAAGTTGTCTGATTGGACACTGCCAATCCTCCGTGCTTATATGTTTGATAAAAATAAGATCTGAATAGCTTTAACATTTTTATAAATAAAGGTGACTGTTTTCATATAGTCAGTCTCTCTCTCTCTCTCTCTCTCTCTCTCTCTCTCTCTCTCTCTCTCTCTCTCTCTCTCTCTCTCTCTCTCTCTCTCTCCCCCTCTCTCTCTCTTTCTCTATCTCTCTCTATTTCTCTCTCTCTCTCTCGCTCTCTTTTTCTCTCTCTCCCCTCCCTGTATTTCTCTCTCAACATTTCGTATGGGGAAAACAGTTTCGGTTTACGAAGATTTCGGGTGACGAACGGACTTTAGGAACGAATTTGTCCGTGAACCGAGGTTCCACTGTATATGGAAGAGTTAGTACAATGAGCCGATATAGTAGTTCCGTCTCAAGAGATAACCTAATAAACCGTCTTACTCTAACTCGAGACTTACAATCCAACATTGACTCATGAGTCAAATCATCTTCGTTTCCAAATATATCCCAAATTATGAAATATATAACCTTGTGTCAGTACCGAGTGCGATAGAGATTTTGACACCTCATGAAAGTGAATGCAATGATTTGTTTATGCTTTTGATAGCTGAAATACCTCTTCCGTGATGTAATGTTTGTAATATTGGAGTATAATTTTGTGTAAATATGCTGTGATAGTATCTAAATAAACTCTTGTTTTTATATAAGTGTGTTTATTTGTGTACGTGTGCTTGTGCGGCACCTTATCTCTACATATTTGTGTGTATGTATGTCATATGTTTGGCTGAGTGTGCATAATGTTTAGAAGTGAATAAGCGTTTCGAACAAAATAT
>OZ024742.1:18817337-18877337 GCA_964016885.1 Eledone cirrhosa
GTTTTCTGCTAGTATATATAATAAATGTTGCATGAAGTAGTTTATTTTCATTATATACTGTAAAAACAATGTATATATATAAAAATTCATCGTTAGCTGTTTCTTCAACATTTTATTAAACAAACAGATGAGGGCGGTGGATAAGCAGTAGAATCGAGAGCACATTAGACAATATGCTTTGCGGCATATAGCTACGTTCCTTTACTTCAAATTCAGCCGGGGTTAGCTTTGCTATTCATACTTACAGGGTCGATATAATAAAGTACCAACACTCTGGGGTCGTTTTAATCGACTTTCCGTTTCCCTTTAAATTACTGGCCTTGTGCCAACTGTAGAAACAATTATCATACACACGTACACAAACATAGATAGATAGATAGATAGATAGATAGATAAATTTCTATTTATTTGCCACGAGGGCACAAAAGAAGGGGACATTTACACAGTGGGGGAGTTTACATAAATCGAGTAAAGAAAAAGGAATAACAATAATAATATAACAATAAAAAGTCCTCAAAAGGGAGGGGGCGTGTTGGGGATTGCACATACCCCCGAAAAGTGTGCAACTCTTTTCGCGGGGGAAGCCCAGAGAGGAGGCGCTCCCCCTTTCCTCTTCACTTCTTCACCTACAGAACAATGTAGAGAGAAGGCCCATTTACACGGGCCATTCTCGCTTCTTTCACCCACCTTTCATAAAACTGTCTGGGACCAAGCACTTCTCTCTCCATCCTGATTCTTCTTCCGAAGTGGTATCGGAAGAAGTAAACCAGGTGATGGCCGGAGAGAAAGTCACCCGACCTCAGACCTTTCAGGCGCGTCCACCACACAACCTCTTTCATCATGGCTATTACGCACAGAAAGACCGCCTCTGCTTCATTTCTGAAGGGAGGAGGCGGCTTGATGTTCACCACAGACTCGGCGGTTAATCGAATCGGCGCCACACGCGACAGCAGTCGTTCGACGTAGCCCCACAGATCGGCAACGCCCGGGCAGTGTACCAGTGCATGCGCAACGGTTTCCTCGTCGCGCACGCATCTGGGACAGATCTTTTTCGCGGGATCCCTGCCCGGGCGCCCGTGTCTGTAGAGCTTTTCTCGAACGGGCAGAGCCCCCCGGTAACACTGCCAGGCTAGGGACCTCTGGAAGTTGTCCATGGGTCCCGGGCCGAAAGTTCTACCGAACAGGCTGGCCAGTTCGTCCTCCTCCATGCCTAGCGACTCTCCAAGGGTGTCGTCGCCCCTGCTAGCCACCAACCCTCTATAGAATGTCGAGGTGGATTCTCCACTGACAGTCGGGTCCGCTTGCCAGATAGCCGTGAGCGCCTGGGCACACTCAGTGTGCCAGTTGCCCAGTTTTCTCGGTCTTTGCTTCACCCAGGATTGCAGTTCGGTGAGCGAGACGAGCTGTGGGAAGGCTCGCCTCACAAACGGGGCCCACACCGGCTGACCGTTGAGGAATACCTGTAGATGCCGTAGCCTCAATGCGTGCCTACGCATCAACAGCCACGGCATACCCAGCCCTCCTTTCGAAGGGTGCTGGCAGCAGATGGATCTCCTCACCATGGGAGGCCGCTTCTTCCAGAGGAACTGGAAGAGCATGCGTTCCATGATGGTGAGCTTTTCCTTGGGGCAAGGCACGACGGTCAGGCGGTAGTAGATGACGGACGCTATGTAAGCGTTCGTCACCTCCGCCCGACCTTTCAGTGATAGTTTGCACTTGGCCCACTTCTGGGTCAGCGCAAACACCCTGCTCGTCACCTCGCCCCAATTCTTCTCCACCTGGAGGTCCGGTCCGAACCAGACCCCGAGCAGCTTCACCGGGCCCTCCGTCCACCGCCCGACGACACCGTCTAACGGCATCGGTTTGCCCCTCCACGTTCCGAGTTGCAAACCGACTGACTTGTCCTGGTTCAGCTTAGCCCCCGTCAGCCTTTCGTATTCCTCCAGTAGGGTGGCGATCGCCCCGATTTCCGAGGCGTCCGCCACCATTACTGTTACGTCGTCGGCATAGGCCGAGACCGCTTTGTGCAATCCCGGTTCCAGGGGTATGCCCCGCAGCAACTCCAACTTCCGCAGCAGTGGCTCGAGAGTCAATACGTACAGAAGGGAGGAGAGGGGGCACCCCTGTCTGATGGATCGGGTGATTTGAAACGGCTCCGAGAGGTAGCCGTTTACTTTAATCCTAGAGTAGATGTTGCCACTGTGCATGGCAGAAATCCAGCCCCTGAAAACGGGTCCGAAGCCCGCCGCCGCTAGCACCGCATCCAGGTAACCATGGTCGACCCTATCGAACGCCTTAGATTGATCCAAGTTGATCAGGGCCCCACCAAAGCCGGGTTCGTAGCCAACCCTCTCTATGATGTATCGCATGAGGTGGAGGTTGTCGTGAATGGACCTGGACGGGATAGCGCATGTCTGCGCGTCTCCCACCAAACCACCCACCACAAGCGCCAACCTCTTCGCCAACACCTTGGCCAAAATCTGTAACTCTGCATTCAGCAGAGTTATGGGCCTAAAGTTACTTAAGTCGTCCCCCTTGCTCTCGTCCTTCCTCACTAGCGTGACCACGCCCTTGGTCACAGAACAGGGAATTCTCCCGTTCTGTTGCCAGTTGCAATAGACAGCCTCGAGGAGTTCGGAGAACAAGACCGGCATAGCTAAATAAAGTTCGTATGGTAGACCATCGAGACCCGGGGATTTGCGTCTGCTGCATTGGCTGAGCGCTTCCCCGATTTCAGTGGCTGTGATTGGCTCTTCGCAGCACTCCGCTTCGCCGCTCGAAAGACGCGGTAGACCGTCGAGGTATGGACCGAAGTCCACATCCCCGTCCGGCCCCCCGCCACCTCCGAACAGTCGAGCAAAGTGCCTTTGAAAGGTCTCGCACATTCGCTCAGGTTCAAGGATCACCCGTCCATCCTGGTCTCGCAAAGACCGAATGGTGGATTTAATCCCACTCTTGGCTTCTGTCACGCGGGCCCAGCTAACAGCTTTGGTCCCCTCGTTTCCTAAAGCACGTATTTTACTTCGGACAACGCAGCCTTCGTGCTTCGCGTCAAAGAACTGGCTCAATGCCGTTCTCGTCGCTAACACTCTGGCTACGTCTCCGCTCCTAATCGCCTCTTCTAGTTTATCTGTTAACTCCCTTTCCCTCCTATTTCTATTCGCCGCTAGTTCCTTACTGTAACCTATCGAACTTACTCTAATCTCTCTCTTTAGAGATATCCACCACCTACTGTTGACGATCGCTCCCGTCAACCGCATCTTAACTAAGCTACTAATCCGGTTTCTGTAATCTTTCTTTGTCGGTAAGGACAAGTTCATCTTCCAGTAACCGGGACCCTGTCTATGCGTTCTATCAAGGTTGACCACGCAGGTCACTAATTTGTGATCTGAATAGCCAACCATGATCAGTTCTGGACAACTAAATACGTCCCTATCCTTACTCCTAACCAAAAACCTATCTAGGTACGATCTAGATTGTCCACTGCGGTTTGCCCAGGTCCAGGTTGGCGCAGTTGGACAATCTAGTCGAAATCTATCGACCAGGTCGAATCGATCGAGTAACCCCTTGAGGCTGCTACACCCCCCTCTATCGGGACATGCCCCTGCATAGTCCCAACGCGCATCTAGGATTCCATTCCAGTCCCCCACTAAAAGCAGGGAACGCGACGTTCCTAGAAAAGTTTCCAGACGTTGGAAGAAGTCGGCTCTCTCCGCCCCGAAGGGAGCATAAAGACCGACCAGTCTGAAAGCCCCGCCTTCACCACCTCCGACGTCCAGCACCAGTAATCGACCCCCCGGGTCCGAGTGAACAATCTGTACGTCGAGAGTCAGACGTTTATCCAGCAGTACGGCAACTCCCCCCCCGCCTCCGGGTTGACAGAGAGATGCGTGCATCTCAAAGTCATCGAAGGCGGGCGCCAGCTGTCTCACGCTGCTGATCCGACTCTCGCAAACAACCATCACATCTATACTTTGTGACCTGAGGTCACTTAGAAGCTTTGCTTGCTTCCAAGCTGAGCTCAGGCCACGCGCGTTCAAACAGCCAACTCTCAATTGATCTATTTTGGTGTTGAAAGTGAAGAAAGAAAAGCACTTACCTCTCCGGGTTGCGTAATTTCCATGGCATCAGGTGTGTTGGGTGGAGGGATGTTTTGTGGTGGTGTGGGGGTACACGTGTGTGGTGGGGTTGGGGTATTTGGAGTTGTGTCAGGGAGAGGGGCGGTTATGGGGAAATCTTTCAAGAGGACGCGATTCAACGGTTTTAAACAGGGGGGGCTCACGTCCCGTCTAAATTGTTCTTTTAAGGAACGATAAAGGTCCAGAGGGACCTTTATCATTTTTAAATGGGTGAAGTTCTCTGTTGAGATAAAGTTTGGCCCTTCGGTCTGCACCATAGGGTTATTGTTTATTAATTTAACCAGTTTT
Organism: Eledone cirrhosa; assembly: GCA_964016885.1. Lineage (NCBI taxonomy): Eukaryota > Metazoa > Mollusca > Cephalopoda > Octopoda > Eledonidae > Eledone > Eledone cirrhosa. The sequence goes on from OZ024742.1 coordinate 18,821,765, forward strand.
TTGTTTTCTTTATTTATATATGTGTATTGCAACGTCTTTTTTTGTGATGCTGTCAATGTTTCGGAGAGGGGAGGCGCAGATTTATTTTTGTTTGTTGAGGGTGGGGTGTTTTTGATTGGAGTTGGTGTTTGTGTGTGGGTTATTTGTGGTGTGCTGGGTGTGTGTTTTCTTTTTTTTCTTTTAACTTGTCTGAAGGCTTCTCCTCCTTCTTCTTCAGAAGTTGGGGGAAACTCTTCAGCGCTAGGTGGGAGGGACGTGTTGTGTGGTTGTTTTTTTTTTGCGGGAGGGGTAGATTTGTTACTGTTTTTTTTATTATTTGTTTGGAATGGGTTTTGTGGTGGTGGTGGTGGTAATGTTTGTGTCGTGCTTGTGGTTGGTAATGGTGGTGGTGATGTTTGTGTTGTGGTTGGTGGTGGTGATTTTTGTGTCGTGCTTGTGTTTGGTGCTGGTGGTGGTGATGTTTGTGTTGTGTTTGTGGTTGGTGGTGTCTGTATTTTGTTTGCTGTGTGTGGTATTAGTGTATTTTTGGAGGTGGGTGGTGCTGGTGTACTGTTTGTGGTGGGTGTGGGCAATAGTCCTTTTTGGGGGATACGTTTCGGGCAGTTAGCCTTAACGTGTCCCCTTTCCATGCATAAATAGCATGCTGGTCTTCTCCCCTCTACAATTATGTCTATTGGGGTAAGGTCATCCAGCCAGATGCGATCCGGGATTTGTGCTATTCTTTCGGGCCTCATTTGGACTAGTATGTCGAGGCCCATTCCCAGGAACGCATCTCCAGTTGCCTTCCCCATTGACAGCATAGTGTCTTCGCCCATATCAATGAAGCCAGCAATAGCCCACCAGAAGTCCATTGTGGGCAGCATTGTTTTTACTTTTATTCTTTGTGTTCTTCTACCCATGTAGGAGGGATAGAAGCTATATGTTGTCGACGAGAGTGGGCTTAGGGAAAGCTGAACCGCCGTTTCTTTGTCTCTTGTTAGGACCGAAATGCTGCCATAGAGTCGGTCCTTTCGTATGAAGAGAATATTCTTCATATAGTCTTTTAGGACCAACTCTATTTCCATTTGGCTGGGCTGTGCTGGCTTTCTTGACTGGTTTAGTATAGTTCTGTATATAACTGTGTTTTCTGCTCTGGCTTTCTTGAATTCTGGGGGGGAGTTAATGGAAAACATTCCATTTTCCCCCAAAACAATATGTTTCTTTGCTTCGGCCAGTTTTTCTCTGGCGGCAGTTAGGTCAATTGGTGTGTATGTAATGGATTGCTTTGTTTTCTGGGCGAAAGTTGCCCTGTCGTTATTTGTATTATTTTCTGTTTGTTTGTTTTCTGTTTGCTCATTTTCCTTAACATTTGTTTTTTCATTTTGTTTGTTTGTTTCAATGTCTAATTTTGTTGTAATTATTTTTTGTTCTTCAGACTTGGGGGGCGTGGCAGAGCTAATGGCAGACATGTCTGCCATCTTTTCCGCCATGCTGCCAAGAAAGAAATTTTTCGGCAAAAATAGATATTTATTTTACCCCCTAAAAAGGGGGTAAATGCAAAAATGTTTCCCTAAATAACAGGGGTTAGTGTTCCAAATGTGTTGCACTAAAAAATTTATCCGGTACTTACAATAGTAAGGGTAAATCCCGATGGAATAGCGGAGCCGATGCGAAGCGTGTCTTACTCTATCAAGATAGGTAGATAGATAGGTAGATAGATAGGGAGATAGATATATTTCTTTATTTGCCACAGGGGCGAACAAAAATGGGACATTACAAGACGCGGCGGCCGGGCTTTTACATAAAAATCATATAACTTTAACATTAATAAATAACAATAAACTATATATAATAAAATAACAATTGAAATCCCCAATAGCGTTACTGCAGGGTTCTTTTACACCCCGTGGATAGAACGACCCTCAACACCAGGAACACGTTTTGTAGGTGTGCTCGTCTTCCCTCTGTTTATCTTCCTCAGGGAAGATAGGGAGATAGATAGGTGTATCAGAAATGATTTGATTTTAAATGATCAGAAAATATTTATAAACATTATTTTCGATCATTTAAAACCAAATTAAATACTACACACATTGATCAAATATGTACTTGTCATACACTGAGATCAATGTATTAGCCCTGCCATGTCACCTAAAAGATTTATGGTACCTAGACAATGAAATAAATCGATAGCTTCAATCGTTTTCCATGATTTATTCACTTCTAATAACTTATCAAACACCGCCGTAGAAAAGTTCTACCCAAATGCTGTCACGGCGAGTTTTGATTTGATTATAGCTGTCGTCCCATCCTTAATTTTACATAGTTCGTATTTGTCTACAAGAATATTCCATGTATAACTTTAGTGATTTCTGTAATACATCGATATCAATGTCAATACTAATATTATGTAGATTTATTTTAACTATTACTGACAGGACTTTAGTAATTGAATTTATTTTCTTATATATCAAACAGTAATTCTCTTGCTTGCTGAAAACATAGTAATTTGTAAAGGTGCCTTCAAACGGATTTACATAGAATCACTTCTTAGTATTACTGTTGTTAGATAAAGAGTTGATAAATCTGTTATCTATTAACTGAAACATATATACGTAGAATTGAAGTAATGAATGTTCTAATGTATATGTGTGTGAGTTGATTAGAATAGGAAGCAAGTTCACACGGACAGGGTCTGGTATAGACCTTGCGGTGGGGGGCACTTCATGTTTGAGGGCCCACTCATACTCAAAATATTAGAATACACAGCCCCCCATCCCCATTTTATATATCAAAGTTAGCTTGGTGCAAGTAATTGGAACGGAAAAGTTACACAAGAAGATATTAAATTTTAAAAATCTAACCATCCTAAAACTAAAAAGCCCAGTCAGGGCACAAATAAATTGCTACGGCTGTCGCTGGTGCACCTCCCCCCCCCCCCACTGTAGATGGCCCAGGTCAATTCTCCCCTTTTCTCTCCATTAAAACCAGCCCTCCACAGTGACCCAAGTCAGTAATCTGCTTTACATTACTAAGGGAATCTATTATACTTCACTTTTCATCGTATGCCTTTGAAAATGCCAGATATCTTCATTTTCCTTTACATGTTATTATTGTATCCGTCGGTTACAACGAGGAGTGTTCCCGTTGTTTAACCAACGGAATATCCTCCTCATGAACCTAGCATGCAAGTGCCCCCACAACGCTCTTCGTTTCTTCTTCACCCACTTATTCCTGAGAGGGTCGTGGGGCAGAGTCCTCAAACACTCATTCCAGCGGGGCCAGTCAGAAGCAGCTGTTACAAACCGATCTGATTAGATCCCCAAGCGAGACCAGCCAAGCTCATGGATGTTATCCAATAATCTTGCTCGGTGTCTACCTCTGGGTCTCCTGTCGATTGCTTTTGCCCGTAAAATCTGTCCAGTGATTCTTTTCTGAGACCTAACCACATGCCTAATAGTATCGGATTTGCCATCTCTCAATTTTCTATAATATTTATATATCTAATTTTGAACCTTTCTTTCACGGTTTTGTAGAATACTAAACTTATCATATTACTTGAATAATGTCATTACTAAGTTTGAAAAATATATTAAATTACTAAAAGTATATATATATATATTTGAATCTGTTAGTTTTCCAAGAGATGGTATCACTGTCTGATGTCATTATCCTTTTAATACGCAACATTTACATTTTGTTTATCCAAACATTTTCTTCATTGTACGCAACTGGTTAAATATATTAGTTATAATAATATTGCTTATATTAACTAGAAATAAAAATTAGAAGATATGTATTTATTGTGACTAAATACGAAGGTGGAAATTTGACAAGAGAGAAGAATGTTCTGTGGTACTTGATCCTGGTTTTGTTGTCTGAATTCAAATCTTGCCCTGGTTAACTTGGTCTTTCATTCTTACGGGATCGATAAATAAAGTACCAATCCAGTCCAGTATCAAATCTTCTCTCTCTTTCTCTCACTCACTAAGAACATCGGTTACGTACAGACCTGGAGTGAAAAGGCTCCACCAGGTTTTTATAATGCTTAAGATATGCCGTATATACCACGACGGTGTCTCGACGACTCCATCAAATGTTGAGGGCTCAAGAAAAAACATATAAGCTAAACCTCCAAGGAATCTGGAACAACTGTTGTATTTCTCAAGAACAGTAATAAGAATGAATATGATCTACATAACTGTTGTGTTGTAACCATTACTATAGGGCACAGTTTTGTCGACCTCCTCGCGGTGGGGTCTGGAACTGATTACTGATCTCTGATCTCGACCAGGCGAACAACAACAACTTCTGCTTTGTCCATTTATTCTTGAGAGCATCGAGAGGGCAGAGTCCTTAAACACTGCTAGTGGGTCTTATCAGAAGCAACCGTCTCCAACTGATCCGGCTGGATCCCCAAGAGAGAGCACCCAAGCTCATGGATGTTATCCAGCCATCTTGTTCGGGGTCTACTCTGAGTCTCCTGTCGGTTGGTTTTGCCCGTAAAATCTGTCCAGCTATTCTTTCCTGGGTCATTCTACCCACATGCCCATAAAATTGAAGGTGTGATCTTTGAATTCGGAGAAGTAGACGTACTCTATCGAGTTACGTTACTCCAGAGACCTTTCGAGGGAACCCCATTTCGGGAGCTTGTATCTACTAATGAAATTCCAACAGTTATAAATAAATTTTACCTTAACTATCTATACGTTACAACTAGAAATTTCCTACCAGCAATACACTGAGGTAAGTCATTTGACTATAGAAACTTTTTCTCAAATTGTAGTTTAAAAAAAAAAAAATCAATGCATTATTTCAATATCTCCTAGCAACAAGAATCCACTTCAGATAAACTATTCAATATGGTTGACTTATTTTCTTCTTATTTTATTTATTTATTTGCTATCGTTATTTTGTTGTTGTTGTTGTTGTTTTAGATATGAATTATTAATTGCTATGTTGTCTAGTGGCGATATTGGATAAATTGTAGTGTAGAAATATACATTTATAACTAGGGATGAAACTATAATACTGTATCAAGTAGCTAGGTAGCTGACCACACACTCACATACACATACACTCACCTCCTTCTTCACACATGTATATATATATGTGTGTGTGTGCGTATATGATTATATTTATTCACGTGTGATACGCGTTTCGCGATCGATCAGCTCAAGGTGCGATCGGTATCGATCTGGCCCGACTCTGAAATCGATAGCTCATCAGACGTGTGGATTCATGTATGCACACACACACACACACACACACACACACACACACATATATATATAAGTATACAAGTTTTAATATAAATGAGATTCTACAGGACTAGAACTGTTTCATTCTTTAGAAATCATCAGGAATGATGATTTCTAAAGAATGAAACAGTTCTAGTCCTGTAGAATCTCATCTATATTAAAACTCGTATACTCTGCTATGTATTGAGTACCTTAGTTACTGTGGTTACCTCCGATTCAACCCGGAATAACTTACCTATATATATATATATATATATACAGGAAGTGTAAGCTGAAGTTACTGTAGGTTCACCCAGGTGAGAACTCAATGTTTAGGTTCACGTCAGTAGCGAAGTGTAGAGCTACACGGAGTGTAAATATAATAATACAAGGACGAATGGTTACTCCTTCATTACATTTATTGGTTGGTGACGTGCATTTCGCTATTGATTCCAGACGAACTTTTGATTCCAGAGTTGGGCCAGATCGATACAGATCGAACCTTGAGCTGATCAATAGCGAAACGCGCATCACCAATCAATAATCGTAAATGAAGGCTTAACAAATCGTCCTTGTATTATTATATAAGTGCGTGTTTGTGTACTTGTGTAAGTCAATGAAACTGTAAATGTATATTTGTTAATAGATGTTTATGTAAAGTAAAAAAAACTTCACTTTTAATTTGGTCATTTAAGTTTAACAATGTATTTTCATTTAATTAAAGAAATGTTCTACACATTCCACATCCGAGCAACGCCGGGTTACCCTACAAGTATTAACAATCATACTCTATTTAATACTTTAAGAAATCAGAGAAGTGTAAATAGCCACGGAAATTTTTTTTTTTTTTTTTTTTTTTTTTTTTTGCTTTTTTATCATTCAGTAGAGATAATTATTCTAGGAGGCGAATTAGCAGAGTTGTTAAAACGTCGGATAGAATGTTCTGCAGAAGCCGTCCCGGCGCTCTGCTCTCTTAATTCAAATCCTGCTACGGCCAACTTTGCATTTCAATTATTCGAAATAGATATAAGAAGTACCTGTCTAGTACTGGGATTGATTATTCCTCTTTATCTCTTTCTCACTCTCACTTTTCATCCTTATTTGGGAGGGGCGCCACCAAGGTTAAAATGCTCAAGAAACGTCGTATGCTCCCAGGGCGCCACTACGACTAGATCTGGAGTTACGAGTCCATGCCAGCATAATGATTCTCACTACCAACACCTACACACATTAATACATAACACCAACAGAAATACTGAGCAAACAATATAACATGCATAAGATAGTGCACAATCATGACCAGAACTGACAATAATCCTGAATTAAATAAATAGCTAAAGTGATAGGAGCCAATAGTTTACTGTAATAAAGAAATCACTAACTTATTACCAGAAAAATATCTAATGTCTACCCCCTCCTGTGTATCTAAATCATCTTCTTCATATGTCATCTATTGCACAACATTCAAAATATTGATATATTCTTATCTAACATACTGAGAAATCTATTCTTTTCGCCAATAATGTTTCTGTTGTCTTGTTATCTTAACGTTTATACTTTATCAATTTCATATAAATAATCTTTTTAGATTTATCATTTTACTCATGAGTATTTTCTTCATTGTGAACGTAACATGGCTAAATGATTAACAAGTTCGTTTCGCAATCATCAGGTCTCGGGTTCAATACCACAGTGTGACATCTTGGTCAAATGTCAGTCGCTCTAGCCCCAGGTCGTGTGAAATTTAGTAGACGGAAACTGTTTAGAAGTCCGTCGAATGGACTGTAATTCAAAGGACTAGGGTTTTTCACACACTGCGTCACGCTAAATCTCCCTGAGATTTCCACGAAGGCTACATGTATCTGTGGAATACTCTGCCATTTACATGTTAATTTAATAAACAGGCTGTTCCGTTCAACGATCAACTGGAGCACTCATCATCGAAACCAACGGAGGTCCGATCTATTAGATGGACGTAAAGCGCGGAATTGACAGAACTGTCGAAATATCTGACAAAAATGCTTACCTTATTTTTGCAATTCTTTACGTTTTAACCTTCAAGGGCCAATAAAAATAATGTACCAGTCGTAATACTAGGGGTCATATAATAAAATCCAGTACTGAGGCTGATTTAATCGACGAACCACTTTCTATACCAGAAATCCTTATCAGAGGGACATATTTCTATTACCTTCTTAAATGATTAGTTTTCTTGGGAAAGATTTTCTCAAAAGACTTAAATGAAACTATATAGCAAAATGAAGCACATCTAACGAGTGTTATGTATTCTGTGGATTATATTTTTTACTGGCTTTATTTACATGTATTTTAGTATAAAAAATATAATGCTATGTGACACGGGGAATATCATTAACCCAATAATAACATAGTTGGTATTAAATGTGTAAAAATTAACTTAACTCTTGTCATTCATGCGGATGGAGCTTATGAGTAATTTTATCTCTAAAATATTGTAATTTTCTATGCGAAACTAACTTTCTATATTGCAAATTATCTTAGTGGTTCAATCATAACGATGGTGTAGTCTTCTATAGTTTTTGTCTTTTATAGGTAAATACAATATAGGTAAATACAAATAAATGAATAAGTAAATAAGTGTTGAAGTTCTCTCTCTTTCATTCACTGTGTCCGTCTCTCTTGCTCACCCATCTTTTACTATTATAAGCAAATAGGGGCCCACGTGCTGACCGCTCCACGGTCCGGGCAGCAGACAGAATAGAGAAGGCGTTTCCTGGGAGGATGGTAAGGGAGACGCGTTGGAAGAGCCACCCCAGTTCGCGAGGCTAAATATTGTACATTATCGTAGTGATTCAATAATGACTGTTTTTACAAAGACGATGAAGTGTGTTTCCACGATGAAGATTGATAAGTCTGAAACATGTCCCAAGTTGAATACCATACATGAATAATTAAAATATATTCTTAAATGATTAATGTTGTTTCCCACTGCACAATTATTTCTAGTTGGTTCTTTAATGATCTCTGCTTTAAATACTAACTTATTTTGAGTGTTACTTTCTTCTGTCGGGTTTACTTCGAATGACAAAGCTCATACTTCTTTTTACGTTGTCAGTTGAGGCAATTTTATCGATTTTTTTTATTTGTTAGTGAAATTGTACTGGATTTATGAAGACGACTGGTGCAATCCTGTTGTCATGTCATTCCTATAAGAGCAATCATTAACCAATGAGTATGTTACACTATTATTTGATTTGACAAAGTGAAATATTTTAGTTTATCGACTGGGAATTTCAATGATCAGTTTACAGCAACCCTCGATGCACAGTCCGAGACAGCTGGCTTTTCATTACTTTGTCTTACGGTAAAAATAATTTATAAATTGGTAAAAATAATTTATAAATTATTCAAATGAAAACAAAATAAAAATTACTTCCACCTTATTTACTCAATGGTACCTGACTTTTTCTAAAGTATTAATTCTATTTAAATGAAGATCCCTTGTGGTTTACAAATTATAATTAATTTTCTCTTCATAAAATTAAAAAGAAACAAACGAATTAAAAATATTTTGCTGAGAATATCTCTTCAAGAAAACATTGTTAATTATCATCTGTCTGCGTATAGATTTTAATGAATGATCAATTAATTAAACAATAAGACATATAATCTCGGGGATTTCAATGGTGCCATATTGGGTGCACTACCAAACGTAATGCAATCAGTCATCTGGTTGAAAATAAATTCCAGTATTTCTCAATGAAGCCTTACTGCTACTTTCTAAATGTATGAAAATCTATCAATTGGAATGACATTTAATATTTAAATAAAAGTAAAAAAAAAAAAAAAAAATCGTGTTTGATTACAATTTATAATAATTTCAAAATATTCCATTATTAAGATAGAAAGATGTACTTTTGTTACATTTTATATAAGCATTTTGTAATATATCGCTCCATTAATATTCCAGCAGGGTGTGGAATATATTATTGTTATATTCATTTAATAGAAACCTTGTGGTACAGAGTATACGGAAATTCTACATGTTGATCTAAGCCAGAGAGAAGCTATGCATATGGAAACTCTACAAACTTAATCTAATCTGTAAGATTTTTTTCATTAGTTTGTATAAGAAAAATATGATTTTGCATCGTACATTAGAACTGAATTAGTTTCTCTAGAATATACTGAGACATACAATTTTGTCGCTTCTTTTATCAATCTGTTGGAGTCCCTAGTATGATACAGTCGAAATAGTGATTTCTAAAATAGGTTCAAGGCCAGGAATTTGGGAGAATGCAGACCTCCCACCCACTTTGGGGCGGGTGAGAGATGTCTTCGCTTGTGAAAATGGGTATAGCTTTTATTACGTAAAATCTCCCTATTTTGCTTCATTTCTCCCCGTTTTGGCGCACGTTTTTTCATGGTTCTCCCCGTTTGGGATTTTAGAGGTTGGTAGGTCTGAGAGTGGGAAAGGTGAATATATTGACCCAGTACTTTACTGGAATTGTATTTTATCGATCTCGGAATGACGAAAGGTATAGTTGACCTCAGCGGGATTTGAACTCAGAATGTAAATTGCCGGGATAAACACCTCAAACCATTTTATCCAACGCTCTACCAATTCAGCCAATCCATGACATGCTTTGTGCTTGTAAGATATTGATTCTCTAAAGAAGACATTTAACGACGCTCTTGAGAGTCATGTGTATTTTAAAATCGGGATATGGAGCTACTACCATTAAAATGCTCTATATATCGTACTGGCTATTTCAATGAGATAATTAATTGTTTCTACTTTAGGCACAAGGCCAGCAATTACCCAGTACATTACTGGTACTTTATTTTATCGACCCCGTAAGGATGAAAGGCAAAGTTAACATTCGGCGGGATTTGAACTCAGATTGTAAAAGGACGTAACTATGCTAGAAAGCATGGCGTCCAGCCCTCTACCGATACTGCCAATTCACCGCCATGGAGTAATATTAATAATAGACTTTTGAAGTTGAAGTTGTGTGAGTGTTTTCTCGATAACAAACATGCCGGATTACAAATAAAATTGTGATTTGAGAATTCTTTAAACTATGAGATATCATCAACGTCCACTTGAAAAGTCTGTGTAAGGAATATCTAGAATTTTAGAAAGATTAAGAGAGACAGATATATATATATATATATATATATATATATATATATATATAAGTAGGCATCGGCAGAGAGATTAGTAAATAGATAGATAGATAAATAAGTAGATATGTAGATAAGTAGGTAGGTAGATAGATAGAGAGAGGGAGATAGATAAAAAGATAGATAGAGAAAACAGCGACAGAAAGAGAGGAATAGAGATAGAAGCAATTAGAGAAAGTTAAAGAGAGAAAGAGAAAAGTGAGATACAGGAATGTAGAGACAGGGAACAATGATCGTTATTATACAAATAGTCACACTCTATATGTCTATATGTAGGTGTATGTGATTACATTAGTACATCTTTCCTTCATTGTTCTGTACTGAGAAGAACATTGCCCCTCGGGCGTATTTTTCATAGTTTATATGTGTGTGTGTCTATATTATATATATATATATATATATATAGAGAGAGAGAGAGAGAGAGAGAGGGGCGGGGGGAAATATGGGCAAAATCACAACTGCGGTGCTAAATGGTTTGCGCTATCTCTATACCAACTCTGCATCTCCCCATATATTGAGAACCTCCGTAACTACTGATCTCCCCGATCTCAGCACCGCAGACTCTCTCTCCCTCTCTGTATATGTATTATATATATATTATATATATATTATATATATTATATATATATAATATATATATATATATATATATATATATATATATATATATATATATATATATATTTAAATACATAATAAACAACACAATATAATTATTCCATTATGAAAGGTTTCAGGAAACTAGACGATCCTTACAGAAACGTCCTGCTCGTTCATCAGATGAGATAGTTATATATACATACTTACATACATTATATATATATATATATATGGGCGGTGGATTGGCAGTATCGGTAGAGGGTCGGACGCCATGCTTTCCAGCATAGTTGCGTCCCTTTACGATCTGAGTTCAAATCCCGCCGAGGTTAACTTTGCCTTTCATCCTTACGGGGGTCGATAAAATAAAAGTACCAGTAATGCACTGGGTAATTGCTGGCCTTGTGCCTAAAGTAGAAACAATTATATATATATATGTGTCGTGAATCGGCAGTATCGGTAGAGGGTCAGACATGCTTTCCAGCGTAGTTGAGTCCCTTTACGATCTGAGTTCAAATCCCGCCGAGGTTAACTTTGCCTTTCATCCTTATGGGGTCGATAAAATAAAGTACCATTAATATACTGGGTAATTGCTGGCTTTGTGCCAAAAGTAGAAACAATAATATATATATATGGGTGCCTGGCACCTCGAGTGCCTACAGGCGCTCAATAGCCCTCTACCAAGCGAAAACGGCAATCAGCGGAGACTCCACTTCAACAATCTATACGGGATTAGTGAAGGATAAGTGCGACGACGTTCTCGGGAAAACTCTAGGCATCGAGGAGGACGAACTGACCAGTCTGTTCGGGAGGACTTTCCGTCCAGGGCCTATTGATAACTTCCAGAGGTCTCTGGCCTGGCAGTGCTACCGAGGAGCTCTACCAGTTCGAGACAAAATCTACAGGCACGGACGCCCTGGCAGAGATCCTGCCTAAAGGACCTGTCCAAGATGCGAGCAGGACATCGAAACCGTTCTGCACGCAATTGTTCAGTGCCCAGGGGTGACCGACCTGTGGAATTATGTCGAACAGCTACTGTCACGTGTAGGACGCATCCAGTTGTCAGCCGAGTCCATCGTGAGGATCACGCGGCCGCCTTCATTTAAGAACGAAGGAGAGGCGGCTTTCCTCTGTCTGGTGGCTATGGCGAAAGAGGTAATATGGTGGACGAGGTTAAAAGGTCTGAGGGCAAACACCTTTCTCTCCGAACAACAACTTATCCCCTTCTTTAAGTATCACTTCAGAAGGAAGGTGAGAGTGGAGAGAGAAGTGCTACACCTCAGTAAAATCGCTGAAAGGTGGGTGAATGTGGCGAAATGGCCCGAGTGAATGGGCCTTCTCTGTATATAAACCTGTAGGTTGAGGAAGATAAACCGAGGGAGACAGGAGCACCTACAAAACGTGTTCCAGGTGTTGAGGGTTGTTCTATCCACGGGGTGTAAAACAACCCTGTAGTAACGTTCCCCCCTATTGGGGATTTCAATTGTTATTTTATTATATATAGTTTATTGTTAATTATTAATGTTAAAGTTATATGATTTTTATGTAAAACCCCCGCCGTTACGACTTGTAATGTCCCATTTTGTACGCCCCTGTGGCAAATAAAGAAATATATATATATATATATATATATATATATTGCATACAAATCTCGAAGCGTTTAGATAACAGATTTTTAAAGCTAAAAGTGTTGGCATCAGGAACAAGATCTGTCAAAATAGTGCAGAAAATAACTGTACGTACAGTGGTTTGTTATAAATAGTTTATAGGGTAAAGAACCTTAGAGACAGAAAATGAAGTTCAGCGGTCGCTACGAAAGATCGAACCTCAGATCTCTCAGATAATCGCTGAATGCAGTAGCCTCTATATATCTTTCTCACTTCCTCTCTTTCATTTTATATTCTACTCTGGAAGAAATCGGTTGTATTAAGACATGGAGACGGTTGGGCTCAGCTAGGTTTAAAATACCCAAGAAACGCCATATACCATTACGGTGCCTCTACGACGCCAGTAGGTGTTACGTATGGGATCATACCAAACCATACCAGATATATTATACAAAGAATATATTCCAAACAATTATGATTGATGCACAAAAAATAAAATACCACCTATAAATAAACATTGACAACACAAATAAATATATGGTTCGATCTATATCCGGTGTGCTGGAATTTTTCAGTAAACAATTTTGGTTCTGTTTTTAATCAATTTTGTCATACGCGAGGAAGCGTTAAAAGACCAACGATTTTAATTATTAATTTGTCTGGAAGAATACTTACAAGTTTGAGACAATGATGTCTTCAGCAGGATTCCTTTCGTTTAAAGGATATTTTTGGTAAATAATTATTTCAGACGATGTTATATATACACACGCGCTCTCTCTCTCTCTCTCTCTCTCTCTCTCTCACACACACATCTATATACATATATATATGGCTGTATCTATATATAGATATATTTGAAATATAATTATTTCATTTTTGTTTTATCTAGTGTTGTAGCTGTTTAGCCTCAGGTCTATCATGATAGAGCAGACCTGTGTATGAACGGCTTCCAACGCCTTTTTCTCGCGTATTCATAATTTAAAACTATATTATCGAATGTGGTACATTCTTTCAAGAAATTAGGATATCCTATAAGGAAGATTTCGCTGAATTCCTAGCAGGCCAATACAGGGGGGGGGGGGGGGGGGGCAATTGGCAGAGTGGTTAGAACGTCGGATAGAATGTTTTGCTGGATTTATTCTAGCTCTCTGCTCTCTCAATTCAATTGCCACCGGGGCCAACTTTGTCTTTCATTCATTCAAGGTCGATAAAGAAGAATATGAAGGAGAAGAAAGAATTATATAAAGTATTATTATTCCCACGATCTGAGTTCAAATCCCGCCGAGGTTGACTTTGTCTTTCATCCTTACGGGGTCGATAAAATAAAGTACCAGTAATGCACTGGGTAATTGCTGGCCTTGTGCCTAAAGTAGAAACGATTATTATTCCCACAGCGATAGTGCCCTTCTCAATACTTGTGCTAACTGTCAGTTAAAACAATTTTGTGCACTTTTTGCGGAGATGGTAAGTAATTTTCTGTTTCTTTTTTTTTATCATTTCCAGTGCTTCGACAATCACTGTTTTTATAACCACCTTGAGATGCCATGATGTTTTCAATTTCACTAAGCTTATATTTTCTGAGCTGGTCAAATTCTTTTGCCGCAACATTGTGATCTTGTGGGATGTTCATATCAATCAATAATCAGACTTTGTTATTTTGGTTTTTTACAATGAAATCTGGTTTATTAGTTTTAATGGTTCTGTTTGTATGAACAGGAAAATTCCAAAGAATCATTACATTTTCTTCCTCAGTTACAGCCTCAGAGTGATGCTTATACCATTTCTCAGCAGTTTTGATTTTATAATGCCGGCATATTTACCATGTAGATATTGGCAAACTCTGTCATGCCTTGATGTATATTTTACTGATGCTAAAACTTTACATCCAGAGATTATATGGTCCACGGCTTCAATTTCATCTTTGCTGAAACGGCACTTTGGATTTATTCTATTTTTCATCACATTGGCTTGATAGTTCCGGGTTAATAAGCTTTCATCTTGAGCAGGTAAGATGAAAGTTTCTCTATTTGCCTTTAACCCCGAGCTACTTAAGCACACATGGGTGTGCTTCTAGTCAACATCAGCTTCTTTCTTACCGGTCATATATTTGCCATGCAGAGGTTTCTGCTCCAATGTTGATGGTAACTGTTCATGCTCTTTTTTCTTTTTCATTAATTTTACTTCCTTTGCAACAACAGTTGCATATCTTTTGCTCCCTTTCAAGATAGAATGAAACTTCAACGAGTTTCAACATCCAGTCTTTTGTTGTTTCAAGATATTTAGCCAGTTCACATGTGGTGGTTTTGTAAGAAACTTTAAACTGAGTCTAACCAAAGTTCTTGGATGGTAAAGATGATCCCCATCTGCCTTTGGGTGGTACATCTTATTACAAATCAGCAACGCACGAATATTTCTGTCAATTTTCTTTATTTCACTGATATTCCTGTTCAACACATTGAAGCTATAACTAACTGAAACTGCTAAGGAATTTATGGCTAATACCTTATGTGCATTTAGCTCAGATTTCAGAACTGCTCGTATTCTCCTAAAACATTCCTTCTTTATCTTCCTATTATCGCTCTGCCACGCAGTGCAGATGGATGATGCACCGGGTTATTTAGTTATATGTCAAGTCGCAACAAGGATATCATTATTATTATTCTTATTATGCTTTTAATAATAATTGTTTCTACTTTAGGCGCAAGGCCAGCAATTTGGGGAAAGGAGAAAGTCTATTAAATCGACCCCAGTGCATTACTGGTGTTTTATTTTATCAACTCCCTTAGGATGACAAGCAAAGCTAAATCCCGCCTTGGTTAGCTTTGCATTTCCTCCTTACGGGGTCGATAAATTAAAATACCAGTAATGCACTGGGGCTGATATTATCAATTTTCCCTTCCCACCAAAATGGCTGGCATTTTGGCTGAATTACAAATCATTATTATTTTCATATAAACCTGGTGGTGGTGGTGGGAGGGGGGCTCCATCAGGCTTTAAATTGCCCAAGATACTCTGTATGCTATTACGGCGCCCCCACGATTCCTTCTGGGGTTACGGGATCCTACTATACCATTATTATCATAAAATGGAAATTCAGGGAAGCTGATTGGTATAAATGTTAGAGAGTTGGACAAAGGCTTTTCGGTTGTTCCGGCTCTCTACGTCTGATATGAAATCTCATCGGAGTCAACTTTGGATTCCAACATTTTCGGCTCGATAAAATAAAGTACCAATTAGATAGTGGGAACGATATAATCGACCACCTCTTCCCCCATTTTGCTGGCCTTGTGCTTAAATTAGAAACCAATACTAGGAGAAATGTTTTCGTTTTTATTGGCATGATCTCTTCTCTGTTAAAAAACAGCTTTTTTCTCTTCGTTGTCTGTCTACAAATCAAAATCTGTTTAATATAGTCTATGAATACTATGTAACAAATAACATTAATATACTATTAATACATAATTTATTAATCACATGCTGATTTTTAAAGCCTGCGTGGGTGGCTGAGAATAAAAATCTTTAGACTTAATATTTAAGATTATTCTTTAATGTAAAGGACTAATGGAGTCGTAAGGGCGCCGTCCTGACAGATGGCGTGTCTTGGACATTTTAAACCTGGTGGAGCACTTCCATCCCCAGGTCAGAACTCTTCCAGTGAAGAATCCTTACAATATTTGTCTGGATCTTTATCTACCTCGTAAGGACGAGGGGCAATTATTCTTTAAATCAACCTAGAGGCGGCGAATAGGCAGAGTCGCTAGAAAGTCGGATAGAATGCTTTGCGGTATTTGTTCCGGCTATCTGTGCTCTGAGTTCGAATCCCTTCGATGTACACATTGCCTTTCACCCTTCCAAGGTCACTAAAAAAATGGCTGGTTTAGTACAGGGGTCGAGGAGTCAATTCTCTCTCTCTCTCTCTCTCTCTCTCTCTCTCTCTCTCTCTCTCTCTCTCTCTCTCTCTCTCTCTCTCAGACACACACACTCTTTTGCTGTGTTCAGGGCCGGAGAGACGATGCGCTCCGTTAGGTTTAAAGTATGTCACAATGAAGTCCCTATGACTCAGGATTTACAGGTCAATATATACATATTAATGCTACTTTTATATATACTTATGTGTACTGTGCTTATGTAGTTAATTTCCTCTTTGTACTTAATCGTTTACTTATATATACACCTTTGTGTGTGTGTGTGTGTGTGTGTGTGTGTCCCCTTATTACATTATAGGCCTGTTTTTATTTGCTTCGAAGTAATTTTCTATCTGTATCAGATACATATATTTGTCAACATCTACTTCTATTTGTCTTTACACCCGGTGGTGTCTAAATGTATTTTATACACCATTTTGCTATCATAACGAAACACTATCAACAAATCACCAATTTATTACCCGAACTGTCTGGAGAACGTTAATGTATGCAAATCAGTTTGTTTGATCTTGTGATTTAAAAACACCACCTCTCTGGATAGTTAAAAGCTAAGAACACTCTAGACGGCCTCGCCTCCTCTTCACTCTACCTAAAAACTTGGTTACACATCATAGGCAGGGGATTGGCAGAGCCGTTAAAACGTCAGATGGTTTGTAGCATGTATTTTGGATCTCTGCGCTCTCAGTTCAACTCCCGTCATGGTCAACTTTGCCTTTCCTTCTTTCAAGGTCGATTCTTCGGCTGTGTTCAGTAGTGATGGTCTCTGTTAGGATTAAAGTGTCCAAGACTGATTCTCATTACGGCTCTCCTACGACTATCGGGTGTTACGTGACCATACATACATAATACATCATAACACAGAGATTTTGTATAGAATTAATATAGAATTGGAGAGATGAAACAGTTTATATCAAATATACTATATTTCCCGGCGCCGAGGACGCTTCGTATTGAGGACGCGCCCTAATTTTGACAACCAAAACTTTGAAAAAAAATAATAAACATTCGGCATACAGGACGATTTTTGAGACTTATTTGAGGAAAAAAGTAGTCTCTTCGACACCGGGAAATACGGTATATTCTGTTAAGTGTTGTAACACTTACCTTAACTCCTGGCTCTGATTAATAATAGGTTTTCGAACAATGTTCTTAACCTTCTTCTGAAGACTTAATCTGTCACCTGGTTTAAGTGACCACCAGGAACATGGGTGCTATTAGCAGAGCACCCTGTGTTGCACTCATTTGGGATATGTTTCCTAAGAATAACTGCCGTTGTTTCCCCCCCATGCATTTTCAGGTTCTATAAGGCATTGATTTCTCTTAAACTTAGAGATTAAATTTCCTTATAAAATACACACAATTTAATGAGTTACTACATGAATGAATGACTATAAAATAATTAGAAAAACACTAAAAATATTTAATAAGGGAAAAGGAAGGGAAAAGCAAGGGTTCCAGGGCCACAGAAGAATTGGAGGGGAAAGCGAGAGGGGTGGGCACTAGGACTATGGTGCGGCGGTGTTGGGGCTGTACCCAGTGCTCGTCACTTTTCTCTTACTTAAGTCTTTGAACCTTATAGTGTACAATGGGGTTCTCGTCGCTCAGGAAGCGAAAGGTAGAGCAAAAGAAGAAAATGTAGCGTGCGACGAAATCCACATTCAATTCTTTGCACTGCCTATACGTAAAAAAAAGAATTTTTTTAAACGATACCCTAAAGCCCCTTTTTTACTTTGCCTTTAAATATGTCATTTTGTTTATAGTTGGAAGGAAATACCTAAGACTTGCAATGACCTCTCTAGTGCAACATCTCAACAAAAGAGCTACTGCGATGTATGTATTGTCATGCTAACTTAATATTTTGTTGACGTCGCAGAAATGTTTGAATTAGGTTAATAAGATCAGGTACGTAACTGTAACAATGAATCGGTTAATTTGTATTCTTACGATCAGAAACGTAAATCAAAGTTTAGCTTCATTTCATTGTATTGGGATTTTCCCCAAGATAAAAGCGTCTGGATATTAGGCAGTTATTAGTAAAAGATAATACCTTTCTATTGTCTGAGAAAATACAGTGGAACGTAGCAAGACAGAGAGTAGCAATATCTTTTGTTTACCCAAAATATCCTCTAATGACATGCAATTGTCGGCTAATTAATCAACACTATTTTCTTCACGATGGATAATTATATGAAAATAATACTCTGTAAGTCAGTAGATTGACTAAAATCGTTAGAGCATCGGATGAAATTCTTGCGTTATTTGTACGTATTTTTTTGCATTCTGAGTTCAAGTCTGACCGAGATCAACTGTGATTTCCATACATGCATGCATCGTCCCGTAACTTATGGGGCAGTCGTAACAGCACAGTATTGAGATATGGTGTTTCTAGGGCATTTTAAAACCTAGCGGAGCCCGTCTCTTCTCCAGATCTGAACATAGAAGATTTCTTCCAAATAAGGATAGAGTGAGAGAGAATTGAAGCAAGAAAGAGATATAGAGGAAGTGTCGACCCCAATACTTTACTGGTACTTGTTTTTATCGATTTCAAATAGATGAAAGACAAAGTTAACCTCGGTCAGATTTGAACTCAGAGTACAGAGAGTCGAAACGAACACCATCAAGCATTCTATCCGACGTCCTAACAACTCTGCCATTCCATCCAACGTCCTAACAACTCTGCCATTCTATCTGACGTTCTAACAACTCTGCCATTCTATCCAACGTCCTAACAACTCTGCCATTCTATCCAACGTCCGAACAACTCTGCCATTCTATGTGACGTTCTAACAACTCTGCCATTCTATCCAACGTCCTAACAACTCTGCCATTCTATCCAACGTCCTAACAACTCTGCCATTCTATCTAACGTCCTAACAACTCTGCCATTCTATCTGACGTTCTAACAAATCTGGCATTCTATCTAACGTCCTAACAACTCTGCCATTCTATCTAACGTCCTAACGACTCTGCCATTCTATCTAACGTCCTAACAACTCTGCCATTCTATCCAACGTCCTAACAACTCTGCCATTCTATCTGACGTTCTAACAACTCTGCCATTCTATCTAACGTCCTAACAACTCTGCCATTCTAGCCAACGTCCTAACAACTCTGCCATTCTATCCAACGTCCTAACAACTCTGCCATTCTATCTGACGTCCTAACAACTCTGCCATTCTATCTGACGTTCTAACAACTCTGCCATTCTATCTAACGTCCTAACAACTCTGCCATTCTATCTGACGTTCTAACAACTCTGCCATTCTATCTAACGTCCTAACAACTCTGCCATTCTATCCAACGTCCTAACAACTCTGTCATTCTATCCAACGTCCTAACAACTCTGCCATTCTATCTGACGTCCTAATAACTCTGCCATTCTATCCAACGTCCTAACAACTCTGCCATTCTATCTGACGTTCTAACAACTCTGCCATTCTATCCAACATCCTAACAACTCTGCCATTCTATCTGACGTTCTAACAACTCTGCCATTCTATCCAACATCCTAACAACTCTGCCATTCTATCCAACGTCCTAACAACTCTGCCATTCTATCTGACGTTCTAACAACTCTGCCATTCTATCCAACGTCCTAACAACTCTGCCATTCTATCTGACGTTCTAACAAATCTGCTATTCTATCTGACGTTCTAACAACTCTGCCATTCTATCCAACATCCTAACAACTCTGCCATTCTATCTGACGTTCTAACAACTCTGCCATTCTATCCAGCGTCCTAACAACTCTGCCATTCTATCTGACGTTCTAACAACTCTGCCATTCTATCCAACGTCCTAACAACTCTGCCATTCTATCCAACGTCCTAACAACTCTGCCATTCTATCTGACGTCCTAACAACTCTGCCATTCTATCTGACGTTCTAACAACTCTGCCATTCTATCTAACGTCCTAACAACTCTGCCATTCTATCTGACGTTCTAACAACTCTGCCATTCTATCCAACGTCCTAACAACTCTGCCATTCTATCTAACGTCCTAACGACTCTGCTATTCTATCCAACGGCCTAACAACTCTGCCATTCTATCCAACGTCCTAACAACTCTGCCATTCTATCTGACGTCCTAACAACTCTGCCATTCTATCCAACGTCCTAACAACTCTGCCATTCGATCCAACGTCCTAACAACTCTGCCATTCTATCCAACGTCCTAACAACTCTGCCATTCTATCTGACGTTCTAACAACTCTGCCATTCTATCCAACGTCCTAACAACTCTGCCATTCTATCTAACGTCCTAACGACTCTGCCATTCTATCCAACGTCCTAACAACTCTGTCATTCTATCCAACGTCCTAACAACTCTGCCATTCTATCTGACGTCCTAACAACTCTGCCATTCTATCCAACGTCCTAACAACTCTGCCATTCTATCTGACGTCCTAACAACTCTGCCATTCTATCCAACGTCCTAACAACTCTGTCATTCTATCCAACGTCCTAACAACTCTGTCATTCTATCCAACGTCCTAACAACTCTGCCATTCTATCTGACGTTCTAACGACTCAGCCATTCTATCCAACGTCCTAACAACTCTGCCATTCTATCTAACGTCCTAACGACTCAGCCATTCTATCCAACGTCCTAACAACTCTGCCATTCTATCCAACGTCCTAACAACTCTGTCATTCTATCCAACGTCCTAACAACTCTGTCATTCTATCCAACGTCCTAACAACTCTGCCATTCTATCTGACGTCCTAACAACTCTGCCATTCTATCCAACGTCCTAACAACTCTGCCATTCTATCCAACATCCTAACAACTCTGCCATTCTATCTGACGTCCTAACAACTCTGCCATTCTATCTGACGTTCTAACAACTCTGCCATTCTATCCAACGTCCTAACAACTCTGCCATTCTATCTGACGTCCTAACAACTCTGCCATTCTATCCAACGTCCTAACAACTCTGCCATTCTATCTGACGTTCTAACAACTCTGCCATTCTATCCAACGTCCTAACAACTCTGCCATTCTATCTGACGTTCTAACAACTCTGCCATTCTATCTAACGTCCTAACGACTCTGCTATTCTATCCAACGGCCTAACAACTCTGCCATTCTATCCAACGTCCTAACAACTCTGCCATTCTATCTGACGTCCTAACAACTCTGCCATTCTATCCAACGTCCTAACAACTCTGCCATTCTATCTGACGGTCTAACAACTCTGCCATTCTATCCAACGTCCTAACAACTCTGCCATTCTATCTGACGTTCTAACAACTCTGCCATTCTATCCAACGTCCTAACAACTCTGCCATTCTATCCAACGTCCTAACAACTCTGCCATTCTATCTGACGTTCTAACGACTCTGCCATTCTATCTGACGTCCTAACAACTCTGCCATTCTATCTGACGTTCTAACGACTCTGCCATTCTATCTGACGTTCTAACTACTCTGCCATTCTATCTGACGTTCTAACAACTCTGCCATTCTATCCAACGTCCTAACAACTCTGCCATTCTCTCTAACGTCCTAACGACTCTGCGATTCTATCCAACGTCATAACAACTCTGCCATTCTATCTGACGTCCTAACAACTCTGCCATTCTATCTGACGTCCTAACAACTCTGCCATTCTATCTGACGTTCTAACAACTCTGCCATTCTATCCAACATCATAACAACTCTGCCATTCTATCTGACGTTCTAACAACTCTGCCATTCTATCCAACATCCTAACAACTCTGCCATTCTATCCAACGTCCTAACAACTCTGCCATTCTATCTGACGTTCTAACAACTCTGCCATTCTATCCAACGTCCTAACAACTCTGCCATTCTATCTGACGTTCTAACAACTCTGCCATTCTATCCAACGTCCTAACAACTCTGCCATTCTATCCAACGTCCTAACAACTCTGCCATTCTATCTGACGTCCTAACAACTCTGCCATTCTATCTGACGTTCTAACAACTCTGCCATTCTATCCAACGTCCTAACAACTCTGCCATTCTATCTAACGTCCTAACGACTCTGCCATTCTATCCAACGTCCTAACAACTCTGCCATTCTATCCAACGTCCTAACAACTCTGCCATTCTATCTAACGTCCTAACAACTCTGCCATTCTATCTGACGTTCTAACAAATCTGGCATTCTATCTAACGTCCTAACAACTCTGCCATTCTATCTAACGTCCTAACAACTCTGCCATTCTATCCAACGTCTTAACAACTCTGCCATTCTATCTGACGTTCTAACAACTCTGCCATTCTATCTAACGTCCTAACAACTCTGCCATTCTATCCAACGTCCTAACAACTCTGCCATTCTATCCAACGTCCTAACAACTCTGCCATTCTATCTGACGTCCTAACAACTCTGCCATTCTATCTGACGTTCTAACAACTCTGCCATTCTATCTAACGTCCTAACAACTCTGCCATTCTATCTGACGTTCTAACAACTCTGCCATTCTATCTAACGTCCTAACAACTCTGCCATTCTATCCAACGTCCTAACAACTCTGCCATTCTATCTGACGTTCTAACAACTCTGCCATTCAATCCAACGTCCTAACAACTCTGCCATTCTATCTAACGTCCTAACGACTCTGCCATTCTATCCAACGTCCTAACAACTCTGTCATTCTATCCAACGTCCTAACAACTCTGCCATTCTATCTGACGTCCTAATAACTCTGCCATTCTATCCAACGTCCTAACAACTCTGCCATTCTATCTGACGTTCTAACAACTCTGCCGTTCTATCCAACATCCTAACAACTCTGCCATTCTATCTGACGTTCTAACAACTCTGCCATTCTATCCAACATCCTAACAACTCTGCCATTCTATCCAACGTCCTAACAACTCTGCCATTCTATCTGACGTTCTAACAACTCTGCCATTCTATCCAACGTCCTAACAACTCTGCCATTCTATCTGACGTTCTAACAACTCTGCCATTCTATCCAACGTCCTAACAACTCTGCCATTCTATCCAACGTCCTAACAACTCTGCCATTCTATCTGACGTCCTAACAACTCTGCCATTCTATCTGACGTTCTAACAACTCTGCCATTCTATCTAACGTCCTAACAACTCTGCCATTCTATCTGACGTTCTAACAACTCTGCCATTCTATCCAACGTCCTAACAACTCTGCCATTATATCCAACGTCCTAACAACTCTGCCATTCTATCTGACGTCCTAACAACTCTGCCATTCTATCTGACGTTCTAACAACTCTGCCATTCTATCCAACGTCCTAACAACTCTGCCATTCTATCTAACGTCCTAACGACTCTGCCATTCTATCCAACGTCCTAACAACTCTGCCATTCTATCCAACGTCCTAACAACTCTGCCATTCTATCTAACGTCCTAACAACTCTGCCATTCTATCCAACGTCTTAACAACTCTGCCATTCTTTCTGACGTTCTAACAACTCTGCCATTCTATCTAACGTCATAACAACTCTGCCATTCTATCCAACGTCCTAACAACTCTGCCATTCTATCCAACGTCCTAACAACTCTGCCATTCTATCTGACGTTCTAACAACTCTGCCATTCTATCTAACGTCCTAACAACTCTGCCATTCTATCTGACGTTCTAACAACTCTGCCATTCTATCTAACGTCCTAACAACTCTGCCATTCTATCTAACGTCCTAACAACTCTGCCATTCTATCTGACGTTCTAACAACTCTGCCATTCAATCCAACGTCCTAACAACTCTGCCATTCTATCTAACGTCCTAACGACTCTGCCATTCTATCCAACGTCCTAACAACTCTGTCATTCTATCCAACGTCCTAACAACTCTGCCATTCTATCTGACGTCCTAATAACTCTGCCATTCTATCTGACGTTCTAACAACTCTGCCGTTCTATCCAACATCCTAACAACTCTGCCATTCTATCTGACTTTCTAACAACTCTGCCATTCTATCCAACATCCTAACAACTCTGCCATTCTATCCAACGTCCTAACAACTCTGCCATTCTATCTGACGTTCTAACAACTCTGCCATTCTATCCAACGTCCTAACAACTCTGCCATTCTATCTGACGTTCTAACAACTCTGCCATTCTATCCAACGTCCTAACAACTCTGCCATTCTATCCAACGTCCTAACAACTCTGCCATTCTATCTGACGTCCTAACAACTCTGCCATTCTATCTGACGTTCTAACAACTCTGCCATTCTATCTAACGTCCTAACAACTCTGCCATTCTATCTGACGTTCTAACAACTCTGCCATTCTATCCAACGTCCTAACAACGCTGCCATTCTATCTAACGTCCTAACGACTCTGCCATTCTATCCAACGGCCTAACAACTCTGCCATTCTATCCAACGTCCTAACAACTCTGCCATTCTATCTGACGTCCTAACAACTCTGCCATTCTATCCAACGTCCTAACAACTCTGCCATTCTATCCAACGTCCTAACAACTCTGCCATTCTATCTGACGTCCTAACAACTCTGCCATTCTATCTGACGTTCTAACAACTCTGCCATTCTATCTAACGTCCTAACAACTCTGCCAATCAATCTGACGTTCTAACAACTCTGCCATTCTATCCAACGTCCTAACAACTCTGCTATTCTATCCAACGTCCTAACAACTCTGCCATTCTATCTAACGTCCTAACAACTCTGCCATTCTATCTGACGTTCTAACAAATCTGGCATTCTATCTAACGTCCTAACAACTCTGCCATTCTATCTAACGTCCTAACAACTCTGCCATTCTATCCAACGTCTTAACAACTCTGCCATTCTATCTAACGTCCTAACAACTCTGCCATTCTATCCAACGTCCTAACAACTCTGCCATTCTATCCAACGTCCTAACAACTCTGCCATTCTATCTGACGTCCTAACAACTCTGCCATTCTATCTGACGTTCTAACAACTCTGCCATTCTATCTGACGTCCTAATAACTCTGCCATTCTATCCAACGTCCTAACAACTCTGCCATTCTATCTGACGTTCTAACAACTCTGCCGTTCTATCCAACATCCTAACAACTCTGCCATTCTATCTGACGTTCTAACAACTCTGCCATTCTATCCAACATCCTAACAACTCTGCCATTCTATCCAACGTCCTAACAACTCTGCCATTCTATCTGACGTTCTAACAACTCTGCCATTCTATCCAACGTCCTAACAACTCTGCCATTCTATCTGACGTTCTAACAACTCTGCCATTCTATCCAACGTCCTAACAACTCTGCCATTCTATCCAACGTCCTAACAACTCTGCCATTCTATCTGACGTCCTAACAACTCTGCCATTCTATCTGACGTTCTAACAACTCTGCCATTCTATCTAACGTCCTAACGACTCTGCTATTCTATCTGACGTCCTAACAACTCTGCCATTCTATCTGACGTCCTAACAACTCTGCCATTCTATCCAACGTCCTAACAACTCTGCCATTCTATCTGACGTCCTAACAACTCTGCCATTCTATCTGACGTTCTAACAAATCTGCCATTCTATCCAACGTCCTAACAACTCTGCCATTCTATCCAACGTCCTAACAACTCTGCCATTCTATCTGACGTCCTAACAACTCTGCCATTCTATCTGACGTTCTAACAACTCTGCCATTCTATCCAACGTCCTAACAACTCTGCCATTCTATCTAACGTCCTAACGACTCTGCCATTCTATCCAACGTCCTAACAACTCTGCCATTCTATCCAACGTCCTAACAACTCTGCCATTCTATCTAACGTCCTAACAACTCTGCCATTCTATCCAACGTCTTAACAACTCTGCCATTCTATCTGACGTTCTAACAACTCTGCCATTCTATCTAACGTCCTAACAACTCTGCCATTCTATCCAACGTCCTAACAACTCTGCCATTCTATCCAACGTCCTAACAACTCTGCCATTCTATCTGACGTCCTAACAACTCTGCCATTCTATCTGACGTTCTAACAACTCTGCCATTCTATCTAACGTCCTAACAACTCTGCCATTCTATCTGACGTTCTAACAACTCTGCCATTCTATCTAACGTCCTAACAACTCTGCCATTCTATCCAACGTCCTAACAACTCTGCCATTCTATCTGACGTTCTAACAACTCTGCCATTCAATCCAACGTCCTAACAACTCTGCCATTCTATCTAACGTCCTAACGACTCTGCCATTCTATCCAACGTCCTAACAACTCTGTCATTCTATCCAACGTCCTAACAACTCTGCCATTCTATCTGACGTCCTAATAACTCTGCCATTCTATCCAACGTCCTAACAACTCTGCCATTCTATCTGACGTTCTAACAACTCTGCCGTTCTATCCAACATCCTAACAACTCTGCCATTCTATCTGACGTTCTAACAACTCTGCCATTCTATCTAACGTCCTAACAACTCTGCCATTCTATCTGACGTTCTAACAACTCTGCCATTCTATCCAACGTCCTAACAACTCTGCCATTCTATCTAACGTCCTAACGACTCTGCTATTCTATCCAACGGCCTAACAACTCTGCCATTCTATCCAACGTCCTAACAACTCTGCCATTCTATCTGACGTCCTAACAACTCTGCCATTCTATCCAACGTCCTAACAACTCTGCCATTCTATCCAACGTCCTAACAACTCTGCCATTCTATCTGACGTCCTAACAACTCTGCCATTCTATCTGACGTTCTAACAACTCTGCCATTCTATCTAACGTCCTAACAACTCTGCCATTCTATCTGACGTTCTAACAACTCTGCCATTCTATCCAACGTCCTAACAACTCTGCCATTCTATCTAACGTCCTAACGACTCTGCTATTCTATCCAACGGCCTAACAACTCTGCCATTCTATCCAACGTCCTAACAACTCTGCCATTCTATCTGACGTCCTAACAACTCTGCCATTCTATCCAACGTCCTAACAACTCTGCCATTCTATCTGACGTTCTAACAACTCTGCCATTCTATCCAACGTCCTAACTACTCTGCCATTCTATCTGACGTTCTAACAACTCTGCCATTCTATCCAACGTCCTAACAACTCTGCCATTCTATCCAACGTCCTAACAACACTGCCATTCTATCTGACGTTCTAACAACTCTGCTATTATATCCAACGTCCTAACAACTCTGCCATTCTATCTAACGTCCTAACGACTCTGCCATTCTATCCAACGTCCTAACAACTCTGTCATTCTATCCAACGTCCTAACAACTCTGCCATTCTATCTGACGTCCTAACAACTCTGCCATTCTATCCAACGTCCTAACAACTCTGCCATTCTATCTGACGTTCTAACAACTCTGCCATTCTATCCAACATCCTAACAACTCTGCCATTCTATCTGACGTTCTAACAACTCTGCCATTCTATCCAACGTCCTAACAACTCTGCCATTCTATCCAACGTCCTAACAACTCTGCCATTCTATCTGACGTCCTAACAACTCTGCCATTCTATCTGACGTTCTAACAACTCTGCCATACTATCTAACGTCCTAACGACTCTGCTATTCTATCTGACGTCCTAACAACTCTGCCATTCTATCTGACGTTCTAACAACTCTGCCATTCTATCCAACGTCCTAACAACTCTGCCATTCTATCCAACGTCCTAACAACTCTGCCATTCTATCTGACGTCCTAACAACTCTGCCATTCTATCTGACGTTCTAACAACTCTGCCATTCTATCTAACGTCCTAACAACTCTGCCATTCTATCCAACGTCCTAACAACTCTGCCATTCTATCTGACGTTCTAACAACTCTGCCATTCAATCCAACGTCCTAACAACTCTGCCATTCTATCTAACGTCCTAACGACTCTGCCATTCTATCCAACGTCCTAACAACTCTGTCATTCTATCCAACGTCCTAACAACTCTGCCATTCTATCTGACGTCCTAATAACTCTGCCATTCTATCCAACGTCCTAACAACTCTGCCATTCTATCTGACGTTCTAACAACTCTGCCGTTCTATCCAACATCCTAACAACTCTGCCATTCTATCTGACGTTCTAACAACTCTGCCATTCTATCCAACATCCTAACAACTCTGCCATTCTATCCAACGTCCTAACAACTCTGCCATTCTATCTGACGTTCTAACAACTCTGCCATTCTATCCAACGTCCTAACAACTCTGCCATTCTATCTGACGTTCTAACAACTCTGCCATTCTATCCAACGTCCTAACAACTCTGCCATTCTATCCAACGTCCTAACAACTCTGCCATTCTATCTGACGTCCTAACAACTCTGCCATTCTA
Source organism: Eledone cirrhosa (assembly GCA_964016885.1). Classification (NCBI taxonomy): domain Eukaryota; kingdom Metazoa; phylum Mollusca; class Cephalopoda; order Octopoda; family Eledonidae; genus Eledone; species Eledone cirrhosa. The sequence goes on from OZ024742.1 coordinate 18,850,537, forward strand.
TCTGACGTTCTAACAACTCTGCCATTCTATCTAACGTCCTAACGACTCTGCTATTCTATCTGACGTCCTAACAACTCTGCCATTCTATCTGACGTCCTAACAACTCTGCCATTCTATCCAACGTCCTAACAACTCTGCCATTCTATCTGACGTCCTAACAACTCTGCCATTCTATCTGACGTTCTAACAACTCTGCCATTCTATCCAACGTCCTAACAACTCTGCCATTCTATCCAACGTCCTAACAACTCTGCCATTCTATCTGACGTCCTAACAACTCTGCCATTCTATCTGACGTTCTAACAACTCTGCCATTCTATCCAACGTCCTAACAACTCTGCCATTCTATCTAACGTCCTAACGACTCTGCCATTCTATCCAACGTCCTAACAACTCTGCCATTCTATCCAACGTCCTAACAACTCTGCCATTCTATCTAACGTCCTAACAACTCTGCCATTCTATCCAACGTCTTAACAACTCTGCCATTCTATCTGACGTTCTAACAACTCTGCCATTCTATCTAACGTCCTAACAACTCTGCCATTCTATCCAACGTCCTAACAACTCTGCCATTCTATCCAACGTCCTAACAACTCTGCCATTCTATCTGACGTCCTAACAACTCTGCCATTCTATCTGACGTTCTAACAACTCTGCCATTCTATCTAACGTCCTAACAACTCTGCCATTCTATCTGACGTTCTAACAACTCTGCCATTCTATCTAACGTCCTAACAACTCTGCCATTCTATCCAACGTCCTAACAACTCTGCCATTCTATCTGACGTTCTAACAACTCTGCCATTCAATCCAACGTCCTAACAACTCTGCCATTCTATCTAACGTCCTAACGACTCTGCCATTCTATCCAACGTCCTAACAACTCTGTCATTCTATCCAACGTCCTAACAACTCTGCCATTCTATCTGACGTCCTAATAACTCTGCCATTCTATCCAACGTCCTAACAACTCTGCCATTCTATCTGACGTTCTAACAACTCTGCCGTTCTATCCAACATCCTAACAACTCTGCCATTCTATCTGACGTTCTAACAACTCTGCCATTCTATCTAACGTCCTAACAACTCTGCCATTCTATCTGACGTTCTAACAACTCTGCCATTCTATCCAACGTCCTAACAACTCTGCCATTCTATCTAACGTCCTAACGACTCTGCTATTCTATCCAACGGCCTAACAACTCTGCCATTCTATCCAACGTCCTAACAACTCTGCCATTCTATCTGACGTCCTAACAACTCTGCCATTCTATCCAACGTCCTAACAACTCTGCCATTCTATCCAACGTCCTAACAACTCTGCCATTCTATCTGACGTCCTAACAACTCTGCCATTCTATCTGACGTTCTAACAACTCTGCCATTCTATCTAACGTCCTAACAACTCTGCCATTCTATCTGACGTTCTAACAACTCTGCCATTCTATCCAACGTCCTAACAACTCTGCCATTCTATCTAACGTCCTAACGACTCTGCTATTCTATCCAACGGCCTAACAACTCTGCCATTCTATCCAACGTCCTAACAACTCTGCCATTCTATCTGACGTCCTAACAACTCTGCCATTCTATCCAACGTCCTAACAACTCTGCCATTCTATCTGACGTTCTAACAACTCTGCCATTCTATCCAACGTCCTAACTACTCTGCCATTCTATCTGACGTTCTAACAACTCTGCCATTCTATCCAACGTCCTAACAACTCTGCCATTCTATCCAACGTCCTAACAACACTGCCATTCTATCTGACGTTCTAACAACTCTGCTATTATATCCAACGTCCTAACAACTCTGCCATTCTATCTAACGTCCTAACGACTCTGCCATTCTATCCAACGTCCTAACAACTCTGTCATTCTATCCAACGTCCTAACAACTCTGCCATTCTATCTGACGTCCTAACAACTCTGCCATTCTATCCAACGTCCTAACAACTCTGCCATTCTATCTGACGTTCTAACAACTCTGCCATTCTATCCAACATCCTAACAACTCTGCCATTCTATCTGACGTTCTAACAACTCTGCCATTCTATCCAACGTCCTAACAACTCTGCCATTCTATCCAACGTCCTAACAACTCTGCCATTCTATCTGACGTCCTAACAACTCTGCCATTCTATCTGACGTTCTAACAACTCTGCCATACTATCTAACGTCCTAACGACTCTGCTATTCTATCTGACGTCCTAACAACTCTGCCATTCTATCTGACGTTCTAACAACTCTGCCATTCTATCCAACGTCCTAACAACTCTGCCATTCTATCCAACGTCCTAACAACTCTGCCATTCTATCTGACGTCCTAACAACTCTGCCATTCTATCTGACGTTCTAACAACTCTGCCATTCTATCTAACGTCCTAACGACTCTGCTATTCTATCTGACGTCCTAACAACTCTGCCATTCTATCTGACGTCCTAACAACTCTGCCATTCTATCCAACGTCCTAACAACTCTGCCATTCTATCTGACGTCCTAACAACTCTGCCATTCTATCTGACGTTCTAACAACTCTGCCATTCTATCCAACGGCCTAACAACTCTGCCATTCTATCCAACGTCCTAACAACTCTGCCATTCTATCTGACGTCCTAACAACTCTGCCATTATATCCAACGTCCTAACAACTCTGCCATTCTATCTGACGGTCTAACAACTCTGCCATTCTATTCAACGTCCTAACAACTCTGCCATTCTATCCAACGTCCTAACAACTCTGCCATTCTATCTGACGTTCTAACAACTCTGCCATTCTATCCAACGTCCTAACAACTCTGCCATTCTATCTAACGTCCTAACGACTCTGCTATTCTATCCAACGGCCTAACAACTCTGCCATTCTATCCAACGTCCTAACAACTCTGCCATTCTATCTGACGTCCTAACAACTCTGCCATTCTATCCAACGTCCTAACAACTCTGCCATTCTATCTGACGTTCTAACAACTCTGCCATTATATCCAACGTCCTAACAACTCTGCCATTCTATCTAACGTCCTAACGACTCTGCCATTCTATCCAACGTCCTAACAACTCTGTCATTCTATCCAACGTCCTAACAACTCTGCCATTCTATCCAACGTCCTAACAACTCTGCCATTCTATCTGACGTTCTAACAACTCTGCCATTATATCCAACGTCCTAACAACTCTGCCATTCTATCTAACGTCCTAACGACTCAGCCATTCTATCCAACGTCCTAACAACTCTGTCATTCTATCCAACGTCCTAACAACTCTGCCATTCTATCTGACGTCCTAACAACTCTGCCATTCTATCTGACGTTCTAACAACTCTGCCATTCTATCCAACATCCTAACAACTCTGCCATTCTATCTGACGTTCTAACAACTCTGCCATTCTATCCAACATCCTAACAACTCTGCCATTCTATCCAACATCCTAACAACTCTGCCATTCTATCCAACGTCCTAACAACTCTGCCATTCTATCTGACGTTCTAACAACTCTGCCATTCTATCCAACGTCCTAACAACTCTGCCATTCTATCCAACGTCCTAACAACTCTGCCATTCTATCTGACGTTCTAACAACTCTGCCATTCTATCCAACGTCTTAACAACTCTGCCATTCTATCCAACGTCCTAACAACTCTGCCATTCTATCTGACGTTCTAACAACTCTGCCATTCTATCCAACGTCCTAACAACTCTGCCATTCTATCTAACGTCCTAACGACTCTGCCATTCTATCCAACGTCCTAACAACTCTGCCATTCTATCCAACGTCCTAACAACTCTGCCATTCTATCTGACGTCCTAACAACTCCGCCATTCTCTCTGACGTTCTAACAACTCTGCCATTCTATCCAACATCCTAACAACTCTGCCATTCTATCTGACGTTCTAACAACTCTGCCATTCTATCTAACATCCTAACAACTCTGCCATTCTATCCAACGTCCTAACAACTCTGCCATTCTATCTGACGTTCTAACAACTCTGCCATTCTATCCAGCGTCCTAACAACTCTGCCATTCTATCTGACGTTCTAACAACTCTGCCATTCTATCCAACGTCCTAACAACTCTGCCATTCTATCCAACGTCCTAACAACTCTGCCATTCTATCTGACGTCCTAACAACTCTGCCATTCTATCTGACGTTCTAACAACTCTGCCATTCTATCTGACGTCCTAACAACTCTGCCATTCTATCTGACGTTCTAACAACTCTGCCATTCTATCCAACGTCCTAACAACTCTGCCATTCTATCCAACGTCCTAACAACTCTGCCATTCTATCTGACGTCCTAACAACTCTGCCATTCTATCTGACGTTCTAACAACTCTGCCATTCTATCCAACGTCCTAACAACTCTGCCATTCTATCTAACGTCCTAACGACTCTGCCATTCTATCCAACGTCCTAACAACTCTGCCATTCTATCCAACGTCCTAACAACTCTGCCATTCTATCTAACGTCCTAACAACTCTGCCATTCTATCCAACGTCTTAACAACTCTGCCATTCTATCTGACGTTCTAACAACTCTGCCATTCTATCTAACGTCCTAACAACTCTGCCATTCTATCCAACGTCCTAACAACTCTGCCATTCTATCCAACGTCCTAACAACTCTGCCATTCTATCTGACGTCCTAACAACTCTGTCATTCTATCTGACGTTCTAACAACTCTGCCATTCTATCTAACGTCCTAACAACTCTGCCATTCTATCTGACGTTCTAACAACTCTGCCATTCTATCTAACGTCCTAACAACTCTGCCATTCTATCCAACGTCCTAACAACTCTGCCATTCTATCTGACGTTCTAACAACTCTGCCATTCAATCCAACGTCCTAACAACTCTGCCATTCTATCTAACGTCCTAACGACTCTGCCATTCTATCCAACGTCCTAACAACTCTGTCATTCTATCCAACGTCCTAACAACTCTGCCATTCTATCTGACGTCCTAATAACTCTGCCATTCTATCCAACGTCCTAACAACTCTGCCATTCTATCTGACGTTCTAACAACTCTGCCGTTCTATCCAACATCCTAACAACTCTGCCATTCTATCTGACGTTCTAACAACTCTGCCATTCTATCCAACATCCTAACAACTCTGCCATTCTATCCAACGTCCTAACAACTCTGCCATTCTATCTGACGTTCTAACAACTCTGCCATTCTATCCAACGTCCTAACAACTCTGCCATTCTATCTGACGTTCTAACAACTCTGCCATTCTATCCAACGTCCTAACAACTCTGCCATTCTATCCAACGTCCTAACAACTCTGCCATTCTATCTGACGGTCTAACAACTCTGCCATTCTATTCAACGTCCTAACAACTCTGCCATTCTATCCAACGTCCTAACAACTCTGCCATTCTATCTGACGTTCTAACAACTCTGCCATTCTATCCAACGTCCTAACAACTCTGCCATTCTATCTAACGTCCTAACGACTCTGCTATTCTATCCAACGGCCTAACAACTCTGCCATTCTATCCAACGTCCTAACAACTCTGCCATTCTATCTGACGTCCTAACAACTCTGCCATTCTATCCAACGTCCTAACAACTCTGCCATTCTATCTGACGTTCTAACAACTCTGCCATTCTATCCAACGTCCTAACTACTCTGCCATTCTATCTGACGTTCTAACAACTCTGCCATTCTATCCAACGTCCTAACAACTCTGCCATTCTATCCAACGTCCTAACAACTCTGCCATTCTATCTGATGTTCTAACAACTCTGCCATTATATCCAACGTCCTAACAACTCTGCCATTCTATCTAACGTCCTAACAACTCTGCCATTCTACCTGACGTTCTAACAACTCTGCCATTCTATCTAACGTCCTAACGACTCTGCTATTCTATCCAACGGCCTAACAACTCTGCCATTCTATCCAACGTCCTAACAACTCTGCCATTCTATCTGACGTCCTAACAACTCTGCCATTCTATCCAACGTCCTAACAACTCTGCCATTCTATCTGACGTTCTAACAACTCTGCCATTCTATCCAACGTCCTAACAACTCTGCCATTCTATCCAACGTCCTAACAACTCTGCCATTCTATCTGACGTCCTAACAACTCTGCCATTCTATCTGACGTTCTAACAACTCTGCCATTCTATCTAACGTCCTAACGACTCTGCTATTCTATCCAACGGCCTAACAACTCTGCCATTCTATCCAACGTCCTAACAACTCTGCCATTCTATCTGACGTCCTAACAACTCTGCCATTATATCCAACGTCCTAACAACTCTGCCATTCTATCTGACGGTCTAACAACTCTGCCATTCTATTCAACGTCCTAACAACTCTGCCATTCTATCCAACGTCCTAACAACTCTGCCATTCTATCTGACGTTCTAACAACTCTGCCATTCTATCCAACGTCCTAACAACTCTGCCATTCTATCTAACGTCCTAACGACTCTGCTATTCTATCCAACGGCCTAACAACTCTGCCATTCTATCCAACGTCCTAACAACTCTGCCATTCTATCTGACGTCCTAACAACTCTGCCATTCTATCCAACGTCCTAACAACTCTGCCATTCTATCTGACGTTCTAACAACTCTGCCATTCTATCCAACGTCCTAACTACTCTGCCATTCTATCTGACGTTCTAACAACTCTGCCATTCTATCCAACGTCCTAACAACTCTGCCATTCTATCCAACGTCCTAACAACTCTGCCATTCTATCTGACGTTCTAACAACTCTGCCATTATATCCAACGTCCTAACAACTCTGCCATTCTATCTAACGTCCTAACGACTCTGCCATTCTATCCAACGTCCTAACAACTCTGTCATTCTATCCAACGTCCTAACAACTCTGCCATTCTATCTAACGTCCTAACGACTCAGCCATTCTATCCAACGTCCTAACAACTCTGTCATTCTATCCAACGTCCTAACAACTCTGCCATTCTATCTGACGTCCTAACAACTCTGCCATTCTATCTGACGTTCTAACAACTCTGCCATTCTATCCAACATCCTAACAACTCTGCCATTCTATCCAACGTCCTAACAACTCTGCCATTCTATCCAACGTCCTAACAACTCTGCCATTCTATCTGACGTTCTAACAACTCTGCCATTCTATCCAACGTCCTAACAACTCTGCCATTCTATCCAACGTCCTAACAACTCTGCCATTCTATCTGACGTTCTAACAACTCTGCCATTCTATCCAACGTCTTAACAACTCTGCCATTCTATCCAACGTCCTAACAACTCTGCCATTCTATCTGACGTTCTAACAACTCTGCCATTCTATCCAACGTCCTAACAACTCTGCCATTCTATCTAACGTCCTAACGACTCTGCCATTCTATCCAACGTCCTAACAACTCTGCCATTCTATCTGACGTCCTAACAACTCCGCCATTCTCTCTGACGTTCTAACAACTCTGCCATTCTATCCAACATCCTAACAACTCTGCCATTCTATCTGACGTTCTAACAACTCTGCCATTCTATCTAACATCCTAACAACTCTGCCATTCTATCCAACGTCCTAACAACTCTGCCATTCTATCTGACATTCTAACAACTCTGCCATTCTATCCAACGGCCTAACAACTCTGCCATTCTATCCAACGTCCTAACAACTCTGCCATTCTATCTGACGTCCTAACAACTCTGCCATTCTATCCAGCGTCCTAACAACTCTGCCATTCTATCTGACGTCCTAACAACTCTGCCATTCTATCCAACGTCCTAACAACTCTGCCATTCTATCTGACGTTCTAACAACTCTGCCATTCTATCCAACGGCCTAACAACTCTGCCATTCTATCCAACGTCCTAACGACTCTGCTATTCTATCCAACGGCCTAACAACTCTGCCATTCTATCCAACGTCCTAACAACTCTGCCATTCTATCTGACGTCCTAACAACTCTGCCATTCTATCCAACGTCCTAACAACTCTGCCATTCTATCTGACGTTCTAACAACTCTGCCATTCTATCCAACGTCCTAACTACTCTGCCATTCTATCTGACGTTCTAACAACTCTGCCATTCTATCCAACGTCCTAACAACTCTGCCATTATATCCAACGTCCTAACAACTCTGCCATTCTATCTGACGGTCTAACAACTCTGCCATTCTATTCAACGTCCTAACAACTCTGCCATTCTATCCAACGTCCTAACAACTCTGCCATTCTATCTGACGTTCTAACAACTCTGCCATTCTATCCAACGTCCTAACAACTCTGCCATTCTATCTAACGTCCTAACGACTCTGCTATTCTATCCAACGGCCTAACAACTCTGCCATTCTATCCAACGTCCTAACAACTCTGCCATTCTATCTGACGTCCTAACAACTCTGCCATTCTATCCAACGTCCTAACAACTCTGCCATTCTATCTGACGTTCTAACAACTCTGCCATTCTATCCAACGTCCTAACTACTCTGCCATTCTATCTGACGTTCTAACAACTCTGCCATTCTATCCAGCGTCCTAACAACTCTGCCATTCTATCTGACGTCCTAACAACTCTGCCATTCTATCCAACGTCCTAACAACTCTGCCATTCTATCTGACGTTCTAACAACTCTGCCATTCTATCCAACGGCCTAACAACTCTGCCATTCTATCCAACGTCCTAACGACTCTGCTATTCTATCCAACGGCCTAACAACTCTGCCATTCTATCCAACGTCCTAACAACTCTGCCATTCTATCTGACGTCCTAACAACTCTGCCATTCTATCCAACGTCCTAACAACTCTGCCATTCTATCTGACGTTCTAACAACTCTGCCATTCTATCCAACGTCCTAACTACTCTGCCATTCTATCTGACGTTCTAACAACTCTGCCATTCTATCCAACGTCCTAACAACTCTGCCATTATATCCAACGTCCTAACAACTCTGCCATTCTATCTGACGGTCTAACAACTCTGCCATTCTATTCAACGTCCTAACAACTCTGCCATTCTATCCAACGTCCTAACAACTCTGCCATTCTATCTGACGTTCTAACAACTCTGCCATTCTATCCAACGTCCTAACAACTCTGCCATTCTATCTAACGTCCTAACGACTCTGCTATTCTATCCAACGGCCTAACAACTCTGCCATTCTATCCAACGTCCTAACAACTCTGCCATTCTATCTGACGTCCTAACAACTCTGCCATTCTATCCAACGTCCTAACAACTCTGCCATTCTATCTGACGTTCTAACAACTCTGCCATTCTATCCAACGTCCTAACTACTCTGCCATTCTATCTGACGTTCTAACAACTCTGCCATTCTATCCAACGTCCTAACAACTCTGCCATTCTATCCAACGTCCTAACAACTCTGCCATTCTATCTGACGTTCTAACAACTCTGCCATTATATCCAACGTCCTAACAACTCTGCCATTCTATCTAACGTCCTAACGACTCTGCTATTCTATCCAACGGCCTAACAACTCTGCCATTCTATCCAACGTCCTAACAACTCTGCCATTCTATCTGACGTCCTAACAACTCTGCCATTCTATCCAACGTCCTAACAACTCTGCCATTCTATCTGACGTTCTAACAACTCTGCCATTCTATCCAACGTCCTAACTACTCTGCCATTCTATCTGACGTTCTAACAACTCTGCCATTCTATCCAACGTCCTAACAACTCTGCCATTCTATCCAACGTCCTAACAACTCTGCCATTCTATCTGACGTTCTAACAACTCTGCCATTATATCCAACGTCCTAACAACTCTGCCATTCTATCTAACGTCCTAACGACTCTGCCATTCTATCCAACGTCCTAACAACTCTGTCATTCTATCCAACGTCCTAACAACTCTGCCATTCTATCTAACGTCCTAACGACTCAGCCATTCTATCCAACGTCCTAACAACTCTGTCATTCTATCCAACGTCCTAACAACTCTGCCATTCTATCTGACGTCCTAACAACTCTGCCATTCTATCTGACGTTCTAACAACTCTGCCATTCTATCCAACATCCTAACAACTCTGCCATTCTATCTGACGTTCTAACAACTCTGCCATTCTATCCAACATCCTAACAACTCTGCCATTCTATCCAACGTCCTAACAACTCTGCCATTCTATCCAACGTCCTAACAACTCTGCCATTCTATCTGACGTTCTAACAACTCTGCCATTCTATCCAACGTCCTAACAACTCTGCCATTCTATCCAACGTCCTAACAACTCTGCCATTCTATCTGACGTTCTAACAACTCTGCCATTCTATCCAACGTCTTAACAACTCTGCCATTCTATCCAACGTCCTAACAACTCTGCCATTCTATCTGACGTTCTAACAACTCTGCCATTCTATCCAACGTCCTAACAACTCTGCCATTCTATCTAACGTCCTAACGACTCTGCCATTCTATCCAACGTCCTAACAACTCTGCCATTCTATCTGACGTCCTAACAACTCCGCCATTCTCTCTGACGTTCTAACAACTCTGCCATTCTATCCAACATCCTAACAACTCTGCCATTCTATCTGACGTTCTAACAACTCTGCCATTCTATCTAACATCCTAACAACTCTGCCATTCTATCCAACGTCCTAACAACTCTGCCATTCTATCTGACATTCTAACAACTCTGCCATTCTATCCAACGGCCTAACAACTCTGCCATTCTATCCAACGTCCTAACAACTCTGCCATTCTATCTGACGTCCTAACAACTCTGCCATTCTATCCAACGTCCTAACAACTCTGCCATTCTATCTGACGTCCTAACAACTCTGCCATTCTATCCAACGTCCTAACAACTCTGCCATTCTATCTGACGTTCTAACAACTCTGCCATTCTATCCAACGGCCTAACAACTCTGCCATTCTATCCAACGTCCTAACGACTCTGCTATTCTATCCAACGGCCTAACAACTCTGCCATTCTATCCAACGTCCTAACAACTCTGCCATTCTATCTGACGTCCTAACAACTCTGCCATTCTATCCAACGTCCTAACAACTCTGCCATTCTATCTGACGTTCTAACAACTCTGCCATTCTATCCAACGTCCTAACTACTCTGCCATTCTATCTGACGTTCTAACAACTCTGCCATTCTATCCAACGTCCTAACAACTCTGCCATTCTATCCAACGTCCTAACAACTCTGCCATTCTATCTGACGTTCTAACAACTCTGCCATTATATCCAACGTCCTAACAACTCTGTCATTCTATCCAACGTCCTAACAACTCTGTCATTCTATCCAACGTCCTAACAACTCTGCCATTCTATCTGACGTCCTAACAACTCTGCCATTCTATCCAACGTCCTAACAACTCTGCCATTCTATCTGACGTTCTAACAACTCTGCCATTCTATCCAACATCCTAACAACTCTGCCATTCTATCTGACGTTCTAACAACTCTGCCATTCTATCCAACGTCCTAACAACTCTGCCATTCTATCCAACGTCCTAACAACTCTGCCATTCTATCTGACGTCCTAACAACTCTGCCATTCTATCTGACGTTCTAACAACTCTGCCATTCTATCTAACGTCCTAACGACTCTGCTATTCTATCCAACGGCCTAACAACTCTGCCATTCTATCCAACGTCCTAACAACTCTGCCATTCTATCTGACGTTCTAACAACTCTGCCATTCTATCCAACATCCTAACAACTCTGCCATTCTATCTGACGTTCTAACAACTCTGCCATTCTATCCAACGTCCTAACAACTCTGCCATTCTATCCCACGTCCTAACAACTCTGCCATTCTATCTGACGTCCTAACAACTCTGCCATTCTATCTGACGTCCTAACAACTCTGCCATTCTATCTGACGTTCTAACAACTCTGCCATTCTATCTAACGTCCTAACAACTCTGCCATTCTATCTGACGTTCTAACAACTCTGCCATTCTATCTAACGTCCTAACAACTCTGCCATTCTATCCAACGTCCTAACAACTCTGCCATTCTATCTGACGTTCTAACAACTCTGCCATTCTATCCAACGTCCTAACAACTCTGCCATTCTATCTAACGTCCTAACGACTCTGCCATTCTATCCAACGTCCTAACAACTCTGTCATTCTATCCAACGTCCTAACAACTCTGCCATTCTATCTGACGTCCTAATAACTCTGCCATTCTATCCAACGTCCTAACAACTCTGCCATTCTATCTGACGTTCTAACAACTCTGCCATTCTATCCAACGTCCTAACAACTCTGCCATTCTATCTGACGTTCTAACAACTCTGCCATTCTATCCAACGTCCTAACAACTCTGCCATTCTATCCAACGTCCTAACAACTCTGCCATTCTATCCAACGTCCTAACAACTCTGCCATTCTATCCAACGTCCTAACAACTCTGCCATTCTATCTGACGTCCTAACAACTCTGCCATTCTATCCAACGTCCTAACAACTCTGCCATTCTATCCAACGTCCGAACAACTCTGCCATTCTATCTAACGTCCGAACAACTCTGCCATTCTATCTGACGTTCTAACAACTCTGCCATTCTATCTAACGTCCTAACAACTCTGCCATTCTATCCAACGTCCTAACAACTCTGCCATTCTATCTGACGTCCTAACAACTCTGCCATTCTATCCAACGTCCTAACAACTCTGCCATTCTATCCAACGTCCGAACAACTCTGCCATTCTATCTAACGTCCGAACAACTCTGCCATTCTATCTGACGTCCTAACAACTCTGCCATTCTATCTGACGTTCTAACAACTCTGCCATTCTATCTAACGTCCTAACAACTCTGCCATTCTATCCAACATCCTAACAACTCTGCCATTCTATCTAACGTCCGAACAACTCTGCCATTGTATCTGACGTCCTAACAACTCTGCCATTCTATCTCACGTTCTAACAACTCTGCCATTCTATCCAACGTCCTAACAAGTCTGCCATTCTATCCAACGTCCTAACAACTCTGCCATTCTATCTTACGTCCTAACAACTCTTCCATTCTATCCAACGTCCTAACAACTCTGCCATTCTATCTGACGTTCTAACAACTCTGCCATTCTATCTGACGTCCTAACAACTCTGCCATTCTATCCAACGTCCTAACAACTCTGCCATTCTATCCAACGTCCTAACAACTCTGCCATTCTATCCAACATCCTAACAACTCTGCCATTCTATCCAACATCCTAACGACTCTGCCATTCTATCTGACGTCCTAACAACTCTGCCATTCCAACATCCTAACAATTCTGCCATTCTATCCAACGTCCTAACAACTCTGCCATTCTATCCAACGTCCTAACAACTCTGCCAATCTATCCAACGTCCTAACAACTCTGCCATTCTATCCAACGTCCTAACAACTCTGCCAATACGCCGCCTTTGCTTTTCATACATATTCAATAAAATGAAGTAACATACAAGTACTTTAGTTGCCAGCAGATATTTTAACAAGCAATGGGCCTTGTATGTTATAGTCGAGCCACAAATCCCTCAAATGATACATTAACACAATTTACTGCCTAGTAGAGGCCCAGCTCATAGAATTATCAGCAAGTATCGAAGAAAAAGTGGAAGTATTACTAAAAGCGGTGGTCGGGTCCCCTAAAGCTAAAAGGTATCGATAGACAAAAAGGGGGGGGGGGATACAGAGCGGCTTTGGGGGGAGAGGAGAAAAATCAATTGAATCGACCTCAGTGCATTACTGTTGCTTCATTTTATCGAACCCCAAAACTACACTCGGCGGGATTTGAACTCAGAACGTAAAGGGCCGTAACTATATGCTGCAAAACATATTGTCTGACGCTCTACCGATACAGCCAATCCAGCGTTCACCTACTTCTACTAACAATAGGTTTGTTCATTACTATAAGGGACAAATTACAAAATGTTAACGATTTGCCTCGATTTTAAGAAGGTAAAAATACAAATCAAGAATATAGACCTACATGACAGGAAACGTGCGTCTCAAAAGAGGAACGGATGTAGAACCAAAGACCCCCACGAATCCAAAATTATCCGAACGTAAAGGGCCGTATCTCTATGCGCCAATGTTTTCTGTCCGACGCTCTACCGATACTGCCAATCCAACGCCTTTAGACGAGAATACAATGATTTATAAATACAATGATTTATAAAGGAATTTTCTAGATTGGTAATAGTTAGAGAAGTATATATAGTAGGAGAAGAGAGAGAAGATATATACACGGGAGAGTCTAATATTAATTGTTTCTACTTTTGGCACAAGGCCAGTAATTATTCCAGTGTATTACTGGTACATTATTTTATCGATCCCGTAAGGATGAAAGGCAAAGTTAACCCCGGCGAGATTTGAACTCGGATCGTAAAGGGGCGTAACTCTATGCTACAAAGCATGGCGTCCTACACAAAACCAATACTGCCAATCCACCCACCTAGTCTAATAGTAATGATTGTTTCTACTTTAGGCACAAGGCCAGCAATTACCCAGTGCATTACTGGTACTTTATTTTATCGACCCCGTAAGGATGAAAGGCAAAGTCAACCTCGGCGGGATTTGAACTCAGATCGTAAAGGGACGTAACTATGCTGGAAAGCATGGCGTCCGACCCTTTACCGATACTGCCAATCCACCTGCCAATACTGCCAATCCACTAGTCTAATAGTAATGATATACTACTTTTAGTCTTAGTAAAGTTGGTATACTAGTTACTGTCTTGGTAAATATGGTATACTAGTTGTTGTCTTGGTAAAGTTAGTATACTAGTTGTTGTCTTAGTAAAGTTGGTATACTAGTTACTGTCTTGGTAAAGTTTGTATAATAGTTGCTGTCTTAGTAAAGTTGGTATACCAGTTGTTGTCTTAGTAAAGTTGTTATACTAGTTGTAGTCTTAGTAAAGTTGTTATACTAGTTGTAGTCTTATTAAAGTTGTTATACTAGTTACTATCTTGGTAAAGTTGGTATACCAGTTACTGTCTTGGTAAAGTTGGTATACTAGTTGTTGTCTTAGGAAAGTTGGTATACTATTTACTGTCTTGGTAAAGTTGCTATACTAGTTGGTGTCTTAGTAACATTGGTATACTAGTTGTTGTCTTAGTAATGTTAGTATACTAGTTGCTGTCTTAGTAATATTGGTGTACTAGTTGCTGTCTTAATAAAGTTAGTATACTAGTTACTGTCTTAGTAAAGTTGGTACACTAGTTACTGTCGTAATAAAGTGGGTATACTAGTTGTTGTCTTAGTACAGTTGGTATACTAGTTGTCTTAGTAAAGTTGGTATACTAGCTGTCGTCTTAGTAAAGTTGGTATACTATTTGTTGTCTTAGAAAGTTGGTATACTAGGTACTGTCTTAGTAATGTTGGAATACTAGTTTCTGTCTTAGTAAAGTTGGTATACTAGTTGCTGTTTTAGTAAAGTTGGTATACTAGTTGCCTTAGTAAAGTTAGTATACTAGTTGCTGTCTTAGCAATGTTGCTATACTCGTTGTTGTCTTAGTAAAGTTGGTATACTAGTTGTTGTCTTAGTAAAGTTGGTATACTAGTTGCTGTCTCAGTAAAGTTGGTATACTAGTTGCTGTCTTAGTAACGTTGGTATACTAGTTGTTTTAGTAAAGTTGGTATACTACTTGTTGTCTTAGTAAAGTTGGTATACTAGTTGTCTTAGTAAAGTTGTTATACTAGTTGTTGTCTTAGTAAAGTTGGTATACTAGTTGCCTTAGTAAAGTTGTTATACTCGTTGTTGTCTTAGTAAAGTTAGTATACTAGTTGTTGTCTTAGAAAGTTGATATATTAGTTGCTGTCTTAGTAAAGTTGATATACTAGTTACTGTCTTAGTAATTTGGTAGACTAGTTGCTGTCTTAGTAATGTTGGTATACTAGTTGCTGTCTTAGTAATGTTGGTATACTAGTTGTCTTAGTAAATTTGTTATACTAGTTGTTGTCTTAGTAAAGTTGTTATATTAGTTGTTGTCTTAGTAAAGTTGGTATACTAGTTGTTGTCTTAATAATATTGGTATACTAGTTGCTGTCTTAGTAAAGTTTGTATACTAATTGCTATCTTAGTAATGTTGGTATATTAGTTGCTGTCTTAGTAATGTTGGTATACTAGTTGTTGTCTGAGAAAGTTGGTATACTAGTTACTGTCTTAGTAATGTTGGTATACTAGTTGCTGTCTGAGTAATGGTGGTATACTAGTTGTAGTCTTAGTAAAGTTGGTATACGTGTAGTTGTCTTAGTAAAGTTGGTATACTAGTTGTCTTAGTAAAGTTGGTATACTAGTTGTTATCTTAGTAAAGTTGGTATACTAGTTGTCTGAGTAAAGTTGGTATACTAGTTGTTGTCTTAGTAAAGTTTTGTATACTAGTTACTGTCTTAGTAAAGTTGGTATACTAATTGTTGTCTTAGTAACGTTGGAATACTAGTTGTTGTCTTAGTAAAGTTGGTATACTAGTTGTCTTTGTAAAGTTGGTATACTAGTTGTTGTCTTAGTAAAGTGGTTATACTAGTTGATGTCTTATTAATGTTGTTATACTAGTTGTTATCTTAGTAAAGTTGGTATACTAGTTCTTGTCTTAGAAAGTTGGTATACTAGTTGCTGTCTTAGTAATATTGGTGTACTAGTTGCCGTCATAGTATTGTTGGTATACTAGTTGTTGTCTTAGTAAAGTTAGTATACTAGTTGTTGTCTTGGTAAAGTTGGTATACTAGTTGTTGTCTTAGTAAAGTTGGTATACTAGTTGCTGTCTTCGTAATGTTCGTATACTAGTTTCTGTTTTAGTAATGTTGGTATACTAGTTGTTGTCTTAGTAAAGTTAGTATACTAGTTCTTGTCTTGGTAAAGTTGGTATACTAGTTGTTGTCTTAGTAATGTTGGTATACTAGTTGTCTTAGAAAAGTTGGTATACTAGTTGCCTTTAGTAAAGTTAGTATACTAGTTGTTGTCTTAGTAAAGTTGGTATACATACTAATTGTTGTCTTAGTAACGTTGTTACACTAGTTGTTGTCTTAGTAAAGTTAGTATACTAGTTGTTGTGTTGGTAAAGATGGTATACTATTTGTTGTCTTAGTAATGTTGGTATCCTAGTTGTCTTAGTAAAGTTGGTATACTAGTTGCCTTTAGTAAAGTTAGTATACTAGTTGTTGTCTTAGTAAAGTTGGTATACTAATTGTTGTCTTAGTAACGTTGGTATACTAGTTGTTGTCTTAGTAAAGTTGGTATACTAGTTGTTGTCTTAGAAAGTTGGTATACTAGTTGTTGTCTTAGTAAAGTTGGTATACTAGTTGTTGTCTTAGAAAGTTGGTATACTAGTTGCTGTCTTAGTAATGTTGGTATACTAGTTGCCGTCTTAGTAATGTTGGTATACTAGTTGTAGTCTTAGTAAAGTTGGTATACTAGTTGTCTTAGTAAAGTTGGTATACTAGTTGTTGTCTTAGTAAAGTTAGTATACTAGTTGTTGTGTGGTAAAGTTGGTCTACTAGTTGTTGTCTTAGTAATGTTGGTATACTACTTGCTGTCTTAGTAAAGTTCGTATACTAGTTACTGATTAGTAAAGTTCGTATACTAGTTGCTGTCTTAGTAAAGTTGGTATACTAGTTGCTCTCTTAGTAATGTTGGTATATTAGTTGTCTTAGTAAAGTTGGTATACTAGTTGTTGTCTTAGTAAAGTTGGTATACTATTTGTTGTCTTAGAAAGTTGGTATACTAGGTACTGTCTTAGTAATGTTGGAATACTAGTTTCTGTCTTAGTAAAGTTGGTATACTAGTTGGTGTTTTAGTAAAGTTGGTATACTAGTTGCCTTAGTAAAGTTAGTATACTAGTTGCTGTCTTAGCAATGTTGCTATACTCGTTGTTGTCTTAGTAAAGTTGGTATACTAGTTGTTGTCTTAGTAAAGTTGGTATACTAGTTGCTGTCTCAGTAAAGTTGGTATACTAGTTGCTGTCTTAGTAACGTTGGTATACTAGTTGTTTTAGTAAAGTTGGTATACTACTTGTTGTCTTAGTAAAGTTGGTATACTAGTTGCTGTCTTGGTAAAGATGGTATACTAGTTGCTGTCTTAGTAAAGTTGCTATACTAGTTGTTGTCTTAGTAAAGTTGGTATACTAGTTGTCTTAGTAAAGTTGATATACTAGTTGTTGTCTTAGTAAAGTTAGTGTACTAGCTGTTGTGTTGGTAAAGTTGGTATACTATTTGTTGTCTTAGTAATGTTGGTATACTAGTTGTCTGAATAAAGTTGGTATACTAGTTGCCTTTAGTAAAGTTAGTATACTAGTTGTTGTCTTAGTAAAGTTGGTATACTAATTGTTGTCTTAGTAAATTTGGTATACTAGTTGTTGTCATAGTAAAGTTGGTATACTAGTTGTTGTCTTAGTAATGTTGGTATACTATTTGCCGTCTTAGTAATGTTGGTATACTAGTTGTAGTCTTAGTAAAATTGGTATACTAGTTGTCTTAGTAAAGTTGATATACTAATTGTTGTCTTAGTAAAGTTGGTATACTAGTTGTCTTAGTAAAGTTGGTATACTAGTTGTTGTCTTAGTAAAGTTGGTATACTAGCTGTCGTCTTAGTAAAGTTAGTATACTAGGTACTGTCTTAGTAATGTTGGTATACTAGTTGCTGTCTTAGTAAAGTTGGTATACTAGTTGCTGTCTTATTAATGTTGGTATACTAGTTGCCGTCTTAGTAATGTTGGTATACTAGTTGTTGTCTTAGTAAAGTTGGCATACTAGTTGCCTTAGTAAAGTTGGTATACTAGTTGTTGTCTTAGTAAAGTTGGTATACTAGTTGCTGTCTTAGTAACGTTGGTATACTAGTTGTCTTAGTAATGTTGGTATACTAGTTGTTGTCTTAGAAAGTTGGTATACTAGGTACTGTCTTAGTAATGTTGGAATACTAGTTTCTGTCTTAGTAAAGTTGCTATACAAGTTGTTGTCTTAGTAAAGTTGCTATACTAGTTGTCTTAGTAAAGTTGGTATACTATTTGTTGTCTTAGAAAGTTGGTATACTAGGTACTGTCTTAGTAATGTTGGAATACTAGTTTCTGTCTTAGTAATGTTGGAATACTAGTTTCTGTCTTAGTACAGTTGGTATACTAGTTGCTGTTTTAGTAAAGTTGGTATACTAGTTGCCTTAGTAAAGTTAGTATACTAGTTGCTGTCTTAGTAGTGTTGCTATACTCGTTGTTGTCTTAGTAAAGTTGGTATACTAGTTGTTGTCTTAGTAAATTTGGTATACTAGTTGCTGTCTTAGTAACGTTGGTATACTAGTTGTTTTAGTAAACTTGGTATAATACTTGTTGTCTTAGTAAAGTTGGTATACTAGTTGCTGTCTTGGTAAAGTTGGTATACTAGTTGCTGTCTTAGTAAAGTTGCTATACTAGTTGTTGTCTTAGTAAAGTTGGTGTACTAGTTGTCTTAGTAAAGTTGATATACTAGTTGTTGTCTTAGTAAAGTTGCTATACTAGTTGTTGTCTTAGTAATGTTGGTATACTAGTTGTTGTCTTAGTAAAGTTGGTATACTAGTTGTTGTCTTAGTAATGATGGTATACTAGTTGCTGTCTTAGTAACGTTGGTATACTAGTTGTCTTAGTAAAGTTGGTATACTAGTTGTTGTCTTAGTAAAGTTGGTATACTAGTAGCTGTCTTAGTAACGTTGGTATATTTGTTGTCTTAGTAAAGTTGGTATACTAGTTGCTGTCTTAGTAAAGTTGCTATACTAGTTGTTGTCTTAGTAAAGTTGATATACTAGTTGTCTTAGTAAAGTTGGTATACTAGTTGTTGTCTTAGTAGAGTTGGTATACTAGTTGTCCTAGTAGTGTTGGTATGTTAGTTGCTGTCTTAGTAATGTTGCTATACTCGTTGTTGTCTTAGTAAAGTTGGTATACTAGTTGTTGTCTTAGTAAGGTTAGTATACTAGTTGTTGTCTTAGTAATGATTGTACACTAGTTGTAGTCTTAGTAAAGTTGGTATACTAGTTGTCTTAGTAAAGTTGGTATACTAGTTGTAGTCTTAGTAAAGTTGGTATACTAGTTGTCTTAGTAAAGTTGGTATACTAGTTGTTGTCTTAGTAAAATTCGTATACTAGCTGTCGTCTTAGTAAAGTTGGTGTACTAGTTGCTGTGTTAGTAAAGTTGGTATACTAGTTGCTGTTTTAGTAAAGTTGCTATACTAGTTGCTGTCTTATTAATGTTGGTATACTAGTTGCCGTCTTAGCAATGTTGGTATACTAGTTGTTGTCTTAGTAAAATTAGTATACTAGTTGATGTCTTAGTAATGTTGGTATACTAGTTGTTGTCTTAGTAAAGTTGGTACACTAGTTGCCTTAGTAAAGTTAGTATACTAGTTGCTGTCTTAGTAATGTTGCTATACGCGTTGTTGTATTAGTAAAGTTGGCATACTAGTTGTTGTCTTAGTAAAGTTGGCATACTAGTTGTTGTCTTAGTAAAGTTGGCATACTAGTTGTTGTCTTAGTAAAGTTGGTATACTAGTTGTTGTCTTAGTAATGTTAGTATACTAGTTGTTGTCTTAGTAATGATGGTATACTAGTTGCTGTCTTAGTAGTGTTGGTATACTAGTTGCTGTCTTAGTAACGTTGGTATACTAGTTGTCTTAGTAAAGTTGGTATACTAGTTGTTGTCTTAGTAAAGTTGGTATACTAGTTGCTGTCTTAGTAACGTTGGTATATTTGTTGTCTTAGTAAAGTTGGTATACTAGTTGCTGTCTTGGTAAAGTTGGTATACTAGTTGTTGTCTTAGTAAAGTTGGTATACTAGTTGCTGTCTTAGTAAAGTTGGTATACTAGTTGCTGTCTTAGTAACGTTGGTATACTAGTTGTCTTAGTAAAGTTGGTATACTAGTTGTTGTCTTAGTAAAGTTGGTATACTAGTTGCTGTCTTAGTAACGTTGGTATATTAGTTGTCTTAGTAAAGTTGGTATACTAGTTGCTGTCTTGGTAAAGTTGGTATACTAGTTGCTGTCTTAGTAAAGTTGCTATACTAGTTGTTGTCTTAGTAAAGTTGGTATACTAGTTGTCTTAGTAAAGTTGGTATACTAGTTGTTGTCTTAGTAGAGTTGGTATACTAGTTCTCTTAGTAAAGTTTGTATACTAGTTGCTGTCTTAGTAATGTTGCTATACTCGTTGTTGTCTTAGTAAAGTTGGTATACTAGTTGTTGTCTTAGTAAGGTTGGTATACTAGGTGTTGTCTTAGTAATGATTGTATACTAGTTGCCGTCTTAGTAGTGTTGGTATACTAGTTGCTGTCTTAGTAACGTTGGTATACTAGTTCTCTTAGTAAAGTTGGTATACTAGTTTTCTGTCTTAGTAAAGTTGCTATACTAGTTGTTGTCTTAGTATAGTTGGTATACTAGTTGTCTTAGTAAAGTTGGTATACTAGTTGTTGTCTTAGTACAGTTGGTATACTAGTTGCTGTCTTAGCAAAGTTGGTATACTAGTTGGTGTCTTAGAAAGTTGGTATACTAGTTGTCTTAGTAAAGTTGGTATACTAGTTGTCTTAGTAAAGTTGGTATACTAGTTGCTGTCTTAGAAAGTTGGTATACTAGTTGCTGTCTTGGTAAAGTTGGATTACCTCAGATTGGTTTCTTTTTTTGGAAAAGGTCAAGAACTTGTATGTGATTGTATATCTGCGTGTCTGTTTGTTTGTCAGTTCATATGTACTTACTGTATGTATGTACGTGTGGTGTGTGTGTATGTACGTACATATGTATGAAGGTATGTGTGTGTGCACGTATGTGTGTGTGTGTGTACGTATGTGTGCGTATGTATGTGTATATATCATTATGTATGTATGCAGGTATGTATGTGAGTATTATGTATGTATATATGTATGTATGTGTGTACGTGTATGTGTGTGTGTGTTTGTATATATATATTTGTATATATGTCTATATATACGCATGTCTTGTTGCGTCGCCAGTAATGTGTAATCAGATCCTTCGCCATCTTAGCGGCTTATACATTTTTGGCGCTGGAGCAGAAATGCTGCGTTGTTTCTAGAAACTCAAAATAAATATTTATTTCGACCTAAAGAGTAAAAAAGAAAAACCGGGAAATAGAAACAAATAAAAACGGGACAAGTTTAAAGACAAAGGTGAACCAGCAACAGTAAAATGAAATATTTGTCAGGAATTATATTAAAAATATGTTAACCACCAAGTAAGAGGACAGGAAGATAAACATATATTGGGGGTTGCCCGACCCCTTCATTTTGTACTGGTCGCCGTCGAGACCTCATGCGTCCTCGGACCCTGAACTGCTGCACTCCTCCGCAAGATCGGAACGTCAGTAACCCGTCTGAAGATGGAGCCACGCGAAGTGGGGTGGCTGTTACAACGGGTGTCCCTGGCCATTGTTCGCAGAAATGCTTTTGCAGTTTTCTCCGCGAGGAGCAGCTCCAACATCACCGCGCCCTAGGCCCAGAGCCCACCACTCTATCTCGTTCCTACACCTTTTCTTCTGTGGCCCTAAAGTCCTTGCTTTTCCCCTCCTTTTGCTCTCATTTCATGTAATAAATCTCACTTTGTTGAAAAGTCATGAAATTGTTCTTGTGGAACATATAATTAGATGTAGACTTTCTATTGCGTCATAGGGTAAAAATATATTTAAAGAAACACGAAAGATTTATGAATTTTGTGAATCGATTGATCAGAGTTGGGTAAGCAGAAATCCACCACAACCAACAAAGACCATAGGCAGTTTTTTATTTGGGAAATATTGGGAAATAAATCTATCTATAAGGAAATATAAGGGGAAATTACCTGGAAATAATTTCAACTATATAGATTAAATGTTTACTATTCTATTGTATATTAATTCTTCTCTGTTAGTGATTAACGGAAATTTATGATTTTAGAACTTATTAATAATGTATTTCATTGATGGCCTTGTGCCAAAAGTAGAAACAATATCATACTGATTCTCTACTGCCATTATCCTGCCTCTACAGCTAGACATCCTGACTAATGCCACCACCCTCTCTCTACTGCCACTACACTGTAACTACGTCTATCAAACCGTATAACACAAACACACAGCTTTAGTAAATTTTTCTATACAAGTTCCATATTGTGTGATACATCTATGTTATACGTCTCAGCATGTTTCCAAACCTGATGGGATTGTTTTCTAAAGTATATTGACTTTTATTTCTTTTATTTCCTTCGGGAAATCTATAAAATATACCAATAGACATTCCTACAACCGTAACCTCCTACACCAGTTGACTTTGTTATGTTCAACCTCTCTTTCGTTGCCATCAACATAATTCTCGCCATTACCACCACATCGTTATCGATATCATCAACGCCATCTTCATTATTGCTTAGAACTACAGCTATTAACTAAAGCAAACACTATTATTTTGATGGGAATATTTAGGATGTATTAAAATGGTGCTTAGGTGATACCCACAGAATTAAATTTCTTATCCATAGAAAATTCTAAATATGTGTAATAGGTTTGAACGTAAGACTTGTAACTTAATTCCCTAAAAATTAACCTGTTCGCCTTAAAAGGATAAAATGTGGTCTTCCGAGAATCCTAATGTATCAGCTCGTTTTTTTTCTTCTTCTTCCTCGTCTTCACCCACTTATTCCCGGGAGGGTTGTGGGGACAGAATCTTCAAACACTCCTTCCAGGGGTCCTGTCAGAAGCAACCGTCTCCACCTGCCAAGCTCATGAATGTTAACCAACCATCTTGGTCGGGATCTAGCCCTGGGTCTCCTGCCGGTTGGTTTTGCCCGTAAAATTCGACCCCGGTAATGGGCTGGTACGTTGACATCAGTCTGATTTGACATCAGACAAGGCAGAGAGCCGGAACGGACACAGAAACGCATTCAATCCGACTTTCTAACCACTCGGACAATTCAACGCCTATAGTTACATCTCGGCACGTGGAGGGGCAGATCGATGCCCTCCGATGGCGTCGTCGGGCGCTGGACGGAGGGCCCGGTGAAGTTGCTCGGGGTCTGGTTCGGACCAGACCTCCAGGTGGAGAAGAACTGGGGTGAGGTGACGAACAGAGTGTTTGCACTGACCCAGAAGTGGGCCGAGTGCAAACTGTCCCTGAAAGGACGGGCGGAGGTGGCGAACACTTATATAGCGTCCGTCATCTACTACCGCCTGACCGTTGTGCCTTGCCCAAGGGAAACGCTCGCCAAAATGGAGCGCGCACTCTTCCAATTCCTTTGGAAGAAGCGGGCTCCTATGGTGAGGAGATCCATCTGCTGTCAACACCCTTCGAAAGGAGGGCTGGGGATGCCGTGGCTAATGATACGTAAACACGCATTAAGGCTACGGCACCTTCAGGTATTCCTCTCTGGTCAACCGGTGTGGGCCCCGTTTGTGAGGCGAGCCTTTCCCAGACTCGTCTCACTCACCGAGCTGCAATCCTGGGTCAAGCAAAGACCGAGAAAACTGGGCGCCTGGCACACCGAGTGTGCCCAGGCACTCACGGCTCTCTGGCAGGCGGACCCGGCTGTCAGTGGAGAATCCACCTCGTCATTCTATAGAGGGCTGGTGGTTAGCAGGTGCGACGACGCCCTCGGAGAAGCCCTAGACATGGAGGAAGACGAACTGGCCAACCTGTTCGGTAGGACATTCAACCCGGGACCCATGGATAACTTCCAGAGGTCCCTGGCCTGGCAATGCTACAGAAGGGCTCTGCCCGTTCGAGAAAGGCTCTACAGACACGGGCGCCCGGGTAGGGACCCATCGAAAAAGATCTGTCCCAGATGCGTGTGCGACGAGGAAACCGTTGCACACGCATTGGTACACTGCTCGGGCATTGCCGATCTGTGGGGTTATGTCGAACAACTGCTGTCAAGGGTGGGACCAATCCGGTTGACCACCGAGTCTATTGTAACGATCAAGCCGCCTCCCCTCTTCAAAAACGAAGGAGAGGCGGTGTTTCTGTGCGTAATAGCCATGGCGAAAGAGGTTGTATGGTGGACGCGTCTGAAAGGACTGAGGTCAGACACCTTTCTCTCTGGCCAACAACTGGTCCGTTTCTTCCGATATCATTTCGGAAGAAGGATCAGGATGGAGAGAGAGGTGCTGCACCCCAGCCGTTTCTATGAAAGATGGGTGAAAGTGGCGAGAATGGCCCGTGTGAATGGGCCTTCACTCTACATCAGACTATAGGTGAGGAAGATGAAAGACCAAGGGAGCACCCCTTCTCTGTGCTCCTGAGGAGAAGGGTTGCACACTTTTTTCGGGGGTGTGTGCCCCCCCCCCCCCCCCAGGCGCCTCCTCTCTATTCAGGACTTTGTTATAAATTTTATTTTTTGTTATATTTTATTTTATTTTTATATATTGTTATTGCCTCCTCCTTATTGAGGACGCCTTGTTTTGTAAACTCCCCCCATTGTACTTGTCCCACTTTTGATGCCCTGGTGGCAAATAAAAGAAACATATCTATCTATATATTACTAAAAGTCTGTGATTGCTTGCTTGCTTGTCTCTAATGTAATACAGCCAAAGGGACACATAATGGGAAAATAGTTTGAAAGGAAATTGCCCATGAAATGGGAATACGAATGGAATAAAACAAGTTTCGTGTAAATCGGACGACGGGTTCCCGAGATATGGGGTTTTCTGGGTACCTTGATAAACAAAGAGAGATAAAGATAGAAAGGAAGAGATAGTGGTTGTGACAGTAGATTGAAAGAGAAACATAGAGACAGAGAGAGAGGAGACAGTGAAGGAGAATGGTAGAGAGCTGGTAGTGTTGTGTATATATATATACATATATATATATATATATCTGAGTGTGTGTGTATATATATGTGTGTGTGTGTGTATATGTGTGTGTGTATGAGTGTGTGTGTCTATCACCAGTGTATATAGATCACAGACACCCACATGTATATATATACACACACACATACACACATACACACAAATATATATATATATATTAAAGAGTTAAACAAGATTCAATGAGTATATCAAAGAATGAGTTTTACAGTAGATTGGAAGCACTCTACAGTAAAAAATTATTTTCCAGAGTTATTAAAATTAAAATACAAATATTAATAAAATAGATGTTCTTTTGATCAATTAAATTTTATTATACATATTTTGGAGGTACAACAGTACGTCCCCATCAGACAAAATATAATGATACATGACATACCCTGAGATATTAAATGGTTAAATTTAATCAAGGTAGTGATTAACCTAAGAGAAAATTCAACATTTATACCCTAATAATGAGAAGATGCGAAAACGTAATAAATTCAATATATATAAGAAAAATAATAATAAATGCATGGATAATTCAGAGTTCAAAATAAGGTCCGTAATAATTTATAGTTTGGATATTTGCTCTATATTTGAATCATGGATATAAAAATACTGTAGGTATATTTAAAAACTTACAAAAGATAATTACATACATATTTTAAATAAAAAATAAAAAATGTAAACGCATGAAAGATTCACAGTTAAAAATAAGTTCCGTAAAAATATACGGGTTGGATATTTAAACTAAAATTTAAAACTTAGATAGGAAAATAAAGATAGATAAATAATGGTATGGATCAAAGTTAATAATATTATGTTATGTATATCAACGTGTCAGCGTGTTATTGAACAAGTGTCATTAATTCGAGCGTTATTTCTTCTATAGATAGTTATAAGATAATGCAATATTAAAGGTCATTAACGTTTTTTCCTGTTGATTATATGCGTCTGAAAACCAAGTTTTTAATGGTTTAGTGTTTCTTTCTCTTTTTTCTAGTTTTGTGGGAGGCTAAGAATGTAGACGTAGCTTTATGAAGGCAACTAGAGAATAATTCACTTTCTTTGTTAATTAGGG
>OZ024742.1:18884837-18912337 GCA_964016885.1 Eledone cirrhosa
CACACACACATACTCTCACGCACATCAATATATATATATATATATATATATATATATATATATATATATATATAGTCTGCGGTGCCGAGAAATCAGGATAGTACTCTATACATGGGAAGAAGAAGAGTTGGGCATATATATATATGTATGTATATGCATGTATGCATATATATAAACTATACGTACGTGCATGCTTTTATGCTTGAGAAATTATCGCCATGTTAACATCTAAAAGAGCATCGGTTTAGGCTGTTGAAAATATTATTTTGGGTGTGACATTACTTGCCCAATAATTGTCGTTAATTGAGTGGAATCTCAGTCTTGCTTAACAAATAAGATCGATATATTATCGCCCAGTCTATACACAGTCAGTAGTAAGTCCTTACCGACACTTCCGTACCTGACGTGTACTGTGTACTACCACTGCTCTCAACAACAATATTACCAATTTCAAAACAGTTGATCTCCACCTCTGATCAATAGACAAACACACCTGTTTACAGGAACAACTTTTTCAAATACACCAAACTTGTGTCTTTATGATCTCCGACGAAAACGTGGCAAGCACCGTAAACAGCAGCAATGAAGCGGCACTTAGTACAAGCACAGGTTCGTATATTATTATCATTATTATTATTATTACTATTATTTCCTTGGATATCTGTACATTCACATACATCCCACAGGGTCCCAACCAATAAGAGCCTGGGGTGGATGAGGGTTTGTAATGACGCATTTTTTTCCCGGGTATCATTGAAAGCAAGTGATAATGCATCATATACAGACCCAAGCACTCACACATGTGTATACACACACGGACACAAACACACACGGAAAATATTCATAGATTCAAAAGGACTATACAGAATATTTACAGGTATATATAGTCAGTAAAACAATTAGAGTATTTGCAGGTTGTACATTCCTTTTACAAATGTATGTACATTTAAAACCAGACTTGAATATCATTGTGGATTGGCAGTATCGGTAGATCATCGGACAACATGCTTTGTAGTATAGAGTTATAGGCCTTTACGGTCTGAGTTCAAATCCTACCGAGGTTAGCTTTGCCTTTCATCCTTACGGATTAGCTCAAATAAAGCACCAGTAATGCACTGAGGTCGATATAATCGACTTTCCCCTCTCCCAAAATTGTTGGCCTTGTTCCGAAATTAGAAACTAATATTATTATTATTAAAGATAGTTGTATTCTGATTGCGGTCTCACACTGCATTACTGAACACAACTCTATGTATCTTGGGTGTGTGCAGTTGTCTCTATTGTATTAAGATATTTCTTCAGCTAAGTGCAGTGCCTAGTAGTTCCATTTTCTGTAAATTGTGTTGATTTGAACTTTCTAGGGTTTAAGTTATGTACCTGTCTTTGATTTTTTTGTTTACGCATTCCAAAAGTACCTATTATTATTACTCTTTTACTCGTTTACCTGTTCCAACCATCCGACTGAGACCATGCTGGGGCACCGCCCTTAGGGAATGTTTCTGTTTTTATCATCCACATCCAAGTTTTTTCTATCTCTGGATCTTTATATTTGGATAATTTCTTCATTCCCTTGATAGATTGTCTGTGATAGGTTGGCTGTGAGAATTGCTGCCTCAATTAGAAAGCACTACTTTAGTTTGTGGTCTGTCATTACAATATCTATTCAGTTGGTTTTTGATCTCCCTTTCAGTGTGTTTGGTACACCCCAAACCTTGGTTATTTTCTGGAACATATTTTGGTGTATATTTGTAGCACCTTATCTTCTGTTTGTATTTCGAAATGCTGGCATAACTTCCAGAGTATGTAAATCCTAACTCATGTCTGCAGATATATTCTTTCGTGGCTAAGACAAGGCAGAGACAATGTAGTTAATAGTGTCATAGCTACCTTTACATATTCTGAGCTCTGTTTAGTTGTGTAGTTTTGAGGATTTCGGAAGGCTTTGATCTAGTGCTGCAATTATTATTTTGGTGGTATCGGTAGAGCGCCGGACATGATTTGTGGCATAGAGTGACGTCCCTTTAAGTTCTGAGTTGGAATCCCACCGAGATTAGATTTCCCTTTCATCCTTACGGTGTTGATAAAATAAAGTACCAGTAACGCACTGGGATCAATTTGATCGACTTTCCCCTCCTCCAAAATTGTTGGCCTTGTGCCTAAATCAGAAACCATTATTAGTATTATTACATAGTATTGATATTGTAACCGGTTTAGTTACTCATTCAAGATGTGTTTTACAAAAAGAAACATTACTCTCTATTAAAGTATTTCCATGTTGACCACATCCACCGTTACTTTCTATCAAAGATTATGCAGATAATTCTTGCCGATTCAAGTAAGCTATATTTTGCACTCCTTCCACTCTAAGATTAGCAGTGGAGACTTCTGGTGTCCTTGGCCCTAGCACCACCTCCCTACACACCTCCATCGGCACGAAGTTGACTACCCGTAGCAGTGGAGACTTCTGGTGTCCTTGGCCCTAGGACCACCTCCCTACACACCTCCATCGGCATGAAGTTGACTACCCGTAGCAGTGGAGACTTCTGGTGTCCTTGGCCCTAGGACCACCTCCCTACACACCTCCATCGGCACGAAGTTGACTACCCTTAGCAGTGGAGACTTCTGGTGTCCTTGGTTCTAGGGCCACCTCCTTACACCCCACGATGGGCACGGAGTTGGCTACCCGCAGGTGTATGCCTCACGAGCAGGAATGGCTCTTTCAACACGTCTACTTCACCATCCTCCAGGGAAACGTCTTCTCTATTCTGTCCGCCTGGGTCACGGGGCGGCCAGCACTTTGGCTCCCAGTGAGACTTATAACAGTGAGGCTTATAACAGTGAGAGATGGAAGAAAGTAAGAGAGACAGAGGTAGTGACTATACCAGCATTGCTGAAGTATTTTATAGAGTTAAAAGTATGTAAAGTATGTTTGTAGATTATAGTCTAGCTACCCAAAATTCATTAACAAATATCTCGTCAAATTTTTTATTATGATTATTGATGTTATTATTGATATTGTTATATCCTGTTTAACATCCTGTGTAGCCGGGTCGAAACTATGCACCAGGGGCGTTATAGGAAATATGTCTTTAGTTCTGTTGTTGTTTTCATTATGTTTGTAGTAGTGAGAGTGGTTGTCGTCGCTGACGACGTTAGGGTGAAGGTTGTGTTGTTGGGGTGGCAGTGATGACGATGATGTTGTCGTTGTTTGTGCTGTTGTTGTTGTTATTGTAATGTTGATGGTCATCACCACCGCCGTGGTCGTGTTGTTGTTTGAGTGGTGGGATGGTGATACATTTGTTGTGTGTGGTGCTGGTGGTGGTGGTGTTAGTGTTGTTATTGTTGGTGGTGGCGTTGTTATTGTTGATGTCGGTGGTGAGACGGTTACTGTTATTGTAGTGGTGGTGGTGGCGTTGTTGCTGTTATTGTTAGTGGTGGTGTTGTTGATTTGCATTGTGGCTGTGTTGGTGGTGGCATTGCTGTTATTATTGTAGTACTGGTGGTGGTGTTCTTGGAGGTTGTATTGCTGCTGTTTTTATTGTAGTACTGGTGGTGGTGGTTATGGTGGTATTGCTGGTGTTATTGTTGTTGTACTGGTGGTGGTGGTAGTGTTAGTGGTGGTGGTGGTGTTATTGCACTTGTTAATACAAAACATAGTTCAGTGGCTAATGTTTTTGTTTTAATTGAAATGCCACCTGAATTGATTTTCTACGATATATTTTCTCGTGTTCAATAATGTAAGTACTTAGTAATATAATGAAACTGATCAATCGGTTGTTCATCCAGAAAACCTGATACGAAAGATTCCATTGTTGTTTTTAATATTTCTATCCGGCTAGAAATCAGTAGGCTTCAATCATGTCTCAGTAAACCAGTTATAATTCCATCACATAAAAAATAAATCTCGCATGATATAATATTTCTCATGATAAAACTAAGATTTTATATCTAAGTCCTTACAATTGCCTTTGTCATCATTCTCATTGCTGGTGATAGTTTCATATTTTTTCTTCAATATAGTAGTGTTCGCAAAAGATCGATATATATATATAATTTTTAATGATTATTTTCGTCTTAAAGGAACATTTATTTTTAATGTCCACTTGGTTGCTTCTCTAACCCTATTGTTCTACTCGTGACCCACACTACTTACACATTTATTGAAGATATATTTCACTGAAATATTGGTTTCTGATTTAGGCACAAGGCCAAGCACTTTGGGGGATGGGAAATCGGTTAAATCGACCCAGTGCATAATTTGTACTTTATTTTATCAACCCCGTAAGTATGAAAGGCAAAGTTAACCTCGTTAGGATTTAAGCTCAGATCAGAAAAGGCCGTAACTATGCGATAAAGCATGTTGTCCGACGCTCCACCGATACTGCCAATATCCCGCCCTATTTCACATAAATATTAACAAAAGTTTACATTTCATATCCATTTTAGTAATAATTGTTTCTACTTTTGGCACAAGGCCAGCATTACTGGTACTATATTTTATCGACCCCGTAAGGATGAAAGGCAAAGTTAACCTGGCAAGGGCCGTAACTCTATGGGTCAGAGCATGGCGTCCGACCCTTGCAAGTAATAAGGATCAGTAGGTTTCTTTATAAAAAAAAAGAAAAACTAACATTTCAACTGTCACAAACTACTTCAATTCTTCCTATATTAATCAACATATTCTACATTTATTCTTTGAAAAATACACTAGTCATATATGCTGTCGTAGGTAATCTTTCTAAAGAGGATCGGATACTGTGTAATAACTATATAATTCAGCAGTAAATTATTTCTTTATAAATGTGTGTGTATATAGAAGATTTAACAACTCGCTGGAGAAGCTAAATATATGTATGGACTCCTGGTGAAGTCCAAGTTGCGCTGTTGGGATATACAGCATGTCTTGAGCCCTTTAAACTTGGTGGAGGCCAACCCACTGAAGGTCCGAACATAGCCGATTTCCTCCAGAGAAATCGGCCGTATTATTGGATTGCTACCTTTTATCAACCCCAAAAGGATGAAAGGCAAAGTTGAACTCAGATCGTAGAGAGCCGGAACGATTACCGCAAAACATTCTATCTGGCACTCTAGGTACTCAGACAGTTCAAACTCCAACTACACTAAATTTTGCTTATTAAAACCTCAGTTGAGAATTGTAATTGTGTAGTTCGGTTTGTAAAAACATTTCACACGTACAATGAATCGATAACTGAAGTTCATTAACAGAGGTTTAAGAGATTTACTTTTAGCCCAGCTTACGTTTATAAAAGACTGTCTGGGAAGTTTTGAAGTCAGGTATTTCAATTTATTCCGTAAATAATTTATTAAATAACGAATCACTTTCTTAGATTGCATGCATGGTCCCGTATCTCATGGGGAGGTTGTAGGCGCACCGTATTAACATACGGCTTTCTAGGGCATTTTAAAACCTGGCGAAGCTTATCTCCTCTCCAGATCTGATTAGAGCAGATTTCTTCTAGAGAAGGATAGAAATTGTGCGACAATGGAAGTGAGGAAGAGATATAGAAGAAGAATCAACTCCAGTATTAAACTGGTACTTTTTTATCGACCTCTAATAGATGAAAGGAAAAGTTGACCTTGGCGGGATTTGAACTGATGTTCTAACGATTCTGCCAATTCACCACCGTCCTTCTTAGATTACCAACTAGGAAATATAAAAGCGGTGCTGTGTATGATCTAGAGCTATCGTTTCAATTCTAGTGGTAGTATGTGCAGGTATGTCCCTAGAATTAATATCATCGTGATGTAACAGTTTGTTCAATGTTTCGGTTCAGCATCCATGAAATATACAAGTCGGTGAATTTGATATAATATGTGTGTTAGGAAGAAACAATTTCTACTAATTTATGAAAAAAATTCTCTATTACATCAAAACAACATTGTCAGATATCTCGAAAGTTCAATTCAATTTTAATAAACAATAATTTCTGTAAAATATCATTCGATGCTGTGGTATATTCTGGATTGCTTTGTAATAGAATTTAAAATCTGAGAAAAAGAAAAATAGAAGAAAGTTGTTTTATCATTTTCGATAATATGATGCTATGTTGTGTTTCATGACACCATTCTTGACTGACGAAACCTAATTCCACTTCCAAGTGTGTACACACACACACACACACACACACACACACACACACACACATACATATATATATATATATATATATATATATATTATTGACGAGGTTATAGTGAGTATTCATCATAAATAATTTATACACGAAAAAAAGCGCTACCTAAGTTTTCAAGTTTCAATTAAAGCACCGTGTGGAAGAGCGATCAAATGTGTGACCTAGTCATCAGACACTTGGACCACCGTGCACAATATGGGGAGATGGTCATAATTGGACCTTAAAACCCTAGGTAGCGCTTTTTGTTCCGTGTATGAACATAAATAAATACAAATATATATCAGCTCTCACACCAGATTGAGCACTGTTTTCCTTTTTCCAATCCACCAATTTTTTACCACACACACACACATATATATACCGACAGTCGATCGACTTTCGTCAAATCGGACCGAGGAAACAATGTTTTCGTTGGTCTTTCCAATTGCTAATACTATCTATCGGTCTCAACTCCAGGTAGAAGGAGCAACGTGAAATAAAGTGTCTTGCCCAAGGACATAGTGCATCACCCGGCCAGGGAAACGAACTCACAACCTCACGATTGCGAATCCAATTCTCTAACCACTCAGCCACACGCCTACATATATATGTATGTATGTATGTATGTATGTATGTATGTATGTATATTGGAAAATGTGTGAGATCCTTGGTATAGTTGGGTATATTTGAAAAAAAGGAAAAGAATGACTTCACTTGTAGTGTTAAAAAATTTATGATTTAATGTTATAATATAATATTATGAGTTGGTAGATCCAGTAAGTTCTTTGTTAACTTCGGTGGGAAGAATTTTAGAGATTCCTGGTTAACTTGGGTTGGATAACTTTCTCGTATTTGTCTGTCTGTGGCGATTGTCAAACTGAGATCAGGCACAGACAATCGCCACAGACAGACGAATGCGAGAAAGTTCTCCAACCCAAGTTAGCCAGGAATCTCTCAAATTCTTCCCACCGAAGTTAACAAACAACTTACTGGATCTACCAACTCATAATATTATATTATAACATTAAATCATAATTTTTTTAACACTACAAGTGAAGTAATTCTTTTCCTCTTTTTCAAATATATATATATATATATATATATATAGTTTTGCGAGGTTTTTTATATGAAATCGTGTGTCGAAACAAATATTGTTATACTTGGGGAGGGTCATATTTGTGTAATATTACCAGAATTAATAACAGAACACACTCACTGTTTGGTTGGTTTTCGCTTTTCGCTTCTGTGTCTTTTATATCGGTAATCTAATTTATTCGGTCCTCAATATTGTATCTGTATTATTTTTGACCGTTGGTCAGTCCATTGACTGACCAACGGTCAAAAATAATACACATACAATATAGACACAAACACATATATATAGTTTATCAAAGTTCTTTCGTTGCACATCTGCAACATCGTCAGTGGTGCTATTGTTTCCTCCCGTTGCATTGTATTTTCTACGCCATCTTTATTTAGTCTGTTTATATATTTATTTATTTGTTTATTTTATTTTGTCTTCTTTGCGCATGCGTTTGCGTGTGTGTATAGTGTTTTGTTTGATGTGTGTTCGTGATTGGGTGACTGTGTATTGGTTAATGTATTCTATCTTTACTAGTGTGTGTTTATATGTGTTTGTTGTTATTGTGCTTGTGTATGTATTTATTTATTTATTTATCTATTTATTTATGTATACTTCTCTTAGGTCAGTGTTGTTTGTTTGGGTGTTGTTGTTATTCCATTCATTCTTTCTGTTTAGCCTTGGCCTTCTAAGTCCTATTTCACTGGCCTCTCTGATTTGCCTATCTGCTGGGTCATTTCTATGTTTAGATATTATTCTAATTTCTATGTTGTCTATGTTACCGTCGTGTTGTCTGGCATGTTCGTATAGTACTGAACCGTTTTTACGTCCTTTTAGTTCCTCCCAGTGTTGGTCTATCCTTTCACCTATGCTACGAGCTGTCTCGCCTATGTATGTTGTTGTCATGTTTCTGCAAGTACCCTCTGTACATCTTATTCTATAGACTACGTTTCTAGTTTTACAGTTTATCCGGGGGTTTACTTTACATATGATACATTTCCTATTAGTACAGTGGGTTTTCTTAAAAGGGTAGGTTTTGCTGATCAGGGATTTTATGGTGGTTCCTGGCTTTTCTACCACCTTAATCTTTAAGTGGGTCTTTCTCAGGGCCTTTCCACACTGGTTAGCTAATTTCCCTCCAGGGGTTGCGTCCACAAACATGACACTCTGGTATCTTTGGTTGTCGTACCATGAGGTGGCTTTCCCTATCTTATGTCTAGCCCTATCTAAGCTATTCCATGATTTGCTCCTGTATAATGGGCAAATTCCTTTCATGTCCAGTTCTATGAGTGTCTTATACTTCTCCATGGCTCCTTCGTATACTCTGACTCTGTCTCTTTGGTTGTAGCCAGAGAACTGCATGCGGTTGATGAAGTCTTGGATGTGTCTTTCCATTTCTGTTGGGTCGCACATGCGGGACACATTCTTCATCACTCGTACCAAATCTGCGATCAGAATATTAAACTTAACACTACTGGACATTGCTGAGTTTTTGAGAATCACGTATTTGGAGGCCATGGGTTTAGCATAGTGTGAGTGGAGAATTTGGGCTCTCTCGTCTATAGTGTTAATCCAGAGTTCCGTGTCTAATACAGGTAGTCTATTGTTAGGGTGTTTGGAAGGGTAGTCGATAGTTACAGTTATACTCTGGTGTATGGAATTAGCTATCTGCTGGATGCTTTCCATTGTGCTACGTTCTAAATCAAACTTGTTAGTGCTCTCTAGTGGTGATGTTCTTATAACTATATTGATATCGTCTACGTAACGAGAGTACATGATGAGGTCTATGGAGCTCTCATTAAGGAGATCTTTAAGTCTCCTTTCCCACCATACCATAAAAAGGTTGGCAACATCACCAGCTATGCTGACGCCAATGGCTGCTCCCTCATTTTGGGTGTAGATCTTCTCGTTGAACTTGAATATGTGGCCCTTTAGGGTAGTTTTCTTACCTGATCATTGTTTTGGGGGGTCCGTATAGCTTTGGTCCACCCAATCCACCTTCCCATGGGAGTCTTTTTTGCCATGGAGGTTATGGTGTGGGGTCTACCTCTTATGGGTCTACTGGGGAAGAAACGTCTAAGGTCTTGGCTGTCTAGGTAGTCAGTGTCGTAGGTAAGTCTAAGTAGGAGGCTCAGTTCGTCTGTGTCGACGTCGCAGAACTCTACCTCACTCTCAATGATCATCTCCACGCATTTTTCCACAGCAAAATCAATGTTAATGGATGGGTACAGTGATACCACATCCATGCTGCCTATTATGCAGTTGGATAGGTTCCTGTTTTTGTTGCACTCACTGATTCTGCTGAGGAGGTCCTCTGTACTGTCACATACATCTGGGGACATCTTGATTGTGGGGCGTATAACCATTGAGAGGAAGTAGGAGATCTTGTAGTTGCTAGCTATATTTGCTCCGCATACGGGTCTTGTTGGTGGTCCTGTTGTCGGGTCGTCGACTGTCTTGTGGTCTTTGCGGAGCCCATACAAGGGTGGTATGCCATTGTTAGACGCCTGGAAGTTGTTGGCAGTGCGTCTGCTTGGCTTTAGGATGTCAGTCCACATCATCATGTGAGCGTTGAGGATTTTCTCTCTCCCATCATGTGTTTGCTGTGCAATTTCGCTCGTGTTGGTGATGTGGGGTTGCATAGACTTGATGTAGTTCGGCATGCTATCTATTGACATCCTACCAGACATATCCGTGGGTAGACATACTACCTCACCATCCCTTGTGCGCTGCTTGAGGCTAACCAAGCGTTCTACAGGTTTCCTCCCAAGTTGTTGGGCCTCTGGTCTGCTCTGTCTCTTAGTATACCGGTCTACTATTTGTCTAATCTTATTTCTAGCTATGGTGAACTGTGCCTCTGTCTCGTCATCGATTTGTTGTGGTATGCAAACTCTTTTATTAAAGGGTAACCTCGTCGGATAGATATTACCCATCTTATATGTTTTGTCAGCTGGGTTGAAGAATAGTTTCTCTAAGGGGTTGTCATTATATCTATCGTCATAGTTGTGTGTGTTGCTATTATTGTTATTATGGTGGTTGTTGTTGTTCCTATCATTAGCATTATTAGATGTATTGTTGCTGTGATTGTTAGATGTATTGTTGTTATGATTGCTAGATGTATCGTTGCTGTGATTGTTAGATGTATTGTTGTTACGATTGCTAGATGTATTGTTGCTGTGATTGTTGTTTACTTCACCGTTATTGTTGTTGTTACTGTTATTTCTACCATTGTGGTTGTTACTTTTATTGTGTTTCTTGTTTTTGTTGTGTCTATCATTAATGTTGCTACATGTATTATTTCTATTATTACCACTGTGTTTGTTGTTGTTATTCGTATTGTTACCGTTATTACTACTGTGGTCGCTGCTGCTGTGTCTGTAGTTAATGTTTCTATTATTATTATTATTGTGGTTGTTCTGTCTATCGGTAATAGTATTACCATTTTTACTATTTCTCACTCTCCTGCTATTGTTTTTGTTACGACTATTACTATTATAGCTGTTATTTCTATACTCAGAGTTATTGTTTATATTACTACTACCGTTATTATTGTTATTGTTTACTTTTGCATTCCAACGTATTTTTGTGAAACACTTTTCCAGCTCCGTTTTGCACTCGATAGGGTTAATCTTTTTGTAGATGGCAAATTTTGGTGGTAGCTGCAGGATTTGTTGTTCTTGTTCACTGATTAAAGTGTTCCCATAAATATTTACTGTGTGGTCATTGGTAAATTCTTCCGGTAGTTTTACATCAGTCATACGGATATTGTTGATGTTATCTGGGTATTTTGACCGTTGGTCAGTCAATGGCAACATTGAGGACCGAATAAATTAGATTACCGATATAAAAGACACAGAAGCCAAAAGAAAAAACCAACCAAACAGTGAGTGTCTTCTGTTATTAATTCTGGCAATATTACACAAATATGACCCTCCCCAAGTATAACAATATATATATATATATATATCTGTATATATATTAAATTAAGTATGTGTCTGTATCTGTGTGTCTGTGTATTACCTATAGGGGCCTACATCTTACGAGCGATTTTCATGAAACTTTACAGGCTAATAGATTAATCATCTGGGAGTGTTTTCTATATATCAGCGTATCGTTTTTTTATCCTGGGGTCATTCTGTAGATAAAAATCGATAGGGGGGGGGGGGGGGGGTCACCTTTTTTTAGGTATCGAAAAATAAGAATTTTGGCTCTAGCTCCCACATTTTGCCACCGATTTCGTTCAAATTTTAAAGCAAAATAGAATTTATCATTGCACATCCTGTAATCGCTTTATATTTTGCATGTGTTGTTCAGGAACGGCGTGGTAGCCGCTTAAATATTCGAAAATACCACCTTTTCGCTCAAATTTCCGCCTTTTCGGCTCTAGCTCCCACATTTTTCAACCGATTTCGTTCAAATTCAAAACTTCGGCTCCACCTCACACATAAATCAATTTATTTGGTTCAACTTTTATACTACGATAGAACCTATCATTGCACATCTTATAGTAGCTTTACACTTTGCAATTTTTTGTTCAGGAACGGCGTGGCAGCCGTTTAACTCTTCAAAATACGATTTTTTCCACCTCCCACATATTCCATACGATTTCACTCAACATTTCGCCATTTGCTACACCTTACGACCGATTTTCAAGAAACTCGCAGTCGCTAAAATCAACACCTTTTCATCAAAGCAGATATTATTTTACCTACCCAGGGAATGCTGGGTACTGCTGCTAGTATATATATATATCCGTGAATGTGGGTACGTTATTTCTAATTATATTCAAAATGAATGAGGAAATAAACCACCTAATGTAACTGTTTAAATTTATGAGTAATTAGAGAGCTCAGTAAGAAGCAATTAAAGGTTGTGTATAACCCTAAACCTAACTTTTACCCTTACCAAAATATAGTGTATCAACATAATTATTTTGAGTCGGAGTATCAATGTTTCACATATAAATCAATTCTAGTGTTACAGATAAGTTGATCCGTGTTTGTTTATTTAAAAATGAGGAAGTGAGCTGAAAGGGTTGATATATTGATTTAATGTATCAAAAAGATTTCTTCATTAAAGACAACTAATTATGTCTGCTGAGGCAGTTTCTAAAAAAAGATTTCCACTTTTGCTGCCTCAAGAAAGGATATCTCTCTCTCACCCACTCTCACCCCTCCTCTCTCTCTCTCTCTCTCTCTTTATATATATATATATATATATATATATATATATATATATATATATATATATATATATATACCTCTAAGCAGGTATCATCTTCCAATCTGTTGGTTCATTAAACGCATGAACTATGTAGAACTGCAATAGCACATAAATACATTCATATAACACACACACACACACACATGTATACACACATATATATATATATATATATATGTATATACTCACACATACATATATATATGTATATACCCACACAAATATATATATATATATATATATATATATATATATATATATATATATATATATATATTTGTGTGGGTATATACATATATATATATGTATGTGGGTATATATATATATATATATATATATATATTTGAGTGCGTGTGAGTGTGTATGTATGTAAAAGTGTTCTTATGTGAATGTACACAAATACATTTTGATATAAATGAATTTGGTAATGTAATGAGGAAAGTAAAGAGGAAATATAAGAAGAAAGTAGAACACGACAGAAATAGAAAGATGGTGGCTGAATGAGAGAAATGTCTAGAGAGAAAGTGTTTAGAGTAATAGACAGTAGGGAGAGGTTAGAGCAATAGATAACAAGATAATGAGTGAGATTTTGGTAATGAGATCATTTTGACCGACTGACCATGACTAGCCCTTTAACATTTTTGTATAGAAATATCAAGTATTTTCTTTCATCTTCATCATCAATAATATCTATTTTGATAGCCACAAATATGGCGACGATGAAAGCCATTAACGTGATTTATATTTCTGTTTTAGTTATAATCCACAAGAACGGTATTCAGTGTCTAATGTAGGAAATATCAGGTTTATAAAATGACAGAAATGGGATGTAGTAATACTTCTTCTCCTTCTTCTTCACCTAATTATTCCTGAGAGAGTAGAGGGGGGGGGGGGGGTAGATTTCTTAAAACATAAAATTGACTTGGTAACATCAATATGTACCATCTTCTTCTTCGCCCACTTATTCCTGAGAGGGTCGTGAGGGATGGGGGAGGGTTCCTTAAACATTGAAAATGACTTGGTAACATCAACATGTACCTTCTTCTCCCACTTATTTCTGAGGGACTCCTGGGGACAGAGTTCCCAGATATTCATTCCAGTGGGTCCTGTTAGAAGCTACCATCTCCAATTGATCCGGCTGGATCCTCAATCAAGACCACCCAAGCTCATGGATGTTATCCAACCATCTTGATCGGAGTCTACCCCCGGGTCTCCTTCCGGCTAGCTTTGCTCGTAAAATCTGTCCAGTGATTCTTTCCTGAGACATTCTAACCATATGTCCATAGTATCAGAGCTGTGATCTTTCAATTCGGAGAAGTAGCGGCTCTATCTGGAGTGACTCTCTAATCTCCGAGCTACGCACTCTATCGAGAAAGGTTACTCCGAAGACTTTTCGGGAGAATCCCATTTCGGCCGCTCGTATTCGGGATCGTATTCTTTCTGTCACTACTTAAGATTCATGACCATAGTTAAGGATTGCTTCGAATACCGAATTGAATATAGCAAGTATGGCTTTTACACCTACCTCCCTTCTTTTGTTAACTGAATACTGAAGTTGGCGCATTACTGTACCAGCTCCTGCAATTCTTTCACTTAATTCAGCCTCCTTCGTCAAAGATATTTACCTAATTCTGTCGAATTAGTTGAATCTTTAGAACGTCGGATAGAATGATTTGCAGTATTCCCTCCGGGTCGTTGCATTCTGAGTTCACATACTGCTGAAATCAGCATTGTCTTTCAACATTTCCAGGTCGATATAAAAAAAATACCAGACCAGTAGTGGAGTCAAAACTTTCTCTTTCTATACATATCACGTTCTCACTCCCCCCTCTCTCTGGAAGAAATAGGCTGTTTTCAGATTGTTTAAGACGGGCCGCATGTCATGACAACACCCATACTACTCCATCGGGAGTTATGGGTCCACATACGTAGTTGATGTGAAATGTTTCGAATTGAGCCGAGATCAACGCGTGACCTCGGCTCAATTCGTATTTACGTTTGCAACTGTTATATACATTTATTTTCGTTCTTGTGTTTATACGATAACAGCTTTAACGTTTGAGGCGTGTTCAGCTAATATAATGTTTCATCGCCGTCTACTGTTGTACCACCATATGTAATAATTACAGCGTAAAGAGATGATAATTATTTCGAAATTACCTATAATAACTTGTATTGTAAATGATTAAATTACTAGAATGTGTTGTTCAACAAATATTCTTATTATGGATGTATTATATATATAACAACCACGCCTATGGCTGTTTGGAGAATGTTACATTTTTCACATGTATGTGTTTATAATATATTTCGCAAGGCAAATAATCTATTGCTAATGCTATTGTTTTAGTGTCAAACAACTTAATGCATTTTCAGCTTATAACAATTGTTTACAAAACATTTATTCTTCACAAATTAAATGATGTTCTTCTGTGTAATTAATGGTTTCTGATTGAGGTACAAGGCCAATTTTGTGGGGAGGGGACAGTCGATTATATCGACCCCAGTGCAGTACTGCTATTTTATTTTATCGACCCTGTAACGAGAAAAGGTAGGGTAAAGCTAACTTCGGCAGAATTTGAACTCAGAACGTAAAATACTGTAACTCTATGCCGCAAAGTATCCGACACTCTACCGATTCTGTGTAACTAATGAGCTAATAATAAGTCACTATGGTGTATAGAAAGAATCTAATAATTTTGGAATCCCAACGATCCATATGGCTTGAGTTTAACTCCAGTAATTGTATCATTAAGTATTGATTAATCCACCTTTGTTGCACAATGAATTGATCTCAGCACTGGAACGTTAACCAATACTGCCTGCCATTGTGTTATATTATATACGTTATATACCTAGAAATAGGTAGACACTGACAATAGATTGCAAAATACTTGAGTATGGACCTGTAGCTCCTGATGGAGTCGTAGGTGTCAACCCCCTTCTCCTTGTCTAAGTACAGCCGATTTCTTCCAGGGAGAGAGAGAGAATTGACCCTAGTACTGGACTGACACATGTTTAACGACCTCGAATGAATGGAAAGCAAAGTTGACCTAGGCGGGATTTGAACTCTGAATGCAGAGAGAGCTGGAATGTATACCGCAAATCATTCTATCCGACACTCCTATGACTCTACCAATTCACCGCCTACATATTATTAATTCTAAATACTCTTCTCTGTTTCGTCAACATTTATAGCTTCCATAATTCATAATTCAACATTTTTATTAGTTTCGGAATAGCCTGCCCAGTAACGTAGAGTCTGGGACTGAAATTCTA
The DNA here is from genome assembly GCA_964016885.1 of Eledone cirrhosa. Classification (NCBI taxonomy): domain Eukaryota; kingdom Metazoa; phylum Mollusca; class Cephalopoda; order Octopoda; family Eledonidae; genus Eledone; species Eledone cirrhosa. The sequence goes on from OZ024742.1 coordinate 18,900,555, forward strand.
TTAACCTCTGTAAGAATTTCTCTTACGTCACTAATATCTTCAGAAAGAAATCATTGTTAATATATTCCGTTCTATTTTGCTATGAATCACCATCCGAGGAACGCTATACAAGGCAATTTTTCGCTATAGTTATAAAAAGTCTATTACCCACTAGATAGACGACTAATGCATTGTGAGTTTGCATTTATATTCCTCGGTGTAGCTGTCTTAGACTTTTATCTTTACTTGATTCAATATCAATTTAAAATCTCAGAAACTGTTAAAGATTTATTACTTTCATTTTAAATGGCTGAAACGGAAATTAGAGAGAATAGAATATTTACCGTATGTAGTTTAGTGCTTCACTTTTCATTCTGTTGACTTTATTCTAGCTATCCTAACACTACCAATACAGCGAAGAGTATTTTACCGCAAAACTTACTACAATTACACTGGTTCTATTCGATTATAATTCTATAAAGTATATATTTCTCCTGCTTTTATTTCAAAATACTTAACTTGCAACTACATTGAAAGTAACCTCCGTAAATATAGATCTTCCAAGTAGTTCTTGATTGTTTAGGCAAAGACTTTTAGTTACTGAGACTCTGGTAGTGGTATTATTTCTTCTTCGTCTTCGCCCACTTATTTCTGAGAGGGTCGTAGGGGCAGAGTCCTCAAACACTCCCTCCAACAGGTCATATCAGAAGCAACCGTTTCTAACTGATCTGGCTGGATCCTCAAGCGAGATCAGCCAAGCTCATAGATGTTATCCAACCATCTAATTCGGGGCCTACCCCTGGGTCTCCTGCCGGTTGGTTTTGCCCGTAAAATCTGTTCAGAGATTTTAACCACATGCCCATAATATCAGAGCTGTGATATTTCAATTCGGAGAGGTAGCGGCTCTACCTAGAGTGACTCTCTGATCTACGCACTCTATAGAATAAGGTTACTCCGAAGACACTTCGGGGGAATCCCATCTCGGTTGCTTGTATTCGCGATAGTATTCTTTCTGTCATTACCTAAGATTGATGACCATAGTTAAGTATTGCCACGTATTTCGAATTAAAGACAGCGAGTTTGGTTTCATATTACTTTTGTTTAAATTTACTCCCCCTCTCATTCTTTAGTAACCGGATCGGGCGTCTACTTTTAACGGTGGATATCGAACTAAATACTTATCTATTTGTTTGACAAAATCCTAATGTAAATAAAATATAATAAGGCAAACTTAATTAAAATTAACCCATGCTACATGCATGGTTGGATTTAGACGTTGGGTGATCCGAGGCACTTCAGGTTTGAAGGGCTCGAGGCACTTCAGTTTGAGGGGCTCGGAGCACTTCAGGTTTGAGGAGCCCCTCATACACAAAAAAATAGAATACACAGCAAACCCCCCAATTTTTCATATCAAAGTTACCTTGGCGCAAGTAATTGGAATGAACAAGTTATACATACAGGTATTAAATTCAAAAATTCTGAACATCCTAGAATTAAAAAGTCCAGCTGAGGGCACAAATAAATTTCTACTGTCGTCGCTGGTGGGACCCCCACCGCAGGAGGAGCCGGGGAAATTGCCCCCTTTGCTCCCATTAAATCCGGCCTGGCTACATGTTTGCCATTATACCTCAGTCTTTCCATCAAGTGAAACTGTTAAACTCATTCAAAAGGTGCGTGCTTTCCAATTTTTGTATGATACATTAACCAATATAACCAATTCGACATATCGATTGCACAACGACATGTAAGAGGGCCTTTTTCTACAAAATGCCTCCTTCATCATCCTCCGGGAAACAGCTTCTCTATTCTGACCGGCCTTTATTTGCTTATAATAGTGAGAGGTGGGGAGGGAGAGCGAGAGAGACGGAGGCAGTGAGTGAAAGAGAGAGATGGAGAGAGCGACAGAGACGGAGGCATTGAGTGAAAGAGAAAGATGGGGAGAGCGAGAGAGACGAAGGCAGTGAGGGAAAGAGAGGTGGCGAGAGTGAGAGAGACGGAGACAGTGAGGGAAAGAGAGGGGTGGGGAGAGCGAGACACACGGAGGCAGTGAGTGAAAGAGAGAGGTGATGAGAGCGAGAGAGGTGGAGGCAGTGAATGAAAGAGAGAGGTGGGGAGAGCGAGAGACACGGAGGCAGTGAGTAAAAGAGAGAGAACATCAACACTTATTTACTTATTTATTCAATTCTATTTAGTAGTGATGGTTATAGCAGGTGTTAATTCTGACTGGGATGTAGTGTCATGTGCATATGTATGTATGTGCCTATGTGTGTATGTGTGTTTATATGCGTCAATAACAAAGGAAATCTATGTGCGGTGCTGAATTTATTTAAACGAATAGTAGCACGAATTGATGCAGAGCCCTTAATAGTGGAGAAGAAAAAAAGGAGCAATTTATTTGTTATTTAGTTCAGATACTAGAATGGATACCAGAAGAATTTAGATGATTAGTGTAAATAGTTGCAGAGATAGAAACTTGGTAAATATAGTTTATGAATTATTCCACTTCAGAAAAAGACACGTTAATACGATTTAAGCTTAGCTTTGAAACAGTTCTCAAAATGTTTACTTATTAAATTGGTTTTGCTTTCTGTTTTACTGGAACATTCCCACGAGGACGTAAAATATAAGATTTTGTTCAATATTCAAATATTCTAATTTGAAATTCTGTCAAGTTTGACATAATCTGACTCGATTATCTGACATACTCTTCAGCTATAAAGAGAGTCTTAGGAAACTAAATGACAAAAAAGGAAATTGAAACAAAAACAAAAACAATACAACCAGCCACTCAGAATAAATATATATAATATATAAGTTTTTCTTGGAATGATCTTTCATCGGTTTCGATGATGAGTGTTCCAGTTGTTAGATAAACGCAACAATTATCATGTACATGAATGAACAATTCATAGATATGTATTTCATTAACATTATTCTCAGGGAGATTCTGCCGAACATATTGTGGTCTGACAAGGTTGGCTTTTTGAATTACAGGTTTAGTTCACTCCAAGGGCTTCCAAACAGTTTCTGTCTACCCAATTTTCTATGCAAATGAGCGCCAAGAGCAACAACAACAACAACAAAGAATGTACCTTGCATCGCATAATCATAATTCCCTCTGTTATGAAAACAATGGTGATATGACCAGTGATGAATTTACCATTGTGCTTAGGTGTGCTTAAGCATAAGACCCCGTTGGCCAGGAGGGGGGGGGGCAATCTTCCTGCCCCCATTTTTTTATTTCCTTCAGGGCCCAAGTAAGGGGCCTCATAACTTAAGTAGCACAGGGCTTCAATTGTGCTAAATCCGGCACTGGGTATGACAACCCTGGCCGTCTCTCCTATAACTATACAGGGAATGACTGTTATTTTTTGCTGCTTGATAGACTATGTAGAAGTAACTGTTGTTTTGTCGTATAAATTGTGATGGTTATTGTCACTGTTTGCTAGAGCAGATTGACAGGAGGAGAAAGAAGCGGTACCGAAAGGAGGTTATGTGTAACAATGATACAATATTAATACATGTTGCAGCTGTTATTTCGTTAACCTCTGTTGTTTGTCATTTCCTCATATAATCGTAATTGTCTCTATGTTAATAAAGAATTTACACTTGAGAATTAGCGTGTGACACTTGATTGTAGAGAGAGGGAGAGAGAGAGAGAGAGAGAGAGAGAGAGAGAGAGAGAGAGAGAGAGAGAGAGAGAGAGAGAGAGCAGCATCACGTTAAACAGAATAAAATGCTTGTTGCAATATTAGATGAAATATATTTAACTGGTTTCTTCACTACATTCTATATAGTGTAGTAGACAGTAAACTAAAACTACGACGGCCGTTATTAGCAACTGAGAATGACTTGGTAACATCAACATGTACCATCTTCTTATTCGCCCACTTATTCATTAGGGAGTCGTGGTGGAAGAGTCCTAAAACATTCATTCCAGCGTTTCCTGTCGGGAGCAACCGTCTCCAACTGATCCGATGAGAACAGCCAAGCTCATGCATGTTATCCAACCATCTTGCTCAGGGTCTATTCTCAGATCTCCTGCCAGTTAGTTTCGTTCGTAAAATCTGCCCAGCGACTCTTTCCTGAGTCATTCTAACCACATACCTATAGTATCGGAGCTGTGGTCTAACATGTACTATATTTACGCAAATGGTTACAGGCCCACCTGTTGTCAAGAGAGAGGAACAGAAGAGTTCATTTTCCAGTCTCCTTCTCAACAAGGAAGATGAAAAAAACTTACCTCTTAATTTTACATCTTTAATTTTTAGTTATTTAATTCTTATTAATTCTTATTAATTCTTTTTAATTGTAATACTCAACATTTGACAAGATGAATTTTACTAATACATCGAAACCGGTAATACTTTATATACATTATAAAACTTTTTTTAAAAAGAATTGTCCCACTCATTTTGTTTAATAATGTCACTTTGACGAATCAAAGAAAAGGAAAAAAAGAAGAAAAATAGACCCTAAAATATATTTTCCGTGCTACTTCCAACTTCACCTCTCTCTCTCTCTCTCTCTCTCTCTCTCTCTCTCTCTCTCTCTCTCTCTCTCTCTCTCTCTCTCTCTCATATACATATATATGCAAGAAAAAAGCAAACAGAAATAACAAAGTAAACAATACAGTACATTGAAGAAATATATTAGTTTAACGCTTGAAATAAGAAAAAGCCTTGCGTTTCGGACTCTACTCTTTCATTAGAAGATGAAATAGAAAGATAAAGATTGAGAAGAGGAAGAAAAGAAAATCACGTGTGCTTATTCAATCAGCTTTATCGATGCGATACACTCAACTCCATTATCGATAAAAACATCGAGCCACAGTCTGTGAAACATATGTAACGTTCGATATACAATGATAAGATTTCAAAGTGAAACAACGTTATCTCATACAACACACACACAATATATATATATATATATATATATATATATATATATATATATAAATATATAATGTTCCCGAGTTGTGTCGGGAGTAGCCACAGTTATAAAAGGTACTCAATACATTAGTAGAGTATAGACCTCCTTATTATATATATGGAAATTATTTCTACATGACTAGAATTGTTTCATGTACACTGCATTTAATTAAGTTTATTTAATTTACACAAGTTTCATTAAGCCATTTATCTGTGAAACGTGCGTATCAGATCGATGATCGATATAAACAAAATCACGTAAAGGAAACTTCATCGTTTTATCTTATTATTGGGACATTTGGTTTTATACTTCTTTTCTTTTTAAAAATTGTGATAAACTCCACTTTCAAAGTTTACACTAAGAATGAGGTCAAGGTGAATTTAATACCTGCTTTCAATGCTGGCAATTGCAAAATAACCCCGCATTATTTATTGGATGACCCAATATATACACTCTGCCTGTGCAATGAGTGTTCACATTGGTACCACCACAATTAATTCGCTAAATCCACCATCACCCCACTCTCAAGCGTGAAACTAATACTAATATCATTTGTACTGCCTCTCTGTTTTTTGTTCTCTGTTTATTTACTAAACTATATATATATATATATATATATATATATATATATATATATATATATATACTAGCTGAATTCCCCACGCCCTGCTGCGTTTCACACATTTTTTTTTCTAAGAAAATGATGATTGATTTTAAATGAGTGATATAATTTATGGAGAATATTACTTAATGTAAAATGTAATGCATGAAACATTGGAAAACATTATTTTTTGTAATATATCAAATCAAAATTACATTATTAAATCTTAATATTATTTTGTTTCTTGTATATAATTTTAAAAAAAATATCAATTCAAAACTTTTGTGAATAGGCATCATTTACCTATGGTTTAAATTTCATATAAATCGAAGGGAAAAACATTTCAGCAGGGGTTTGTGCCCTGGGCAATGTAGTTTCAGAATATATATGGTTATGAGGGTCTATCTCCAAAACCATATGAGGAGTTCGTGAACAAACAAACAAACAAACAGGAACTACAACTTTATATATATATATATATATATATATATATATAATATAACTCTTTCTACTTTAGGCACAAGGCCAACAATTACCCAGTGCATTACTGGTACTTTATTTTATCGACCCCGTAAGGATGAAAGGCAAAGTCAACCTCGGCGGGATTTGAACTCAGATCATAAAGGCACGTAACTATGCTGGAAAGCATGGCGTCAAACCCTCTACCGATACTGCCAATCCACCGCTATATATATAATATAACGGCACCATACCAGGTACATATATTTCAGGACCACCAACGAAACGTACGTACCTGGTATAGCACCGTTGTAGCAACTGACCTTAATAATTATATATATATATATATATATATATGTATATATATATATATATATAAAAACAAATAACGAAACGAAATTAAATTTTGTTTCGTTTGTAACTCACTTTTGTATGACTGACGCTTAAACAATTAAGTTAAAAATGTACATCCACATATGTATACTGAAATAATAGTATGCATATGAATACACACACGTGTACATATGTAGATGTACCGAGTTTTCACTGGTCACTTTACTGTGAGTGTCCAGCTATTCTGTATGTAAACACACAGACAAACCGGTTCTTAGAGTCATACTGGTTTTTGAGGAAACACCTTTCCTCTATTCTCCAGAAAGCCAGACAAGGAATATTGGACTAGTTTCGATGTTGTTACATCTCATCAGCAATATTTACCTATCTTCCGGCTTCTCTAGAGAATCGTGAAAGCACATATCGTTATATGCTTTTTCTATGAAAATTAGTAGTGGGCAGACCAATTTGCATAGAGCGTGAGTACGTACCGGTTCAACGGAGACGATAAAAACAAATAACGAAACGAAATTAAATTTTGTTTCGTTTGTAACTCACTTTTGTATGACTGACGCTTAAACAATTAAGTTAAAAATGTACATCCACATATGTATACTGAAATAATAGTATGCATATGAATACACACACGTGTACATATGTAGATGTACCGAGTTTTCACTGGTCACTTTACTGTGAGTGTCCAGCTATTCTGTATGTAAACACACAGACAAACCGGTTCTTAGAGTCATACTGGTTTTTGAGGAAACACCTTTCCTCTATTCTCCAGAAAGCCAGACAAGGAATATTGGACTAGTTTCGATGTTGTTACATCTCATCAGCAATATTTACCTATCTTCCGGCTTCTCTAGAGAATCGTGAAAGCACATATCGTTATATGCTTTTTCTATGAAAATTAGTAGTGGGCAGACCAATTTGCATAGAGCGTGAGTACGTACCGGTTCAACGGAGACGATAAAAACAAATAACGAAACGAAATTAAATTTTGTTTCGTTTGTAACTCACTTTTGTATGACTGACGCTTAAACAATTAAGTTAAAAATGTACATCCACATATGTATACTGAAATAATAGTATGCATATGAATACACACACGTGTACATATGTAGATGTACCGAGTTTTCACTGGTCACTTTACTGTGAGTGTCCAGCTATTCTGTATGTAAACACACAGACAAACCGGTTCTTAGAGTCATACTGGTTTTTGAGGAAACACCTTTCCTCTATTCTCCAGAAAGCCAGACAAGGAATATTGGACTAGTTTCGATGTTGTTACATCTCATCAGCAATATTTACCTATCTTCCGGCTTCTCTAGAGAATCGTGAAAGCACATATCGTTATATGCTTTTTCTATGAAAATTAGTAGTGGGCAGACCAATTTGCATAGAGCGTGAGTACGTACCGGTTCAACGGAGACGATAAAAACAAATAACGAAACGAAATTAAATTTTGTTTCGTTTGTAACTCACTTTTGTATGACTGACGCTTAAACAATTAAGTTAAAAATGTACATCCACATATGTATACTGAAATAATAGTATGCATATGAATACACACACGTGTACATATGTAGATGTACCGAGTTTTCACTGGTCACTTTACTGTGAGTGTCCAGCTATTCTGTATGTAAACACACAGACAAACCGGTTCTTAGAGTCATACTGGTTTTTGAGGAAACACCTTTCCTCTATTCTCCAGAAAGCCAGACAAGGAATATTGGACTAGTTTCGATGTTGTTACATCTCATCAGCAATATTTACCTATCTTCCGGCTTCTCTAGAGAATCGTGAAAGCACATATCGTTATATGCTTTTTCTATGAAAATTAGTAGTGGGCAGACCAATTTGCATAGAGCGTGAGTACGTACCGGTTCAACGGAGACGATAAAAACAAATAACGAAACGAAATTAAATTTTGTTTCGTTTGTAACTCACTTGTATGACTGACGCTTAAACAATTAAGTTAAAAATGTACATCCACATATGTATACTGAAATAATAGTATGCATATGAATACACACACGTGTACATATGTAGATGTACCGAGTTTTCACTGGTCACTTTACTGTGAGTGTCCAGCTATTCTGTATGTAAACACACAGACAAACCGGTTCTTAGAGTCATACTGGTTTTTGAGGAAACACCTTTCCTCTATTCTCCAGAAAGCCAGACAAGGAATATTGGACTAGTTTCGATGTTGTTACATCTCATCAGCAATATTTACCTATCTTCCGGCTTCTCTAGAGAATCGTGAAAGCACATATCGTTATATGCTTTTTCTATGAAAATTAGTAGTGGGCAGACCAATTTGCATAGAGCGTGAGTACGTACCGGTTCAACGGAGACGATAAAAACAAATAACGAAACGAAATTAAATTTTGTTTCGTTTGTAACTCACTTTTGTATGACTGACGCTTAAACAATTAAGTTAAAAATGTACATCCACATATGTATACTGAAATAATAGTATGCATATGAATACACACACGTGTACATATGTAGATGTACCGAGTTTTCACTGGTCACTTTACTGTGAGTGTCCAGCTATTCTGTATGTAAACACACAGACAAACCGGTTCTTAGAGTCATACTGGTTTTTGAGGAAACACCTTTCCTCTATTCTCCAGAAAGCCAGACAAGGAATATTGGACTAGTTTCGATGTTGTTACATCTCATCAGCAATATTTACCTATCTTCCGGCTTCTCTAGAGAATCGTGAAAGCACATATCGTTATATGCTTTTTCTATGAAAATTAGTAGTGGGCAGACCAATTTGCATAGAGCGTGAGTACGTACCGGTTCAACGGAGACGATAAAAACAAATAACGAAACGAAATTAAATTTTGTTTCGTTTGTAACTCACTTTTGTATGACTGACGCTTAAACAATTAAGTTAAAAATGTACATCCACATATGTATACTGAAATAATAGTATGCATATGAATACACACACGTGTACATATGTAGATGTACCGAGTTTTCACTGGTCACTTTACTGTGAGTGTCCAGCTATTCTGTATGTAAACACACAGACAAACCGGTTCTTAGAGTCATACTGGTTTTTGAGGAAACACCTTTCCTCTATTCTCCAGAAAGCCAGACAAGGAATATTGGACTAGTTTCGATGTTGTTACATCTCATCAGCAATATTTACCTATCTTCCGGCTTCTCTAGAGAATCGTGAAAGCACATATCGTTATATGCTTTTTCTATGAAAATTAGTAGTGGGCAGACCAATTTGCATAGAGCGTGAGTACGTACCGGTTCAACGGAGACGATAAAAACAAATAACGAAACGAAATTAAATTTTGTTTCGTTTGTAACTCACTTTTGTATGACTGACGCTTAAACAATTAAGTTAAAAATGTACATCCACATATGTATACTGAAATAATAGTATGCATATGAATACACACACGTGTACATATGTAGATGTACCGAGTTTTCACTGGTCACTTTACTGTGAGTGTCCAGCTATTCTGTATGTAAACACACAGACAAACCGGTTCTTAGAGTCATACTGGTTTTTGAGGAAACACCTTTCCTCTATTCTCCAGAAAGCCAGACAAGGAATATTGGACTAGTTTCGATGTTGTTACATCTCATCAGCAATATTTACCTATCTTCCGGCTTCTCTAGAGAATCGTGAAAGCACATATCGTTATATGCTTTTTCTATGAAAATTAGTAGTGGGCAGACCAATTTGCATAGAGCGTGAGTACGTACCGGTTCAACGGAGACGATAAAAACAAATAACGAAACGAAATTAAATTTTGTTTCGTTTGTAACTCACTTGTATGACTGACGCTTAAACAATTAAGTTAAAAATGTACATCCACATATGTATACTGAAATAATAGTATGCATATGAATACACACACGTGTACATATGTAGATGTACCGAGTTTTCACTGGTCACTTTACTGTGAGTGTCCAGCTATTCTGTATGTAAACACACAGACAAACCGGTTCTTAGAGTCATACTGGTTTTTGAGGAAACACCTTTCCTCTATTCTCCAGAAAGCCAGACAAGGAATATTGGACTAGTTTCGATGTTGTTACATCTCATCAGCAATATTTACCTATCTTCCGGCTTCTCTAGAGAATCGTGAAAGCACATATCGTTATATGCTTTTTCTATGAAAATTAGTAGTGGGCAGACCAATTTGCATAGAGCGTGAGTACGTACCGGTTCAACGGAGACGATAAAAACAAATAACGAAACGAAATTAAATTTTGTTTCGTTTGTAACTCACTTTTGTATGACTGACGCTTAAACAATTAAGTTAAAAATGTACATCCACATATGTATACTGAAATAATAGTATGCATATGAATACACACACGTGTACATATGTAGATGTACCGAGTTTTCACTGGTCACTTTACTGTGAGTGTCCAGCTATTCTGTATGTAAACACACAGACAAACCGGTTCTTAGAGTCATACTGGTTTTTGAGGAAACACCTTTCCTCTATTCTCCAGAAAGCCAGACAAGGAATATTGGACTAGTTTCGATGTTGTTACATCTCATCAGCAATATTTACCTATCTTCCGGCTTCTCTAGAGAATCGTGAAAGCACATATCGTTATATGCTTTTTCTATGAAAATTAGTAGTGGGCAGACCAATTTGCATAGAGCGTGAGTACGTACCGGTTCAACGGAGACGATAAAAACAAATAACGAAACGAAATTAAATTTTGTTTCGTTTGTAACTCACTTTTGTATGACTGACGCTTAAACAATTAAGTTAAAAATGTACATCCACATATGTATACTGAAATAATAGTATGCATATGAATACACACACGTGTACATATGTAGATGTACCGAGTTTTCACTGGTCACTTTACTGTGAGTGTCCAGCTATTCTGTATGTAAACACACAGACAAACCGGTTCTTAGAGTCATACTGGTTTTTGAGGAAACACCTTTCCTCTATTCTCCAGAAAGCCAGACAAGGAATATTGGACTAGTTTCGATGTTGTTACATCTCATCAGCAATATTTACCTATCTTCCGGCTTCTCTAGAGAATCGTGAAAGCACATATCGTTATATGCTTTTTCTATGAAAATTAGTAGTGGGCAGACCAATTTGCATAGAGCGTGAGTACGTACCGGTTCAACGGAGACGATAAAAACAAATAACGAAACGAAATTAAATTTTGTTTCGTTTGTAACTCACTTGTATGACTGACGCTTAAACAATTAAGTTAAAAATGTACATCCACATATGTATACTGAAATAATAGTATGCATATGAATACACACACGTGTACATATGTAGATGTACCGAGTTTTCACTGGTCACTTTACTGTGAGTGTCCAGCTATTCTGTATGTTCAACGAACCGGTACGTACTCACGCTCTATGCAAATTGGTCTGCCCACTACTAATTTTCATAGAAAAAGCATATAACGATATGTGCTTTCACGATTCTCTAGAGAAGCCGGAAGATAG
>OZ024742.1:18914837-18917337 GCA_964016885.1 Eledone cirrhosa
CCACCACTACTACTACTACTACTACATATTGCGTGTGTGCGTGTGCATGTGCATGTGTTTATACATTATCAGAGCACTGAGTGTTTTGAAATTCTTTGAAAATTTCAGTGTGGAGCTCGGACTCCGCCAAGTATGAATCTCAAATACAGAAACAAAGTAGAACATTAGTTAATCGCTATGAATAATAGTTTAGAACATTTCTTTCTGAGGCATGAAAAGCAAAAGTCGTCAAAGGGCGGAGGATAGAAGTTTTCTACTATCCACTACATTTAATTAAGTTTATTTAATTTACACAAGCTGTGTTGGATACAATTGCACTATTTTATGCCAATAGTTTCGATGGACATCATCATTACAACAGTCAATTATATCCCCCTCATTATTATCATCTTCATTAGCTACAACTAAAACCATCATTATTATCCTAAATTAAATAAACTCTACGGAATTAATGTAATTATAGAGTAACTAAGTTAATACATATAATTCCCCTCAATTATGTAGAATAGAAAAGCTACAATATTGCTGTTAACATATAATAATATAATTGTTTCTACTTTTTGGCACAAGGCCAGCAATTACCAGTGCATTACTGGTACTTTATTTATCGACCCCGTAAGGATGAAAGACAAAGTTAACCTCGGCGGGATTTGAACTCAGAATGGCAAGGGCCGTAACTCTATGCGTCAAAGCATGGCGTCCGACCCTCTACCCATACTGCCAATCCAACGCGCTAACATATAATAATATAATAGTGTATAAAATATGGCATTAAATGAAAATCTTTATCTCTTCAACAACAATCAGATTCTAAGCAACAGACTTAGAAAGGAAAAACATGTTTAATGCCTTGTGATAATTCTTACAATTGTGGAGACCGTTGGTGTCCTTGGCCCTAGGACCATCTCCCTACTCACTCCTATCGACACGGAGTTGGCTACCCGCAAGTGTGAGACTCACAATCTGGAATGGCTCTTCCAACGCGCCTCCCTAACCATCCACCGGGGAAACATCTTGTCTATTCTGCCAGACTCACGAGGCAGCCAGCGCGTGGGTTCCCATTTGCTTACAATAGTGAGGGATGGGGAGAGCGAAAGAGACAGGGGAAGTGTCTACTGTAGCTGTTACCAATACTATTGCTACTCTAGTTATTGCTGTAACAATTATTCCTGTTATGTTTGGTTTCAAATATATAAATAATTACAATAACAGTTTATTGACAGCAAAGTCTGAGCAAAATACAAAGATTTCACTTTAAGATTTCTTTTACATTATTACGATCTGAGTTCAAATCCCGCCGAGGTTGACTTTGCCTTTCATACTTACGGGGTCGATAAAATAAAGTACCAGTATTGCACTGGGTAATTGCTGGCCTTGTGCCTAAAGTAGAAACAATTATTATAACTGTTACGAACATGTCTTTTGTGGTTGACTAATTAATAGCGAACGAGGTTTGTTTATATTATACATAATGGTTTCTAATTTAGGCACAAGACCAACGATTTGGGGGTGAGAGGAAAGGCGATTAAATCAACCCCAGTGCGTACTTTATTTTACCGAGCCTGCAAGGATGAAAGGCAAAGGTAACCTCGGCGGGATTTGAGCTCAGAACGTAAAGGGCCGTAACTATATGTCACAGAGCATGTTGTTCGATGCTCTACCGATACTTCCAGTCCACCACTCACAAATTAAATCTTATGTATAATGATGTTAATGTAAATATGTCTATAATTACAGCCACAATAAACCGCTTTTGGATAAATCTAAAATTATTGTCAAATATATTTTAATATAATTTAATTAGAAAAATATGTTTACATTAAATTTTCTCATACGCACATTTGAGTTTGGAGCCTGTGAGTGATTATATATCAAATACTCTATCTAGTGTTTTTTCCTAAGATTTGTGTGTGCAGCCACTGAATGCCCCATCTGACACTGCACTTTTTGTTTCTAATAATATGCAATGAATAATATGCAACAAATAACCAGCTATTATTCTTAAATATTTTCCTATTTTCTCTATGACCTTATTCTTCCTGAATTGTAGCGTTTCACTTGAATACAATAAATCAAATTGTTTTTCGTTCGATAACCTATCGATTATAGAAGTGAAACGACTGAATGAATATGATATTGAATTAACAGTTCGTAAATCTCTAGCTTAAATGCAGTACAAGTGATTCCTTATCCAGTTGAGTAGTACCGTTGTTACTGCACGCCTCAATTCATCTATATGCCAGTAATAGCTATCAGATCATCTGGGAATGGTAACACGGTCCAAACTTGATCTACTGTATCGAGAAAAATGCTAAATGGAGATTATGAAAAAATCAAAAATCAAATATCAAAAATGAATCTTCTGTAAAACCATTGAACATATATAAAGTTATATTGACCTCCGTCGGTTTCGACGATATGTGTTCCAGTTGTTCAATCAACTTTGTGACCCAATCCTAAAAACTCACGTGTAAGTGGCTGAGTATTCCACAGATACGTG
>OZ024742.1:18920164-18922664 GCA_964016885.1 Eledone cirrhosa
AAATAAAAATAAAATAAAGTATTACATCGGTAGTAGCATATAAATTATATGTTAACTAAATTAAAAATTATATATTTATTTCAATAGTATACGTTAATTAGTATATGTTAATTAGGTATACAATACATAAAGCAGATATTGTATTTCATCAATAGCATAATATAATTATATGCAAATAGAAATCAAAATTAATACGCATACATATACATATACATACACATACACATATACATACATATACACACATATATATATATACATATATATATATATATATACATATATAGACATATATACATACATACAGATACACATACACAACACACACATATACATACACATATACATATACATATCTTTTTCAAAAAATTGCACAGAATATATTAACTAGGTATACATCCAAAACACATCCCATTCTATGATTACATGACATTCTGCAATTCGTCTGTATAAGGATACTAATTTTAAGCAAATTAAAATTAAAGTTTTAGGTTGAATAAAACTAAAACCAAATAATAAATATATTTCCAAAATGTATATTAATTAGGTCTATAATACTAAAAATTATTTCTCCGTCATTGGATACATGATATTATTTTGTTATATTTTATCTGTAAAAGAATTATAATAAAAGGTTTAAATAAATTAAAATTAATCTATAAATTAAATTACTAAGTATATATTAGTAATATTTAAAGGTTTTTCACAATTTATGATTACATAATATTTTCTCATCTGTAATAAAATATTAATTAAATTAAATTTATAGGTTAACTAACATTTAAATTAAATTAATTTCTAGAATAATGTTATTAATTAGGTTTATAATATTTAAATGTTTTTTTTAGTTTATGATTACACGATATAATTAATTCCTGTCGTTTATTTAATAAGATATCCTTAGACTTCATTATTTCAAATAGTTCTTGGGAACATAATCTACATTCCTTTCTATTATTTTGATAAGGGGTGGCTCTTTTGAGCACACTCCAGGTCAAATCATATTTTATATTCTTATTTTTATAACTATTGATTTTTTCTGCTAGAGATGTTGTATTATGTTGTACTATTTGAACCCAGTACATCAAATTAACAATAATATCTCCTCAAATACAGAATTAACGAAAGGATGTAACTGTAGAAACAAAATAAACTGCCCATTAAAAGGGAATTGTCTTGTTAACAACATAGTCTATAAATGTAATGTTAAAACTAAAGATTCTATTTGCTCATATATAGGAGCTACCTCTAACAATTTTAAGACAAGGTTTAATACCCACAAGCATAGTTTTAAAAATGCCGCACTGGCTAATACAACATCTCTAGCAGAAAAAATCAATAGTTATAAAAATAAGAATATAAAATATGATTTGACCTGGAGTGTGCTCAAAAGAGCCACCCCTTATCAAAATAATAGAAAGGAATGTAGATTATGTTCCCAAGAACTATTTGAAATAATGAAGTCTAAGGATATCTTATTAAATAAACGACAGGAATTAATTATATCGTGTAATCATAAACTAAAAAAAACATTTAAATATTATAAACCTAATTAATAACATTATTCTAGAAATTAATTTAATTTAAATGTTAGTTAACCTATAAATTTAATTTAATTAATATTTTATTACAGATGAGAAAATATTATGTAATCATAAATTGTGAAAAACCTTTAAATATTACTAATATATACTTAGTAATTTAATTTATAGATTAATTTTAATTTATTTAAACCTTTTATTATAATTCTTTTACAGATAAAATATAACAAAATAATATCATGTATCCAATGACGGAGAAATAATTTTTAGTATTATAGACCTAATTAATATACATTTTGGAAATATATTTATTATTTGGTTTTAGTTTTATTCAACCTAAAACTTTAATTTTAATTTGCTTAAAATTAGTATCCTTATACAGACGAATTGCAGAATGTCATGTAATCATAGAATGGGATGTGTTTTGGATGTATACCTAGTTAATATATTCTGTGCAATTTTTTGAAAAAGATATGTATATGTATATGTGTATGTATATGTGTGTGTTGTGTATGTGTATCTGTATGTATGTATATATGTCTATATATGTATATATATATATATATATGTATATATATATATGTGTGTATATGTATGTATATGTGTATGTGTATGTATATGTATATGTATGCGTATTAATTTTGATTTCTATTTGCATATAATTATATTATGCTATTGATGAAATACAATATCTGCTTTATGTATTGTATACCTAATTAACATATACTAATTAACGTATACTATTGAAATAAATATATAATTTTTAATTTAGTTAACATATAATTTATATGCTACTACCGATGTAATACTTTATTTTATTTTTATTTGGGTTTCTTTTCCCTATTACTAAATTCATCTCCTAATATTGATACCATAACGTTATTAACTTTAATTTAGTTATAATGTAATTAATAATCTACTACTGTTTGACTTCAAAATTCTGCTTCAAATATTATAAA
>OZ024742.1:18930164-18935164 GCA_964016885.1 Eledone cirrhosa
TTTCTCAAGATATATGGACAGTAGCAACACAAGAAGATGTGAACTCCCCTCAAGCTATAGGGACTTCTACAGAACATGGAAACACCTCTCGGCCAGACCTCCCTCAAGCTATATGGGCAGTAACAACACCCTAGGTTGTGAACTCCCCTCAAGCCATAGAGAACAGCCCAGGCGGAGCAGACACCATGATAGCCTAGAGATTGAATCGGACACAGCCATTATAATTTGGCCAACATCTATATAACACAAACACTTTTTAATTTACTAGATTTCTGATTTTCAAGTTCCAATTTCTCTTTATTAATTTGTTATTTGTTTTCTGCCCTCTTCACTGTATCACCTTATATTTATTTTTAAGTTCAGATTGATTATAACACAAACACATTTAGTTTGATTATCTTATTTTAACATCTTGTCCTCATACCAATCTATCCAACATATTTCTGACCTTGAGATTGGTTATAGCACACACACTTTATCCTACATTATTTTTCACTTCTCCATATTTATTTTCATTACTTTTCACCAATTTTTCATTTATTCTTTATTCTTTATTCTCTATTTATTTATTTTCAAATTATACAAATTATATTAATTATGAAGCCTCATTCTTATAGCCTGGTCTATTAGATTTTTTATATGGTTAATTATGCTAATTGGGTGAGGAAATAGTATATATTTTATCTTGTGATTCTATAGACATGTTTTATGATATATAGCTCTGATTGTTTAATTTATTAATTTTTCATTGAGCCACAAAGTGACCAGTTGCAAAACACGTATATGTATATGTATGTATATATATATGTAAACTTTTATATGTAATAATCTCCCATTAGGTTGAGATACAAATTTGACTGTATTGTGCTGTGCTTTCTAACAAAAATGCCACCAGTCGTAAGCAACTACTACACCCCTTCCAACCTGACCGCGACTACGTCACGATTTTTAGCCATTTTGAAATGAATTTCTTGGCGCGATCACTTTGGAAAATTTAGTGTCTAGATAAGAGCGAGCTTCCTGATGAATCCGGCGCTCGAGTTTATATAATTATTACATAATTATTGGAAAACTCAAAATACGGACGAAACCATGGTAGAGGTATTTAAATGTATTCTATTTTCTCCTAGTTTATTTTACACCTAATTCTGTTTAGTTGACTATATCTAGGTGATTACGCTGTCGAAATATTCGATAAATATTCCGCTACGGCCGACGCGAAGCGCTATTTTCGGTTATTTGTCGGAGATTTCTTCATAGAAGCCTCATTCTTATAGCCTGGTCTATTCGATTTTTTATATGGTTAATTATGCTAATTGGGAGAGGAAATAGTATATATTTTATCTTGTGATTCTATAGACATGTTTTATGATATATATATATATATACTCTGCTATATTAAAATCTAAAATCTAAGGTAGCTCGTTTTAGAAATCTAGAACACTAAAGTTGTATATGTGTATGTGTTGTATAGGCCAACAAAAGAGTGACTATGGAATACCAGCCAAATCTCGACGTGCTAGAAATATCAGCCAAATCACCTTCAAATCATATACCACTGTCTAAATACTTTTGAATGTTGGGGATTGCAGCAAAGACAATACCAACTTCCCTTCACTATTTAATTAAAAGACAGAATTTTATTTTCAAAAGATAAGTAAATATGAGAAAGAAAGATAAAAGCAAAGTTAAGTAACGAGAAAATTGGAAAGGGGTAAGGAAGGGCAGATCTGGCTTTATGGGAAAAGTAGTGGAAAGGACTATGAAAGCTATAAATGAGAGGGAAGGGAGGGGAAAATTAGTACTGATTCTATATTGGCTCATGCATTACAGTCACCCCTGTAACGTTTTTGTAAAAACATACGTTTGGATTTCCAATACGGCACCTCTTAACTTATCTGGTTTTCTGCCTGTGTTTAAGACATATGGTATATTGTACATCACATTAACTAAAACAGTGAGGTGTACAAGATTAATTAAAACAGTGAGGTGTACAAGATTAAAGGCTGGTATAAGATTACTACCTGGTATATTGTACATCACGTAACTAACACAGTGAGGTGTACAAGATTAAAGACTGAGTAACTAACTGGCTTAAAAGCAATTCGCTTCACTTTAGTTCATTCTAAAACTTTTCGATCAATGTTAAATGTTGCCTGTGTTCCAATAAAAACCGTTATAAACATTGTGAACATTTACACGATGATAAAACAACTTTTCTTCATAAAGGTACACATACATATACACATATTTGCATACAAACACACACACACATTATATATATATATTACTTTATGAATAGGATATAAATAGGAGCTTGTTTGTAGATCTATTCTGACCAGACATCACCCTCATTCTCTTCAATGTGATACAAGTAGAGCTAAGTAGATTTTCAGCTTTCGATTTCCGGACATTAGAAAACCATTCTTGAAGTAGTATTATCTTAGACTTATCACATTTACGCAAACATACACACATGGACACACATCCAAAGCTACGGAATACACACGCACTCACATAAACATGCGCACAGAAATTATACATATACACATTTGCACACAACTGTATCAAGTGCATAAATACCTATGTATCAATCAATCTCCGCCATCACTCTCTCTTTCTCTCCCTATATATATATATATATATATATATATATGTGTGTGTGTGTGTGTGTGTACAGAGATTATATATATATATATGTGTGTGTGTCCAGAGATTATATATATATATATATGTGTGTGTGTCCAGAGATTATATATATATATATGTGTACAGAGATTATATATATATATATGTACAGAGATTATATATATATATATATATATATATATATATATATATATATATATATATATATATATATATATATATATACATATATATCACATATATGCACTATATATATATATATATATAATACATATATGCAGAGAGAGGCGGGGGGGGGGAGATCCTTTTGAACACAAACTTTAAATGTTTATTCATAGAGAACGCAATTTATATAACAAATCAAATATTAAATTCTTTTTGTTTTTACTTCCGCTATTCAAAATATAATAGTAGAATAGTTTAACTCTTTTCAAACATTTCGTGAACTTCCATCTAATTCTTCACACTGTATATCTTAAGTTTCCAAACTTAACTGAAATCTGAACATTTTATTTCCTTCAGTTCTAGGTATAGTATAATAGGTTGTGGAAAGAGGTTGAAACAGTTCAGCTTACAGTTGGGAATTTATCTCTTAAATATATCCACTCTGTAACTCATCAGCCATTGAATACTACCCACACACTGTCTACTCTCTATGTTGTTGTTGTTGTTACAGTTCACACCTATGCAGGTTTAGCTGGCCTCCTCCAAGGTATATCTCGTTGGAGGTGTCTTGGATGATTTAATGATTGAGACCCCAGTCCTATCATCTCATTTCTACAGCTGAGTAAACTGGAGCAATGTGAAATAAAGTGTCTTGCTCAAGGAAACAACACATCACCCGGTCCGTTTCCATTGCAAGACCAATGCTCTAACCACTAAGCCATGCGCCTTCACATTCACTCTCTATGTATGTATGTATGTATGCAGGGACGGTGGAAACATGTCTGAATTGGGGGGGGGGGGCAACATTTGGTTAATTTAGTTGTAGTGATTAGTTTAGCTAATTAGTTTCGATATGCGATAGCTATAAGATGTACATAAATTGTAGCGTATATACAAATAGATATGTGTGTTTGGTAGTTTGGGGAGAAAAATATAATTATATGGGGGGAGGGGGGAGTATGGTATGTATGTCTAGTTGGATGCATTAATGTTTATATGGATGTATGTTCGTATGTATTATTGTACATCTGTGTGTGTGTGTGTGTAAGCTGGGCGTCGTAGGTGCAACATCAACAGACAATATATTTCGACCCTCACAATACACGTAATCTGTCAATAAGAACTGATCACTTTTGTTATAAAATGTGTTTATGGATTCCGATTTCTGCTTCCTGTGTTGAAATACCGCAGACATAAATTTGTCGTCCATCCTTTTGATGTCGATGACAAATAATGTACCAGACCTATACTGAAGTCGATTTTTCCTCTTGATACCTTTGTCAATTCCACTCTCTCTCTCCTCTCTCTTTCCACTTCATTCTCATTCTCTTTCCTCCTACTCTCTCTTTCTCTTTCCTCCCTCTCTCTCCTCTCTCATCATGAAGAAATCTGATGTGTTCAGCTAGGTTGAAAATGATAATGACACTCTGTATGTCACTATGGCGCCCCTACGACTCTACCAGGGGTTAAAGATACCTACATACATGCATTATGGTAATTATCATCTTTCATAATGATTCCAATTCTAAGAGATAAAGTACATGTGTTACGTGATAGATCAAGCTAAAACATTTCCCTATATTCATTATTTCAATGTTGTATCGTAGAAAATTTACTAATTTCTGATTTGAGTATAACGCTGGTAGATTCCTATCTGTAACGGAATAAACATTTGTGGTTTAAGTTATTTACATATAAATCCTCTCTGCGAAGATAGCTTTGGATAGCATATCTTCATAAGCGAACATATTCATGTTCTAATATGTGTGTCTACATTTATCAACGAATTCGAGAAGTTCTTTCATAACATAAATATTTATCATTGAAATGTGGTTTAAGACATACATCTGACATTTCAGTGAAATTCAGAGTTGAATGTTTCCATCTATGATAAACATTTATTCATATTTATCATCATGGAATATGATCGCATTCACTTTTGTTAATGGATTTAAAAGAAGCAAACGAAAGATATATTTTACACAGAAGATAATTATGATTATACAAACTGACATATATGCATGTAAAGAATTTAGTTAAGTGCATATGTTGAACGAATAGTAAATATGGTAGACATTGATTTACGTTGATATTTCATGGATAAAGAATTTTTTCGAATCCTGATTACATTGAAAATCAGATATTGGGGAAAATATATACTTTGAAGGGATTTCAAAGCCTGTCTG
>OZ024742.1:18942664-18947664 GCA_964016885.1 Eledone cirrhosa
ACGGACATGATTTTTGACAGCCGTAAGAAATTGTTTTCTTATATCAATGTTTAATGGGCGTCCACTGATGATTTATAAGTACCCACCTAAATATATTCTTACATGAATATATATTAGGCTTCTACATAAACTGGAAACATTCTCCCAACTTGTAGAAAACTTATAATGAAACAATTGTTTGGAAAGAGAGATATACTTTAACTTTAATTATATCTCATAAAATAATACAACTGGTTTTTCCACATTATACATATTGTTAGCACCCCAAACACTTAAATTGGGTTTATATTTTAATATAATCTAATGTTTGTTGAGTGAGATGGTTACCAGTCAGAGTTTAGCTTTAAACTATCTCTGTTATTGTATTAATTATATATATATATATATATATATATATATGTGTGTGTGTAAATATATATTATGGAAATACAATAGAGAAAGAAAAGAGAAAATTTAGATTGAAAAGAAAGGTTGGAATGTAAAATACGAAAATATAAAGGGAAGGGGGAGGGGGAGCGGAGGTTGATTGGGCTTTGGGCCTAGGGCGCAGCGGTAATGGAGATACGCCTCACTGACTGTCCGGCACTCTACCGATTTTGCCAATTCACCACCCTTATTTGTTACAAATGTTGACACTATTCTGACAATCTGGTGGAAGAGGACAACACATCCACCCCAGTACGTGACTAGTATGTTATTTTGTCGACCTCGAAAGTATGAGAGACAAAGTTGACCGAGGATTTATATTCAGAATACAAAAAGCCGTAAGTGCTGAAATAAGTATTTTCCTACGCTTTAACGATTCAGCCAATCTACTTAGTAAATAATACCAACAACATCAACAATAAATACATAAATACATGCATCCGGATACACTAATAAGCTCACCACCTTAATGTGTGTGTGCCAGAGAGAGAGAGAATGTGTGTGTATATATATGTGTGTGTATGTGTGTGTGTCTGTGTCTGTGTGTGTATACACACATGTACGTATAGCTTTACATTCATAAATCCCTCCTTGTTTATTTATTAAGCCTATCTCCGTTTTCTTTGGAAGCAACCAATCTTATAAGATCTGACACTGTTTTCTAAAGAAAGATAAGCTAACCACGAACGTGAAAGCTTTCTTTTCGCCGTTTGAAACGTGACAGTGACAACTTGTAACCATCAATGTAACTGTTTTAGTATTACATATGTTAACAAATTCGTTTTGGGTCTGTCAAGCAACTTTCTTCTCATTTGGCTCTCACAAATTTATAAAACAAATTTTCCCGTGTGGAAGGTGTTCTTTGTTTTTTTCTTTCGTTAAATGTATTTTCGCTATCTCTGGAACTTATATTAAGAATTCCAGTTGCTACTACTGTTTGTCATGATACAAACATTTTGGCCAGAAACACTGAAAATTCTCTATATTTTATGACTAAAACCTTTTTATTCTTTTGAGACGTAGCTAAGGTAATTCAACATTTTTTTACGAGATATTTGTTCTTTTTATTTACATACTTCAGTATTTACCTTCCCCTCATCTTTCACTTCAAACATGCTAAACTTAGATTCTTTCTTTTCTTCCTTATTTTCATAACACAAAATCTTATCTTTGTTTCCATCATCTCGCATAAATATACTTATCTTAACACTGAAGCAATAACAAGAGAAATCTATATATTTTTTTTAAATTGATTTAAAATAAGTGTCAGCTGTTCCCAGAGACAACAATACATCCTCAGAAATAACAATAAATTTCTTCTTTTTTTTTTAAACACACAAAATATGGAATCTGAGCCAAAATTAATACATCGAATCATATCCAC
The DNA here is from genome assembly GCA_964016885.1 of Eledone cirrhosa. NCBI lineage: Eukaryota > Metazoa > Mollusca > Cephalopoda > Octopoda > Eledonidae > Eledone > Eledone cirrhosa. The sequence continues at coordinate 18,944,475 of OZ024742.1, forward strand.
TGTGGAATGAGAGTTCAAGAATTTCTTCTATACATATGACTGCCTTCCATAAAAGAAAAATGATTGAAGTACTTTTTGAGATATTTCTGCATATTATTTTTTTATTTTTTTTATAATAAATATATTTATCAGTATGTTTCTTGCGGGAGATACGAAATTCTTCCATTTAATTCAACAAAATCAATCGGATCTTTCACGTGTTAAAGAATAAGAAAAAAAAAAAGATAATTATTTCTGTTGTATTTAACGAACATAAAAAAATCTCACGGGAACTGGCCTGAAATACAGAAAAATCTATTTTAACGTGATGCGATATATATGTACATGTATATATATGTATGTGTATGTGTGTCTATGTGTGTGTATGTGAGGAGAGGTAGATCAGCAGAATTGTCGAGCGTCGGATAATATGAATTTGCAGTATTTGTTGTCTCTTTACCTTTCATCTTCCCGGGGTTGGGAAAATAAAGTGTCATTCAAGAACTGGCGTTGGTTTAATCAACTTTGCTCTTTGTCAATTTTACTGGCCTTGTGCCCAAATTTGAAATCAATATGATGCGATACACACACATATATATCCATATAGTGATAATAACTTGGTAGAAATATCCAAGGTATAGAGCAACTCATGTCCAATAGGGTGAGTTTTAATATATGGGCGGATCAACTTTACTACCTGTCCCAGAACAGGTTGTAAAGTTGGTTCTCCAAACTAACGATACGTTACTGGACACAGAGACAGGCGTAAACATAGTCACATACACACTACATACTTCAGTGGAGTCTGTCTACTAAACTTGTCCATAGGTCCACGCAGTAAGATTGGATCCTCAACCACGTGTTTGCGAAGCGAATTCAATAACCACACACACACACACACACGCACGCACGCACGCACGCTCGCTCGCTCGCTCGCTCACTCACTCACTCACTCACTCACTCTATATTGTGTGTGTAAATATAAATGAAATGCAACTTTTATCTTATATTTCATTTATATTTCGAAGTTAGATACCCTTTTTCAAAGGATTAGAAACTGAATGTAGTGTCTTGCTTATTAAAAGAACAAAAATAGCCAGTTATACGCTGACAAAACAGCTACGAATTTATAGCATACTTCAGCTAACTTATTGACTGTTAAACAACCAATTTGTTGCCTATAGAAAATAGTTAACGAACATTTTATCCATATATAAAGTGTAACGTTACTATAGAGACACATTAAAAAAAAAACATTATAAACCTCTTTTCAACATTCCACGTTTCCAGTATAAGGCAAACGTTGTTAGAAGTGTGGATTCTTTAAATATTTATTTCAAATCTTTTTCCCATACTTAAAAATGAACAAAATGTATTTACAAGTCGTGTCTGATAAGAGTTAGGATCCATATTTGTTTCGTATATTATTTAGGTAAAAACAAATTTAGAGTAATATTGACAACTTGATAATCTTCATAAAAGTGTGATTTTGTCGAATGATTTCCAAATATATATACATACATACATATATATATACATACTTATATATATATATATATATATATATATATATATATATATATATATATATATATATACATATATATATATATATATATATACATACTTATATATATACATATATATATATATATATATATATACATACTTATATATATATATATATATATATATATATATACATATATATATATATATATATACATACTTATATATATATATATATACATATATATATATATATATATATATATATATATATATATATATATATATATATATATATATATATATATATATATATATATACATATATATACATATATATATATATATATATATACATATATAAGATCAAAAGATGGTTAAAGGAGTTCCATATATTTTATTATGCGCATTTCAAAAACAAACATCATCAAGCAATAATATTTGTGTTTTCATCAGATAAAACAGGAGAACATGATATGAAGGCTAAAAAACACTTGTTGATAGTGCAGTTTTAAATCAACATATGAAAAGTGGTTTTAGATTGATGTGTGATATTGGGAAAAATATTTTATTTAGAGAGGGGGGGGAAAGGATGAAAAGGGAAGGAGATGAGAGGGAGAGATGGGTGATAGAGAGAAAGAGATAGTTTTTATAACTGAGAGGAGATATATTTTTTACATAGAGGGGTTGAAAACCGTTGGAAGATACTGTATAAATTAAAAATTTTGAAAATTAACGAAGGGAGGATATGTGCGAGGAAAAAATATTTTATTTAGGGAGGGGGGGGGGAGGATGAAAAAAAGGGGGGAGGAGATGAGAGTGAAGGTGGAGAGGGAGAGATGGGTGATAGAGAGAAAGAGATAGTTTTTATAACTGAGAAAAAGATATATTGTTTTAATATAGAGAGGTTGGGAACCGTTGGAAGATAATGTATAAATTAAAGGAATTTGAAAATTAACGAAGGGAAATTATGTATGAAGATAGAGAGAAAAAAATAATAATTGTGGGTGAATATTCTAACGTCAAAAGAAGAAATGTATGTATTGTGGCAATTTCAAAATTAGCGAAGAGAAAAATTGTTATGGTTTGTGTGTAGAAGGATTTGAGAAAAATAATGTGAAGTTAAAGTTTGTATATTGAATTGATATGTATTAATAATGAGTTCGTTGATGGGGAGAAAAAAATAATAATAAATTAAGGATGAAATTGATATTAAAAAGATTTATGATAGAGAGAAAAAATAATAATGATTGCAGATGAATATTCAAAATGTCAAAAACAAATGTTATTATTTTACGAGAAGATAGAATGAGGGTAATGAGTAAACGAGTATTATAGAGTGTATAATGCCCTTTAAAGTAAGGTAAGGTAGATGGGTATATTTTAAAGAGGTGTATGTATATGTGCCTTTGAGAAAAGATTCTAAATTGATAAAGAATTGAATATTAACTGTATACTTTGTGAAAAGTTCTATGGAATTTATGCAGGCAGATAGAAAACAAATCTGAGCGTCTGTTTATTATAGAATCTAGGTTAGAGATAATGGTAAATTTTTCATTTAGGCAGAGATTACAGATTTTAGATAGAGAGCTGTTCAAGTATGAGGATGCAGAAGAAATCTTTTTCCAAAAGATGTTATATTTAATGTTTTTGTCTTTTAAGGACCATATGAGTTCTGAGAGAGCAGTGTTAGTTCTTTTAA
>OZ024742.1:18965164-18977664 GCA_964016885.1 Eledone cirrhosa
TGTGTGGTGCCAAAGGTCCCGTCTTCCACATCTAGAATAAGGAGCAGGTATTGCAATAGCCTGGGATTCAAGGGCCCTCAACTCTTCAACAGGCTGCCGAGGCATCTGCGAGACTTGCATGACGTGGAGGTGGATGTCTTTAAGAAACATCTCGACACCTTGTTATCCAGGATCCCGGATGAGCCCACAGCAAGACACGAGGGAAACCTAAGGGCAGCAGCAACAAACTCCCTCCTATACCAGTGGCCAACCTATACAGGCTGGAGATAAAATGTGTAGCAACAAGGGCGGTGCCCCAGCATGGCCTCAGCCGGATGGCTGAAACAGGTAAAAGAGTAAAAGAGTATATATATACATATATATATATATATACATATATATATACATATATATATATATATATATATATATATATATACATATATATATATATATATATATATATATATATATATATATACATACATATATATATATATATATATATACATATATATATACATACATATATATATATATATATATATATATATATACATACATATATATATACATATATATATATATATATATATATATATATATAAATTTTATTCAGTGCTGTAGCTATGTTATTGTTGAATTCGTTCTAATTGGTTGTTTCATTCTGGTGAAGGAATAGACATATGGTGTAGATACTTTAGAGTATTGATGGTGTGGAATTATCTGAATTCCTCGGAATACTAATTTATTTGATATAGTTTTAGTCTCTATCGGTCGCTCACCGACAGTTGAGCCCGTTGAGACTTCCTGTGTTCTTGGCCCTAGGACCACCTCCCTATTTACCGCCATCGGCACGGAGTTGACTACCCTCAAGTGTGAGCCTTGCGAGCTGGAATGGCTCTTCCAGCGTATCTCACTCCCCACCCTCCGGGGAAACGCCTTCTCTATTCTAACCGACTGCGGGTCGAGCAGCGCGTGGGTCTCAATTTATTTATAATAGTGAGAGATGGAGAGAGTGAGAGAGACGGAGGTAGCGAGTGAAAGTAAAAGAACATGAACACTTGTTTACTACTGCCATAGAAACAGATAAAGTGATGATGTAGAAGATCTAGAATTGGATAAAAATACTTTTAGCTGGAATACCATTTTATGTTGAGAACATATTTCAATAAAGTCTTTCATGAGCCGAATATGATATATTCTTATTTCAATTACTTCAATCCTACTAGCGATTCAAAGAAATAATAACTGCTTTATTGAACAGATCTCAATAGAGATTATTCCAACCAACATAACAAAAGAAAAGAACTTCATTCCAGGGCATGTCTAGAAACAAACCTCTGTGTTGCCTTTTTGAAATATTACCTGGTATCACGTCCAGTAGTAGTTATTATAGAACCATTTTCTCAGGACACTTTACACACAATAAATATATTATTGAACCAAAATAAAGTTTTACCTTTTCAAATACATTACATGAAAATTGGTTTATGAGTGAATAATAATAATAATAATAATAATAATAGCAATAATAATAACAATAATGACAACAAAAATCACAATAATAATAACATTAACAATAATAATAATAATAATAGTTTCTACTTGAGGCACAAGGCCAGCAATTACCCAGTGCATTACTGGTACTTTATTTTATCGACCCCGTAAGGATGAAAGGCAAAGTCAACCTCGGCGGGATTTGAACTCAGATCGTAAAGGGACGTAACTATGCTGGAAAGCATATAATAATGATTTCATTTATTAGCCACAAGGGCTGACATGTAGGGGACAATACAAAGACAGGGACAGTGGGGATTTACAATAAGGTCGAGTAAAAGTGCGCAATGGCAAGACTAATTTAACAATGAAAATATAAAATAAACTATGCAAAATATAACAAAATAAATTCCCCGATAGGGGGTGGACGACCCTGGGGTGATTCGGGTACCCCACCAATCCTGAACCACCCTGCGCTTCTAGGGCACCCAGGAGAGCACCCCTCTCCTCAAGTTAGCTAGCCTATAGGCGCATGGTCAGAGTAGGCCCATTCACACGAGCCATTCTTGCCACATTCACCCACCTTTTAGCAAATGTACTGGGGGGCAGCACTTCTCTCTCCACCCTCACCCTCCTTTCCAGGTGAAACTTGAAGAAGTTGATGAGGGATTGACCGAAGAGAAAAGTGTCTGTCTTTAGTCCTTTCAACCTGGTCCACCATATAGTCTCTTTCGCAACTGCCACCAGACAGAGGAAAATGTCCTGCTCTTCCTGACCTAAGGAAGGTGGCGGCTCGATCTTCACTATGGACTCGGCCGATAACTGGATTCGTTCCACACGCGACAGTAGCTGTTCGACATAACTCCACAAGTCAGTAATGCACGGACATTGGACAAGTGCGTGCAGAACGGTTTCGTCGTTCTGTGCGCATCTTGGGCAGGTCCGTCTGACAGCACTTCCGTGCCTGTAGAGTTTATCCCGAACCGGCAGTGCCCCCCGGTAGCACTGCCAAGCGAGGGATTTCTGGAAATTGTCCATCGTCCCCGGCTCAAAAGTCCTCCGGTACAGACTGGTCAGTTCGACTTCGTCGAGGCCCAAAGCTTCTCCGAGTGCGTCATCGCACTTGCTCTGCAATAATCCTCTATAAAACTCGAGAGTGGAAGTTCCACTGATCGCATTGCCCGCTTGGTAGAGGGCAGTGAGTGCCTGGAAACATCCCAGGTGCCAGTCACCCAGTCTCGGTCTCTTCTTGACCCAGGACTGCAGCTCAGTCAAAGAAATGAGCTGCGGAAAGGCCCGTCTGATAAACGGCGACCACACCTGTTCACCATTGAGGCAGAATATCTGGAGATGTCGCAGCCTCAACGCATGTCTGCGCATCATTAGCCACGGCATGCCCAGCCCTCCGTGTAGAGGGTGCTGGCAGCAGATGGACCGCCTCACCAACGGAACTTGTCCCCTCCACAAGAATTTGAAGAGGAGCCGTTCCAACTTGACGAGGCGCGGACGGGGGCAATGCACGACGGTTAGGCGGTAATAGATGACGGACGCGATGTACGCATTCGCCACCTCCGCGCGACTTTTCAGTGATAGCTTCCTCCCAGCCCATTTTTGGGTGAGACTGGCTACTCTGCTCGTTACCTCGTCCCAATTCTTTTCCACCTGGAGGTCTGGTCCGAACCAAACCCCGAGCAACTTTACTGGTCTGTCCGTCCAGCGCCCCACGATGCTGTTGGACGGCATGGGCTTGCCTCTCCAGGTTCCGAGCTGCAAGCCCACCGACTTTTCCGGGTTAAGTTTGGCTCCTGTCAACCTTTCATATTCTTTCAATAAGGTGCCGACCACCTCGATTTCTGAGGTGTTCGACACCATCACGGTGATGTCGTCCGCATAAGCCGACACCGCCTTTCCACGTCCCGGTTCAAAAATAATGAAAGGTAAAATTGTAAGGTTCAACAAATAATAACATAGATTTGGTTGCGATAATGGAAAACTTCCTATAGTAGTGAGAATATTGCCTGGTGGTAGATAATGACACGGGAAATCCAATATAGATTTCGCTATAGAAAATAAATACAATTTCGACTATATTTTATATTATAAGAATTAAATAACCCGAGAAAAACATTCTAGTTGTAAATTACTCGAACTTTACTTCAATTTATCTATGTCTCTATCATAACTGCTTTTTAGTTGTATTTCATGCGTTGTTTTATTATTTATATTAATGCATAAAAAGAGGATTGAATAGACACGCACGCCAAAATATGGCCATATGTATCAAGGGAATCATTTCTCTTCAAATAACATATTTTATAACATTGAATTCGTTCTAAAATTGGTAATGTTGTTTAAAATCTAATTCTTTCTGAATTAGGGAGTGCGTTTGATATATGTGGTGGTTGAGGTTAGTCTCCTACTTGTTTGTATTTATCGTTGTTCTGTTTATAAACTATGGTCACATACAGTTGGTCGTTTTATTCACGATATCACACTTTCTTAACTTTGTGTTTACTCTAGATGAAAATGTATTAACTTTTCGCACCATTGAGTGCTCTGTCACCTCAAACAATTCGATTGTTATCTGCTCTTCTGCGGCTACAACTTCGATTTATACCTATTATTATTGTTGTTATTATTTGAACTCAGAACCTAATGGGCCTTAGCCCTATGCTGCAAAGCAGGGTGTCAGGTGCTCTATCGATACTGCCAATCCACCGCTCTAATAATAATAACTGTTTCTACTTTTGGCACAAGGCCAGCAATTATCCCAGTAAAGTACCAGTAATGCACTGAGATAATTGCTGGCCTTGTGCCAAAAGTAGAAACAGTTATTATTATTAGGGCGGTGGATTGGCAGTATCGATAGAGCACCTGACACCCTGCTTTGCAGCATAGGGCTAAGGCCCATTAGGTTCTGAGTTCAAATCCCGCCGAGGCTAGCTTTGCCTTTCATCCTTATGGGGTCGATAAGCAAAGTACCAGTAATGCACTGGGGTCGATTTAATCGACTTTCCCTTCTCCCAAAATTGTTAGCCTTGTGCTTAAATCAGAAACCATTGTTATTATTAGGACGGTGGATTGGCAGAATCGGTAGAGCGTCGGACAAAATTATTTGCAGTATCTTGTTATGGCCCTTTACGTTCTGAGTTCAAATCCCTCCGAGGTTAGCTTTGCCATTCATCCTTACGGGGTCGTTGAAATAAAGTATCAGCCACGCCCTGGGTTCGATTTAATTGACTTTCCGATTACTCCCCAAATTGCTGGCCTTTTGCCTAAATCAGAAACCATTATTTTGTTTGAACTACTATAGTATAGCTATGCAAGAAACATTTGTGGAAGATAAAATACTAATTACAACTGGGGCAATGACTTCTTAGTGAAGTAGATGTCGTTGATACAGGATGAGATATATTTAATTGATTGTTGCTTGGGTGAGTAAGAGAACGGAAAACAGTGAGATATCAGATATGAATGCTACAACCAAATACTCTTCTTCAGTAGATTCATACATATTGAACTTCTGAAGGAAATCCCACACATTTAACTCATAATAGTGAGAGATGGGGAGAGTGAGAGTGAGAGGCAGTGCAGTGGGAGTTTGGTTCCTTTGTGTTTGGACCTGGTGGGTATGAGAGATGGGGGGAGTGAGAGAGGCAGTGCAGTGGGAGTTTGGTTCCTTTGTGTTTGGACCTGGTGGGTATGAGAGATGGGGGGAGTGAGAGAGGCAGTGACAGTGGGAGTTTGGTTCCTTTGTGTTTGGACCTGGTGGGTATGAGAGATGGGGAGAGTGAGAGGTAGTGCAGTGGGAGTTTGGTTCCTTTGTGTTTGGACCTGGTGGGTATGAGAGATGGGGGGAGTGAGAGAGGCAGTGCAGTGGGAGTTTGGTTCCTTTGTGTTTGGACCTGGTGGGTATGAGAGATGGGGGGAGTGAGAGAGGCAGTGACAGTGGGAGTTTGGTTCCTTTGTGTTTGGACCTGGTGGGTATGAGAGATGGGGAGAGTGAGAGGTAGTGCAGTGGGAGTTTGGTTCCTTTGTGTTTGGACCTGGTGGGTATGAGAGATGGGGGGAGTGAGAGAGGCGGTGCAGTGGGAGTTTGGTTCCTTTGTGTTTGGACCTGGTGGGTATGAGAGATGGGGGGAGTGAGAGAGGCAGTGCAGTGGGAGTTTGGTTCCTTTGTGTTTGGACATGGTGGGTATGAGAGATGGGGGGAGTGAGAGAGGCAGTGCAGTGGGAGTTTGGTTCCTTTGTGTTTGGACCTGGTGGGTATGAGAGATGGGGAGAGTGAGAGGCAGTGCAGTGGGAGTTTGGTTCCTTTGTGTTTGGACCTGGTGGGTATGAGAGATGGGGGGAGTGAGAGAGGCAGTGCAGTGGGAGTTTGGTTCCTTTGTGTTTGGACCTGGTGGGTATGAGAGATGGGGGGAGTGAGAGAGGCAGTGCAGTGGGAGTTTGGTTCCTTTGTGTTTGGACCTGGTGGGTATGAGAGATGGGGAGAGTGAGAGAGGCAGTGCAGTGGGAGTTTGGTTCCTTTGTGTTTAACCTGGTGGGTATGAGAGATGGGGGGAGTGAGAGAGGCAGTGCAGTGGGAGTTTGGTTCCTTTGTGTTTGGACCTGGTGGGTATGAGAGATGGGGGGAGTGAGAGAGGCAGTGCAGTGGGAGTTTGGTTCCTTTGTGTTTGGACCTGGTGGGTATGAGAGATGGGGAGAGTGAGAGAGGCAGTGCAGTGGGAGTTTGGTTCCTTTGTGTTTAACCTGGTGGGTATGAGAGATGGGGAGAGTGAGAGGCAGTGTAGTGGGAGTTTGGTTCCTTTGTGTTTAACCTGGTGGGTATGAGAGATGGGGAGAGTGAGAGAGGCAGTGACAGTGGGAGTTTGGTTCCTTTGTGTTTGGACCTGGTGGGTATGAGAGATGGGGAGAGTGAGAGAGGCAGTGCAGTGGGAGTTTGGTTCCTTTGTGTTTAACCTGGTGGGTATGAGAGATGGGGAGAGTGAGAGGCAGTGTAGTGGGAGTTTGGTTCCTTTGTGTTTAACCTGGTGGGTATGAGAGATGGCGAGAGTGAGAGAGGCAGTGACAGTGGGAGTTTGGTCCCTTTGTGTTTGGACCTGGTGGGTATGAGAGATGGGGAGAGTGAGAGAGGCAGTGCAGTGGGAGTTTGGTTCCTTTGTGTTTAACCTGGTGGGTATGAGAGATGGGGAGAGTGAGAGAGGCAGTGATAGTGGGAGCTTTGTTCCTTTGTGTTCGGATCTGGTGTATACATATATTTATTTATCACACGACATGTTACATTCTCCCAAGTGTTTCTATACATTATTACCATTACAACTATTACAGGCATTAAGCATAATTTTCATGTTTCCTTTATCATAAGATCTACTCCAACATAAAATATGCTAGGGCTTATATCTGTTTCCCCTGATATAAGCCCCCAGTACAAAGTTAAGAACAATATTGTCAACGACGACACCAAGAAGTGTAACAACAATTATATGAAATTAACAAGATCGATAAAATAAAGTACCAGTAATGCACTGGATAATTGCTGGCCTTGTGCCAAATATAGAAACAATTATTCATAGAAAATAGGTTCTATTTATCTACAGACTAACTAATGTGACAACCACTTCAACACAGCGAACGTCAAATAAATCACACCAACTATTCCAGAACACAATATCACAGAATTTGATCTAGGGTAACTGGGTGTCTTTATTGCAAATATCCAGAGGAGAGAGAATAATGGAAGTTAAAATGAAATCTACATATATGCAGACAACGTTTCGGAGATAGCTTTGACTAAATATTGTAGACTAGATTCAAGGAAAAGCCTAGATATAAAGGTTGAGATATTTGTGTCTATGTTTGCATGTTATTAAGTAGTGATGTATGGGCTCCTGCCAGTAATTTCCTCTGAATAATTTCCACTGACTGAAATCTGCTAATGTGTTAAAATGGAATTTTATTATAGAAACAATGACCTTTTTACTTCATATACCATATATCGACAAAGTGGGGACCCAGTGTCGCATAACATATATACAAAACAAAGAAAAAGAGGAGGAACAAAACATAGTTATTGAGGAGGTCACAGAATGTGTGACGAAAGAAATTTGACAAACGAATGAATAATGAACAATAAAGATAATGATAAATGAAAATTATATGGTGGGGTGTTTCTTTCTATTGGAAATATTGGCAACACGACCATTCCCATAATAGTAATAATAATAAATTTGACGATCCCGTTAAAGGGTGAAAGCAGCGATTCTTTGCTTAAACTTTAATCTGTTATTTTAATATATATATATATATATATATATATATATATATATATATATATATATATATATATATATATATATCGATTGTTGTATAACTGATAATCATTTATGAAATTCGTTCAATGGTTTGTTAGACATTCCAATAGGGAGGAACGCTAATGAAATTAAATGAATATTAACGAGTCAGAGTAAAAGTTTAATACCACTAATGAGTTTAATCGTGTTTTGATAGTTAATTCTTTAAGTTATAACTTTACTCACAATTACTAACAATTACCGTCCTGTTTATAAACTGCTTAGCACCTGGATGACTCTTGCCTACAATTATCAAGACGAAAACATGGCAATAACAGGAACCCACTGAGAGGAGAATTTCTTGATGTTGATAAATCAATAATAAAGACTTCATTTACCATTTTGATCACTTATTGTATTTCTAGTTGTCATTCAGTTACATTCTCGACACGTGTTTGAGCATCGGACAGCAGTTTCCTTCATAGATTGCGCGTTCTGTGTATTCACAGTATTTGTTGATTACCTCAAGGCCATCCTGAAAAGTCCAACATCACACACCTTGTATATCAAAAGTCTGTCTCAAGCCAGGTGGCTCATCAGGCTAGGTACTTATCTCGGTTTCGTAGCGTGAAGTACTTGAAAATACAAGACCCTATCTCTAGACAGGACGCCAATCCATAGCAGGGTTAAACCCTCAGCCTTTGCTGGTACTCATTTTCAGCTGAGTCTACTGTAGTAACATGAAATGAGGTGTTTTACTGAAGAACACAACACAGCCTGATCAAGGAATCGAAGCCACAATAGATCGTAAGTCTAACACACTTACCACTAGGCCTCGTGTCTCGTGGTCCTCCCAATTTCGTCCCAATTTATTCCCTCCTCCTAATGATATCCATCATAATGATGAACTTACATATCGATCACGTGGCTGTTGTATAATCTGACCAGCCCGTCTTTTTTGTCCCGAGGTTAGATTTGCCTGTCATCCTAACGGGGTCGTTAAAATAAAGTACCAGTTACGCACTGGGGTTGATTTAATCGACCTGCCCCTCCCCCAAAATTGCTGGCCTTGTGCCTATACAAGAAATCATTACTATAATGACCTGTAACCATTTATAAAAATCCTTTTCAGTAATAAACGCTGCATATTGAAACATGTTCTGACCTATTGTTTTTCTTGTTTCAGATCAAGAACTGATTGTTCCTGAGAAGTTTACTCTAAAAGCAGAAGAAATCATTTTTGTAAGCCTTGTGGTTATTGTTTGGATTGTGTCGGTAGTAGTTTTCCTTAAAAAATGGGACAATATTCGGATTTTAGAACCAGTGGAACCACGCTACCGACATGCACCAAAGAACTTAGAGAGTATTCGCATTGTGAAACGGCCGCAAGATAGCGTTATCTACAAAAATTACGGACGGAAAATGTCTATTACGATGCTAGAAAGAGAGAAGAAGCGTCTAGAGAGGATGAATACTCTTCCAACAATAGAAATGGAAGAGCTATCAACAGAAATATGACCATTAGTTACCGCATGGGAAGATGATTGTCCATGCGGTGAAGACATTTGACAACTTTTGTACGAAATGAATGATAATTAAATTTGTAAATTAAATATATCCGAAAAAGAAATATTAAAGTTGGACATTTTATGTGGCATTTCTATTGCATAATAATGTATAAAATTTAAATAATTGTCTTATTTTAATATGATATAAAGGGTTCTTGCCCTCTATTTGGTTTAGAAACATCGTACACATAGAATAAGATAGCAGCTATTCTTAAGATTTTCTAACACTTAATAAATAAATAAATTGTTTAGCACTGGATTAGGTTTTGATTTGCCATTCGAACGGTTTTTAGTTGTAGTTTCATTTTTTTATATTTATGTTCAGATTTATTACATTCGGTTTTCTAATGCATTAAATTAGATATGTCAGTTCTCGTTGATATAAATGAAATATGGCAATCAGGTGACATTTCTGTCCTCTAACGAATGTTATTACGAATTAGGTTCAAATACAATATATTTAGATATTCATATTGCTTATTCTTTGACAAATATATTTGTAAATATATATATGCGTATACAACTGGATATATGTAAATATACATGTTTATACAATTGGATATTTGTGTAAATATATACAGACGTGCATACAACTCAGTATTTGTGAATATATAAACACAGACAAACGATATTATAAAACAAAATATGCATTTCTACGTTAATTCATATATATAAACTTGCATAATTATATATGTATGTACATAAGAATTATTAACTCCTGTTTGATTTCATGTAAGGATATCTGTAGGAGGTTGGATGAATTAGATGGAATGGATGAGCTCTAAATGTGGAAATATATGATAGACAATATAGATGAAGATATAAACATTCCTTTTAATCATTTTATATAACCCTTTCATTTTGATAACATTGTTATAAAAATAACTTCATATATTCAGATTGAACCGAATGTTTGATTGTTTTACCTCAAATTGTTGTTGTTATTGTGGTTGTATATTGAGAAGACATATGATACATATGTAGTCGATAGAACAACTAGATGTCTCTTTATACCAAATTCATTGTAAATGAATACATTTATAAATGAAACAAACATCTTTCCTTTGTCTAGGTGTAATACTATCGAAAGGAATAAAAGGATGCTGTGGCATTCATGAGTTTCTTTAGGGTATTAATGTCTTACTTGAATAAAATGTTTTCAATTCCTCTAGAGTTCATCTCTTACTCTACGGCACTTGCCTTAATGAAGGAATATTTTGAGGAATACTTGCCCAAATATAGTTTTTATTAAAAAAATATTTTATATAAAACCTTAGGCCCAAATATATATATATATACATATATACCTGATTGTATCTTACAGTGGTGTTCTTGTATAATTGCCTTTTTCATAAACAGAGCTGTCACCAGCATGGTCGAGGGCAAATATCTACATGAAAATCTCACATTTACAAATACATTAAGAAATATGTTGATCTACTTCCCATTCATAATGTTCTAGGATTTGAACCTAAAAGAGGCTGTCCACGATTAAAATTAAATTTTAGTCCCACCAAAACACATTTGTACGCATGAATATATATAAAAATATTTTTCTATAGGTGAAATGTATATTTTTCGATCCGCCGTTGTTGACGTTTTGCGCACAATTTGGATTGAATAAAATTATTTAACGGATTTTCAATATATACTAAGAGAGTAACATTGGTAATTTGCTTCACTAGTCAAACTTCAGTGTGCAATCTATGAATAGTTGATTTCCTAACACTAGGTAAATTAGTTAAGATTTCTACAACAAATACTTTCGGTATCTGTGTAAGAATGCTAATTGTGCTAATCTATTGTAATGTGAACTCAGTTTACCACCATTTACTGGCATTAGGGTGCCTTTATCGGAGTCTACTATGCTAAACATTTCTGGCCAGAGACTCCATTCTGAGGATAACATATTTTCCTTTCTTCTACCAGCCCCAGAAGACTAGATAAACAATTATGGGTGCTACACTTCCTCCTCAATGATTTAATAATAACAAAATCTCTCTAATCACAATTGATACTTCTGAACGGTTTCACTAGTTTATCAAGATAATGTTATTAAGGAGTGATATTTTCTGATACATTACATGTCCTTCTCTTAAGTTTCATATGTATCAAAGATACAAATAAAACAATGAAATCATTTAAATAAAGAATATTCTGTCTGGAATGCCGGTCAGTGGTTTTCGTTTGAATTGTATTTTTTAAGAAAATTCCATGAAAATGATAGACAATAATATTTAATGAAACATAAAGAAAGACAATGTAGCATTACAAAATACTATGGGAGGTGAAGGAGGGAACGGACAAGGACTATTAAGAGACGAAAAGTAGGTGAAGTACAGGGGTTAATATAGGAGAGAAAGGACAATATTATAGTATTTTACAATGCTACATTCTTTTTCTTTAAATAAATTGAGAAAGAAGAATCAGTATTTGCAGGCTAGTAAATTAAAATTAATTACATTAATCAATTTATGGTGTGAATAATATAGACAAGATTAATTAAAGATTATCTCATATAAGATTATCTTTTAAAAATATTAATGAACATTATAACAGTTTCTCATATAAAATTAAACAACATTAAAATTGTATTTCATATGTTTATATACGATTATATTCGTGACTCAAATCAGATATATTTTTTATCAAAATATCTGATGAGAGTACGAAACGAGAACAGCTAAATATACGTCACTTTTAATTAATTATTAAAAATAATATATTGAATGTCTATTGTACAAAAGTAATTAATTTAAATGCGATAATATAAAATAGAAACGATACGATAAAAAAAAGATGACAGTTTAAAACATGTGATTATCATTTATTTAAAACATTATGTGATTATCAAGTAAAACATTATGTGATTATGATTTACAAATAATTTAAATTTGAAACTATAAAATCCTCCAAGATAATTATATTAAAACTTATAAAATATCCTTGAAATGGAGGTGTTCTTTGTGATATCTATTGAAAATATTAGAAACTTCAGTTTAAACGATTGGTTCAAATAATCATAACCAGCAAGAATGGTATCGTTCATATGGATCTTTTGTAGTACGTTAGGTTTTCAAAAAACAAAAATTGTTGACAAAAAGATTTTTTGAAAGTATAGGTTATAGTGTTGGCTGCTAAAAATGGTAGATATAGCTGC
>OZ024742.1:18980164-18985164 GCA_964016885.1 Eledone cirrhosa
TTAAAAAAATAATGAATAAACAAAGAAACAGTTCCTTATATTAAAAAAATTGTACATAGATCTATAGAATATGCATACCAACTCTAACACATATATATCCTAGAAACGATCGTAAAATAATGAATTTTTGTTAATATAAGGAACTGTTTCTTTGTTTATTCATTATTTTTTTAATAATTTATATATATATATATATAAATATATACATACACATATATAAATATGTATACAAACACATATATGAATGTATATACATATATACATACATACATATATTTTTTTCTCCCTGTCTCAGAACTATGTTTTTCATGTTTCGTCAAAAATATTTTCCTAATGTTTTCATAAGTTGCAGTATGTGTACAATACATCATTCTAGTGGTGCATTGTTGATGGTCTGTTAAGACTCGTATACGTTTAAGAACCTCAGTTTAGTTGAGTGTGTACTGCGGAGCTGATTCCTTTATTTAATTGAATACAGTCTTCACTGTTAACTTTATACTTTATTTTATTATAATTGTTATTATTCAAAATAGGCTGTCCTCACTTTTAACTGCTTCTCCTTCTCGGGTGAGTTTTACCAGCAGGTCACTGGGGTAGCCATGGGCACAAGAATGGGCCCAACTATGCCAACCTTTTCGTTGGCCATTTTGAGGCCCAAATCTTTGTCCAATATACCGGTCCCACGTTCGAACTGTGCGGTCGTTATATCGATGACTGTATTGGGGCCACGACCCTCAACCGAGAACAGCTCGACTCCTTTCTCTCCTTCTTCTGCTCCTTCCACCCCTCCCCCACTTCACCACCTCTATCTCCACCACCTACATCCACTTCTTGGACATCTCCGTCGCCATCGACCCCTCCCACCACTCCCTCGTCACCTCCTCCCACCCTATACACACCAAACACTCCATCTGCTACTCCAAACTCCTCCGGTTCCGCGGCCTCTGCAACCGAGATGCTGACTTCGAGACCCAGGCCCTGTCTCTGGTCATCCATTTCATCCGGAGAGGTTACATCCCTCCCTCGCCTACGCCGCCCTCGCTCGCGCCCGTGCTGTCTAGCGATCCACAACCAACACCCCCCGCCCCCGCACCCCCACCCAACGTCACCCCTTCCCTCTCACCTACTACGCCTCCACCACACCATCCCCCGCCTCCAGTCCGACCCCTCCCCCCCCATCTAACCATACCCACCCCTCACCCCTTCAAACGCGCGCGCAATCTCCGCTCCCTTCTCGTCCGCAGCTCACTACCCCCAGCTCCCGTCCTCCCCGGTTCTTTTCCTTGCTCCAGACCTCGCTGCTACACCTTCCCCCACAACACCACCACCTTCCAGGGTCCCAACGGCCACTCTCTCTCTGTTCGGCATGCCTTCCGCTGCACCTCCTCCAACCTCGTCTATGGATTTCGCTGCACACACATGTGCGTATCCTCACATACACACGTTCGGCCTCCGGACTCCGCACGCCCTCTATCCCCCACCCCCTCTGACCCCTCTCCATCCACACGCACACACACACCGACTTTCACCCCACACTTTTACCCGAACATGGAACCTCGTTCTTCCCCCAAATCTCACATTCACATCCACACACACACACGTACACATACACACACACCACCTTCAGCCCTCCCCACTCGGACACCTCGTCTCCCTCTCCCGTCTCCTCCTCTCCACCCACCACCACATCTACACGCCTCGCACCCTTTCACCACTTGTTTCATTTTAAATTATTTTACCCTAAAGAAAAATTTGTTTTCCGCCCTTTTCTCCCCTCCCCTTTTTAATGTCTTTCCACCACTCCCCCTCACACCCTTGGCACTCTTTTCCTGCCCACTTTTCTCCTGATGAAGGGCTTATGCCCGAAACGTCGTCCCTCACCCCCACACTCAAGCGTGAAACTAATATTAACGTTTGTTCTGCCTCTTCGCTTCCACGTTGTTTTTTGTTTTTTGTTTACTGTCGCAACTATATTATTATATATATATATATATATAGAGAGAGAGGGGGGGGGGATAACAAAATATCGTTATAGGTAATCCGATTAGAGGTTGTGAATCTTCTTATTATGGATAGTTTTAGCGTACGGCGTTGCTTGACTCAACAAGAGGTTTACGTAGGTGACGAAGGGGCCAACATGTATTTTAAATTGAGTGGCACTACTTTCAGTGATTAGTAATTTTTAGACAACTCTATCAGTGAAACAATTGTTAGAATGTAAATAAATCTCCGTTTTTGTACTGTTGGCCATGTTATTCTCCACTTTTTAAATTATATATATATACTAGCACAGAGGAACACTTTTTATTAAGTTAATAATTTGAAAAATATTATTGAAAGTTTATTATAAAGAAGCAGTTTCATGAAAAAAATAGAAATATGCACTTGGGGCTGGACGGCGTACAATGAGAAGTGGAGCGACGTGAAAAGCGTTGTTTATTAACAGCGAAATAGCAATGTCGATGATATGCAATTTGAAAAATACTATTTACTGTTAGTGGTGGTTAACATGTATTAGAATTAAAATAAAACACGCGTCCCTTCTTCGCAATTTAAGGGTTTTATTTCTTTTGATGGAAAACAGTGACCGTACTGCAGAATCGATTTCATAAAACTGTACTGTATGATCGTTAAATGTAGAAGGATGATAGTTTATTAACAGCGAAATAGCAATGTCGATGATATGCAAGTTTAAAAATGCATATTATGAAGGTTTGTATGATAGTTTACACTGTTTCCTGAAACTGCTTCTTTATAATAAACTTTCAATAATATTTTTCAAATTATTGGTTCTGTATGTTAACAGCGAAAGAACGTTGATGAGTTTAAAAATGTGTATGAAATTGTAAATAAGACAAAAGTATGAGAACAGGGGGAAATAACTCACCGAACGCGATAGTTTGGGGGCCTCAGGGACCACATTTTTCAAGTTACAGATTTGAAACCTCGTTTATTTGCTTCCTTGGCACTTTTTACATAGGTGTGTAAATTTTCATGTCAGTCCGACCACGTTTACTACCATTTAACCGTGCACATCTGAATTTCAACCACCGCCCATTTCACAAATATATATTAGACTAGCAGAGGTACCCGGCGTTGCTCGGATATTAAATCGCAGTTGTGTATACCATTTATGTAAATACTTCAGTGTTGCTTCGAAAACTATACTTTTACAAAATCATCCGCTTTTTCCAAAAGGGGGTTCCTGCCCCCAGGGGTCCCCTACCCAATATGTGCCAATTCTGAGAGTTCACATTCATCTGTAGGACAAACGTAGCCCATGTGTTAAGTTTTGTGAAAATTGGTTGCGAACTCCAGAAGTTATGACGTTTTGTTGCATTGCACTGCAGTGCTTCAGTCGACTCCAGGGAAGTGGTTAAAGGGGTTATCTGCCGGGGGGCCCTATAATCAATATCTGGAAAAATGACAGTGTCCATGACCATCGGGAGTACATAAGTAACCTATGTCTTAAGTTTGGTGAAAATACTGTAGAAATGCATAAGGTTTATACATACGCGCGTGCGTTCGTGTGTGTGTGTGTGCATGTGTGTGTGTGTGTTTGTGTGTGTGCGTGTGTGTATTTGTGTGTGCTTATGTATGTGCATGTCCGTCGGGGCATACGTATGTACTGGCCTAAATCTTCACTATTTACTTTAAGTACCAGTGGTGCACTGGGGTAATCGCTGGCCTTATGCCAAAAGTAGAAACTCTATTTTAATAACCTCTGTCATTTTTGTTTTCAATTTTATTTACATAATTCTTAAACTCCGGGGCTGGAAATCATTTTGTTATTTTAAATAGAATATTAGTCTAACGACTCCATTTATACCATAAACTTGGTCTTGTCTTTGCATGAAATTGTTCTTCACGCTCCGCATAACGATGTATTATCCTCGCTTTTTCCCCGTTCATTGCCAGGAAACGTCTTCACGAACCAAAATACCGTCTTCCTGTTTTCGTTCGGTTGCAACGTTTCTCGAAATATTTACTTCTGCGTTCACAGATTACTCTCAGTTCAATTTGAATGGGAAATTCCTGTTTCATCGATTTTCTCCGTAACCATGGAAGCTTGTAGTAGCCAAAAGTTTATTAACAGCGAAATAACGTTGCCTTTGATATGTTTTTTTAGACAAAAGTATTAGAACAGGGGGAAATAACTCACCGAACGCGATATTTTTGGGGCCCCAGGGACCACAATTTTCAAGTTAGAGATTTGAAACCTCGTCTATTTGCTTCCTTGGCGCTTTTTACATAGGTGTGTAAATTTTCATGTCCGTCCGACCACGTCTACTACCATTTAACCGTGCACATCTGAATTTCAACCACCACCCATTTCACAAATATATATATTATATATATATATATATATATATATATATATATATATATATATATATATATATATATATATATATATGAAAGACGTAAAATAAGAAAATTTTAAAAATTAAAAATTAACTTACTTACTAAAATTTTCACTCCAACTAATTAGTTTCTGTAATGGGATAAATATAGTTACACAATGTAACTATCGAGAATTCATTACGTCATCAGGGAGTCTATTCTCAGCTAAGTTCCCAGGCAATGCGCGGACACTAGGAACCCATATAAAAATAATAATTCAGTGGATGTAATAAGCTAGCGGGGACTAAATTCCATAGCACTGAAAAAGTTCACTGCCTCTGGTCAGTGGTGGATTCTAAAGAATCAATCACGTGACACTGAGGTTAGTCAGTTAGGAGTGGGGTGGTATTATGACAAGAGCCTACTACTACTACTTTGAATTAGCAGTAGATTTGGCAAGTTAGCTCAACAAATAATTTGGAGATAAATATATAGAATTAATACATCTACCAACATATGCGTACAGATGTACACTAATACCAGTAAATATATAAGTTATGTCAAAGTACCTAGGTGGTTCAATGCAGGGGGATGCAGAACAATTATATGAAAGACGTAAAATAAGAAAATTTTAAAAATTAAAAATTAACTTACTA
>OZ024742.1:18990164-18992664 GCA_964016885.1 Eledone cirrhosa
TTAGCATAGTGTGAGTGGAGAATTTGGGCTCTCTCGTCTATAGTGTTAATCCAGAGTTCTGTGTCTAATACAGGTAGTCTATTGTTAGGGTGTTTGGAAGGGAAGTCGATAGTTACAGTTATACTCTGGTGTATGGAATTAGCTATCTGCTGGATGCTTTCCATTGTGCTACGTTCTAAATCAAACTTGTTAGTGCTCTCTAGTGGGGATGTTATTTTGATATCGTCTACATAACGAGAGTACATGATGAGGTCTATGGAGCTCTCATTAAGGAGATCTTTAAGTCTCCTTTCCCACCATACCATGAAAAGGTTGGCAACATCACCAGCTATGCTGACGCCAATGGCTGCTCCCTCATTTTGGGTGTAGATCTTCTCGTTGAACTTAAATATGTGGCCCTTGAGGGTAGTTTTGATACTAGCCCCTATTGCACGTGCGACCATTTTTCTTACCTGATCATTGTTTTGGGGGGGTCCGTATAGCTTTGGTCTACCCAATCCACCTTCCCATGGGAGTCTTTTTTGCCATTGAGGTTATGGTGGGGGGTCTACCTCTTATGGGTCTACTAGGGCAGAAACGTCTAAGGTCATGGCTGTCTAGGTAGTCAGTGTCGTAGGTAAGTCTAAGTAGGTAAGTCTTAGTAGGTAAGTCTAAGTCCCCAAGTATAACAATATTTGTTTCGACACACGATTTCATATAAAAACCTCGCAAAACTAATTCATCGCCGTTATATATATATATATATATAAAGAAAAAAAGATGAAATCGAAAATGCAAATGGAGTCTTATTTTTTTAAAAATATATATATTTATTTGGTTCCTTTACCGGTTTCGCAGTTCTTCTGCTTTTCAAAAGTAGAGTTGAGAGGGAGGGTCTGTGGTTTTTGAAAAGCAGAAGAACTGCGAAACCGGTAAAGGAACCAAATAAATATATATATATTTTTTTAAATAAGACTCCAGTTGCATTTTCGATTTCATCTTTTTTTCTTTATACTTCCACTCGTGTAGGACACCTCGGTTATTTTTCATTTTGTAAAAAAAACCTCACTTTCTAATATATATATATATATATATATATATATATATATATATATATATATATATATAAAATTGCCTTGTCTGACGAACGAATGAGGACGTTTCTTGTATTCGTCTTATTCGGGAAACCTCTGGTAATAAGGTAATTATATTGTATTGTTTATTGTACATGAAATTTAGCTCTGTAACTTACATGACTTTTCACTCCTATGACTTTTTCAATTTTCAACGGAAACTTCAATACTTATATATATGAGAGAGAGAGATAGAGAGGGGGAGAGAGAGAAGCATGTATAGAAACAAAGAAAACGAGTGAGAGAAAGTCAAAGCAGCACATATTCGCGCGCACAGACTAACAGATAGACACGCATACATACATACATACATACACACATACATACACACACACATACATACATACATGATGGCTGCCCCATCGTTATCGAGTATGGCCATTGCACGATATACCATTATTAATAATTATTAATTAATTCTATCGTGCAATGCCTGTGCATGAAGATATTTTTTAACGTGAGGAAAGACTGTGCACTGAGCCAATCCCACTCTCTCAACGACATTAGCTATAACCCGAAAAGAAGAAAAGATCAACATCATCGGTAACTACTGAGCCGCAGGTTTAATATCGGAGTTATCCCAGTTTCCCGAGTTGCCTTCTCCTAGAAGAATGCCCTGACAAAGGCTCCCAGTGGTTTAACCGCGCGGTATTTGTGTATATACATATTTACACTCTTTTGGATGGCCGTTGACTCTTATGAGTTCTTCGCCCTTTGTCAGGTTTTGTTTTTTGTCCTGCAGGGTGTCCAAAATCACCCTGGTGGGGTTGCCGGTTTAGTCGCCGACGACCCGACCATGCGACTACGTTACATGTTACCAGTAGCACTCAAGAGTGATCCGACATACATACATACATACATACATACATGTATTATGTATGTTATACTGATTATGACAAACGAGAGACAATGTACTCAATACATGTAAAGTATATCAAATATGTACGTTTGATTCCATCTTTACCGCTACTCACAGTTTCTACATCTTTTACTTTTCTTTCTGATGGCAACGTATGTTGAAAATAAGATCATTGGAAGGGCATAATTCAATATGGCGTAGGAACAAAACTATTTGATTGGCCTGTCCAGCTAATGAGTAGCTCGTACATAGTTTAAGATTTGAGTTTAGCATTAAATCAAATTATAGGATGTAATCCCTGATTACAAATTAAATAGTTTAAGGGACTTGATTGAGGTTGAAAATTAAAGTTATTAAAGAAGAGTATATAGGGGAGATAAATGTTGGTAATTGAAAATATAATTCGCGATTATTTAATAAGAATGTATTGCATGATGCCGTAGGGCTGGCACGTTACTAGTTTCACAAGGTACTCCAATTTACATGTGAAACTTTAAGTAACATCTTCACAAAAATACTACATGGAGTA
>OZ024742.1:18997664-19035164 GCA_964016885.1 Eledone cirrhosa
GGGTAGGACCCCACAATGAGGGGTCTTATCGGAATGCCTTGCTAAAGAATCTCCCTGTACCTCTTGCTGAAAAGACTGAAAAGACTGCGGAATCTGCTACCCATGAAGTGATTGCCATTGGGGTACCAGACGACAAGGCTGATCTTCAGGCATTTGCTGCCAGCTCAGCCAAAGACCTAGGCTGTGTTCCCCCAAAGGGTGCCCTCCGCCTTGGTCGACCTGGTCCAAAACCCAGACTCATCAGGCTGTCTTTCTCGGACCCCGCAGAGGCAACCTCATATCATCTGGCCTCTGCTAAAGCTGGGCCTTGAAAATCGGATTACCTTCCGAACACGCCCAGGCCTACCACCCCATGTACGTTCAAAACTACGTGCTGCAGCTTCCTTGAATCGGAACTCAGCACAAGATGAAAGTTTCAGTCTGCGTGATGATGGGCAGATCTGGAGGTTTGTCAAGGCTGGTGAAACGTGGAAGAGAGATACCAGCTGGTCTGAGTGTGATCTACCCACAATAACTGGCAATGTAAAAACTGCTACAACTCTGGGAAACTAAACCAGAACAACCTGCCACCCTCTACACACCATCATAAACTGCGAGCAGGGTACAAATTGTTGTCCTTAAATGCTCGCAGTTTATGCAACAAGATACATCTGTTCGAATCCTACGTCAGAAGCATCGACCCTGACTTCATCACAGTCACGGAAACATGGGCACATTCCTTACTCTGTGATGGGGTTTTCACCATTACTGGGTACAACCTTTTCCGCAAGGACCGCATTAACCGCCGTGGTGGTGGTGTGATGGTCTACGTTCGTTCAAACTTTTCGGTAATTCCTTGCGTTGATTTGAACGAATCACAGGAAGAAGTTTTTTTCTGTGACATACGTATGACCATGTCAACACTTCTGCTTGGTGTTGTTTATCGCCCCCCAAACTACCATCAGGACACACAGCTTTGCGATATCCTCAGAGTTGCTGCCAAGAAAACAGCCACTTATGTGTTTATTTCAGGTGACTTCAATCATCCTGAGATCGATTGGGAAACCTTTCGTTGGCCACAGGGTGCAAACGATTTCCTTGAACTAGTGCTGGACTCAAACTGGTCACAAGTAGTCACCTCTCCAACAAGAGGTGACAACACTTTGGACCTGATCTTCACCACTACTCCTGAAGTGGTTATCAGTTGTACTACTGAGGAACCTCTAGGCGACTCTGATCCTGCTATGATCATTGCCAATCTGGCACTTGAGGGCAGCAACAAAAACCAGAGCCATCTCCAATCTGCTTGCTTTGATTGGAAGAGGGCGGATTGGAACTTGTACTGCACTGAGCTACAGCGCCCAAACTGGCATGAGATGTATAACTCTGGAGATGTGAACTCTATACTCCAGAGCATCCTGGACTCAATATGGATAGCGTGTGCAGCATCAGTGCCACGGAAGCGGAAAAATAACCACCCCAAAAGTGCAATCTGGGAAACTTCAGCGGTCCGACTTGCCAGGAAAGAACGTCGGAACGCTGAACGGGAATATAAACTGCATAGATCAGATGCCAACAGAAAAAAGCGGAATAAATCTTCCAACCATCTCAAGCAAGTGACAAAGAAGGCAGTGCTTGAATTTGAACAGTGCATCGCAACCAATCCTGACAGTAAGGTGTTCTGGAAATATGTTCATTCAAAGCAGAGACCTCACTCTCCAGTTGGTCCTCTTCGCAATCCCCACACAAGCCAGATCACTGACGATCCCAAGGAATGCGCAGAACTCATTGCTGAGTGCTATGCAAGTATTTTTGCTGTTGAAAACCAGAATGTACCATCTCCACCATCTCTAACATCAAATTCCATAACAACTATGGAATTTACACCTGCAATGTTGCGACGTCACCTTAAGAATAAGCGCAACTATGCCTCCCCTGGTCTTGATGGTGTGACATACCTGCTTCTCAAACGTGGCGGGGATTTCCTTTTGCGCCAGCTTTCTTTTTTCTTTCAATACTGTCTCAGCAATGGTGCTACTCCGGAGCAGTGGAAAACTGCCAGTGTCATTCCCCTGTTCAAAAAGGGCAACCGCATGTCACCTGTCAACTATCGTCCAGTCAGTCTTACTAGCTGTATGGCCAAACTGATGGAATCCTGTGTCAGAGAAACACTTTGGAACTTTGGAGCTCTCACAGCCTCATCCGGCCCTCACAGTTTTGATTTATCCCTAACTCCAGCTGCTGTGATCAGCTTATCGAGTTCCTTGAGGACATCACCCGGATCACTGACAGCGGCTCATGGGTGGATGTTGTTTACCTTGACTTTGCTAAGGCTTTTAATTCTGTGCCACACAAAAGACTTATGGCAAAACTCTCTGCAATGGGTGTGAGGGATGATCTTTTCGACTGGCTGAAATCCTTCATTCTCAGCCGAAAGGAAGTAGTCACAGTTCTAGGACAGCATTCTTCACCATATGAGATGTCATCTGGTGTACCACAGGGATCTGTTCTTGGTCCTCTTTTGTTTGTGGCATATATTAATGACATAGATGCCAACTTACAGAATGCCACGATACTAAAATATGCAGATGACATCAAGCTGTACCTTGAAATCAAAAGGACTGATCCTGAAATTTACAACTCTTTCCTACAATCAGACCTGGACACAATGCAGCAATGGATCACAGACTTGCAACTGAAGCTGGCTGTGGACAAGTGTACCACCATGCATTTTGGAAGGAAAAATCCAGCGTCCACATACTCCCTCCACAACACTGACATCAAAAAGTCCTCTTGTGAACGTGACCTGGGCATTACTGTCAGCAACGATTTGCGTTGGACAAATCATGTCTCTAAGATTGTCAAGAAGGCCGAGGGTGTCTTGGCATCACTCAGCAAGACCTTTGTTAGCCGCTCTCCAGCCATCTATTTAAAACTGTATACAGCTATGGTGCGACCACACTTGGAATTCGCATCATCAGTCTGGAACCCCTATCTTGCTTGTAACATTGACCTCCTGGAAACTGTTCAGAGACGTGCAACCAAGCGCATACCCTCCATCAGACACCTACCATACTCTGAACGCCTTGCTTCCCTGGGCATGGATTCATTGAAGCTCCGACGTCTGGCAATGGACTTGGTGAATACCCACAAAGTTTTTAACCATCTCGCCAACTGCAACCCTGAGCGCCTCTTTGATCTCCATGTGTCTAACACACGTGGACATGCCTACAAGATAAGAAAACAGCACAGCTCCCATGACTTTCGCAGACATTTTTTCACGCTCAGAGTTGCTGAAGCATGGAACAAACTGCCTGCGTCAATTGTTAGCTGCCGAGACACTGCATCCTTTAAGACACTCATGCTTCCCGAAATACGCCAAAACTACACCTGATGTACCCCTTCCATACACATGCACACATGTGTGTATCATGACTCGTGCACTGTTCATTTTACTGATGTTTGTGCATTGCCCTATGTACTGTACATGCACTTTTTTGATGAGTTGTGGTGCACCTGGGCACTGTACACAATATTTCCTTATTGTTATTGTTATTATATCATGACTCATACACTGTTCATTTTCCTGACATTTGTACATTATTCTATGTACTATACATGCACCTTTGATGAGTTGTAGTGCACCTGAGCACTGTACACAATAATTTCATTATTATTATTATTATACCCTTAAAAAATGCAACCATTTCGTTGGAATCTCCATTTTTTAAGGGTATGTGAATATTTATTTATAAAACTAACCTATATTATATTTTATCTGATGAAAGCGCACCATAGTTTACCTTGGTATCCCTAGAAATATGTATAATGAAATAAATATGGTTTTTTAAATATAGTTTCCATTTGTTAATACATTGTATATTTACTCCAATACATTGTTGAGTGCTTTATATCAGTTATAAAAATATTTTGGTTGTTGTATCCCAACAAATTAAATATAACCTCTCTCTCTCTCTCTCTCTCTCTCTCTCTCTCTCTCTCTCTCTCTATATATATATATATATATATATATATATATATATATATATATATATATATATTAACTAGTTTGTGTTAAGTTTATCACCGACACTTTAGTATGCAGGGTAGAGTATAGTTCACTTCAGATTATATTTATAACCTGTTGACTTGTACTTCATGATTGTATACACACACACACACACACACACACATATATATATATATATATATATATATATATATAGCGATGCCCATACGAGTAAAACACTACTCGTCCTGTAGAAGCCATTTCTATATTAAATAATTGTTTCTACTTTTGGCACAAGGCCACCAATTATCCCAGTGCATTACTGGTACTTTATTTTATCGACCCCATAAGGATGAAAGGCAAAGTTAACCTCGGCAGGATTTGAACTCAGATCGTAAAAGGACGATACTATTCTAGAAAGCTGGGCGTCCAACCCTCTACCGAGTCTGCCAATTCACCGCCCTTTCTATATTAAATAATGATGTTCGCACTCTACTAATGTATTGAGCACCTTATTTACTGTGGTTAGCCTGATTTATCTCTCTCCCTCACTATATATATATATGTGTGTGTGTGTCTGTGTGTGTGTGGAGAGAGAGAGAGAGAAAGAGAAAGCGAAAGAAAGAGAGAGATAAAGAGACATTCGTACAATCAGAGAAGTATTCAGTAGTTTTTATGGTGACAACTTCAGCGCCTTTGTATCTGACGCTGTGACAGTTGACTCTCACATGATGCAACATCTGTTGGCGGCAGCTTTCCATATTACATCTAATCTAACATTATATCTTGCCTAGTCTAAATGACCTGACCTCGCTGGTACTGTTATTTATACTTATGTATTCTTTTTCAGGTCATATGAGTGATTTGATTCCATCATCCATGTACACATGAACATGCTCATCACATAAACAAATATAAGGTTTACAATTTTTATGTATGTGTTAACATACATGTGAATCAGTGAGTGTATATAATTATATGTCAATCGATTGTTATATACATGCGTATATCAGTTAATGTATGTATACATATACACCCAAGAGATTCGGGCATAAAGACAATATATTAATATTGTTTCTACTTTAGGCACAAGGCCAGCAATTACCCCAGTGTATTACTGGTACTTTATTTTATCGACCCCGTAAGGATGAAAGGCAAAGTTAACCTCGGCGGGATTTGAACTCAAAATGGCAAGGGCCGTAACTCTATGCTAGAAAGCATGGCGTCCGACCCTCTACCGATACTGCTAATCCACCGCCCTTTGATAGTAAATACAGAATAATGTAAATGCTAAAGGGTTAGCCATTTTGATGGAGCCGTAATTGCTGGTAGACTTGTAGGAGTAGAATAGCGACATATGGTGTGTCCTGGGTATTGTACCTGGTGGAACCAATACCCGCTTCAGGACTGAACACAGCGGATTTCCTGAAGAGAAGGAGAGGGAGTGAGTAAGAAAGGGAGGGGGAGGAGGGGGAGTGAGAAAGAAAGAAGAGGAGGAAGGAGAGGGAAGGAGAAAGAGAGGAGGGGGATGGAGAGGGAGGGAGCAATAGAGGGATGGGGAAGGAGAGGGAATGATAGAGAGAGGGAGGGGGAGGAGAGTGATGGAGGAGGAGGGTGAGCGAGAAAGAGGAGGAGGGGTGGAGGAGGAGGAAGGAGAGGGAAGGAGAAAAAGAGTGAGTGAGAAAGAGAGGGGGGGAGTGAGATAGAGAGAAAGGGGGAAGGAGAGGGAGTGAGATAGAGAGGGAGGGGGGAATGAGATGGAATGAGAAAGAGAGGGAGGGGGAAGGAGAGGGAGAGGAAGGAGGGCGAGTGAGAACAGACTTCGAATGAAATAAACTGCATTCCAATTAATCAATGAAGAAATTAGAGTGATTTACTAAAATTATTAATCACTAGCTGGACTCGTGAAAAAATTCACGGATAATCCCCTCTCTATATATTATAACCCCCTCTCTCTAAATATATTAAACCCCCGTCTCTATATATATAAACTCATCCCTTTCTCTATTAAAACCACCCTCTCTATATATTATAACACCCCTCTCTTTCTATATATATATTTAACCTTCTCTCTCCTTATTAAATTTATCCCTCCTTTCTCTATATTATAAGCCCCTCTCTCTATATTATAACTCCCTTCTCTCTATATATATTATAACCATCCCTTTCTCTATATTATAAACCCCTCTCTTTAAATATAGTATAACTCCCTCTCTCTCTATATATATTATAACCCCCTCTCTCTCTATATATATATATTAACCCATCCCCTTTCTCTATATTATAGCCCCCTCTCTCTAAATATATTATAACCCCCCTCTCTCTCTATATATATATAATAACCCATCCCTTTCTCTATATTATAGCCCCCTCTCTCTAAATATATTATAACCCCTCTCTCTTTCCTAACCAAACGTTGCAACGCTCTTTGATTTTCTTTGGCCGTAGATTGTCGTAGATTGTTTACCATTCCACTTCCATTGTTTTACTGAAAGCGTGACATACACGGTTGGACGTACGTACGGTACGTAGGTATAAGCGTATTAATATATAGATTTTCTTATTAAAATGGTATTTAAAAGGAATGAATAAAGAATGTTTAAATCCCATTCATATGATTGAATGTCTGGAATCTCAGGCCTAACAGCCCCCTCCTCGACACACTGAGCTATTCCTTATTTGGTCATACTCATTTCTAGATTTAACTCACTCTGCACAGATACTCAGATAACGAGGGTTGTCTTTCTTCTAGACTAGCTGCCTTCCAGATCACCCGAGCCCGGACCCCCTGTACAGTCATCTTTCTTCTAGACTAGCTGTCTTCCAGATCTCCCCAGTCCGGACCATCCGCACAATCAGGCCTGCTGTTAAACCGCCAAAATATTATATCAAATTATGGTGAAAAATTTTAATTTAAATAGAAACCCTTTTGTTTTATAGAACCAGAGTTAGTTTCGGGAGGTTGGTATAAAACGTATTAAACTTTCCTAATAAAACCACCTTCATTTCTCGTTGTACAGTTCCCATGTTAATTACTAATACAATGCTTAATTAGTATCTCGAACGTTAATTGCTAATGTACTAATGCAATGATTTATTAGTTACTTAGCAATAGAAAACGTAATTACCAACACAATGTTTAATTAGTAAAACAATGATTAGTTAGTAACACAAATGTTAATTAGTAACTCCAAAGTTCATTAGTAATATAAAAATATTAAGTAACACAAAGTAATTAGTAAAATAAATGTTAATTACTAACAAGAAAGTTTATTACAAAACCAACGGTTAATTAGTACCAAAAGTTAATTAGCAAAAGAAAAATTACTAAAGCAAAAGCTAATTTTTTACACAAAATTTAATTAGCAACTCAAAAAATAATTACGAACGTAATGTTTGATTAGTAATACAAAGTAATTAGTAACAAAGTAATTAGTAACGCAAGGCAATAATAAGTAACACAAAGTTATTAACAATACAAAGTAATTAGTAACGTAAGGTAACTGGCAACATAAGATAATTGGCAACGTAAGCTGATAATTAGTAATAATTAGTAACATAAAAGGGAATTAATAATTAGGATTGGGTTTGCGAAATTGATAAGAAATAAGCGGGAAAGGAAAGATAATGGAGGGATTTTGAAATATAATTGTTTCTACTTAAGGCACAAGGCCAGCAATTAACCATAGATTACTGGTACTTTATTTTATCGACTCCGTAAGGATGAAAGGCAAAGTTAACTTCGGCGGGATTTGAACTCAGACTGTAAAGGGACGTAACTATGCTAGAAAGCATATGGAATTTGAAATATAATGAAACATTTGAATATAGGATGAAGTAGATTATAAGGAAAATATAGAGAATAGGAGAAATCTAGGTTAGACATAGGTTATCATGTGGAGGGGCATGGCTTAGTGGTTCGACCGTTAGGCTTACACTCGTGGAGTTGTGAGTTCGAATACTAGATCAAGTGGTGTATTGTGTCCTTTAGCAAAACACTTTATTCCACGTTGATCCAACTCACTCAACTGGGAAAACTGAGTAGCGACATCACTGATGCTAAACTGTATTGGCTTTCTCTTGGACAATAATGGTGATGTAGAGAGTGCAGACTGGTATGTATGTGAGTCTGATGGTCATTCATAAACAATCTTGCCCCGGACTTGTGTCTCAGAGGGGAATTTTCTAGGTGCAAATCTCGTGGTCATTCGTGACCGAAAGGGGCCGTTTTTTCTTTATAGGGTTAGAGATATATTGATAAAGTTGGGAGATTGTAAAAGATAATTCTAAATAGTAGATGGGGCTACCTCCCTTTCACTACCATAGGCGCTGAACTGGCCAGCCACAGGTGTGAGCCTCGTGAGCCGGGGAAACGCCTTCTCCATTCTGTCTGCCGGGGCTGTGGGGAGACAAGCCGATCATATTACGAATTCTATTGAATAGTCTTAAATACGATTATTAAAAACTGTTGTTAATTATAACGTTTAGATTAAATAAAGGGAAGAAAGATGATGGAGAATAATTCGAAGAGATTATATTTGATAACAGTAGTGAAATTGAAGAGTTAAAAACAAAGATTGGAAAATAATATTTTAGCTGAGATAGGTTGAGTTAGAGTAAATATAAACATTATTACCATGATGTTCATGGACAAGCATTTAATAGGCGCAATTTAGTGTCTTTTGATTTAGATTAAATCGACCCCAGTGTGTTACTGGTACTTTATTTTATCGACCCCGTAAAGATGAAAGGTAAAGCTAAACTCAGCGGGATTTGAACTCAGAACGTCAGAGCCGTAACTCCATGCAAAAAAAAGAAAAAAAACGCATGTCCGACGCCCTTATATAACCATCGTAATATAATAGAGAAAATTTATCTATATATATAAAACTGAGGTTGTCTGTCTGTCTATCGATTTTTGGCACACATCTCCTCTTAGAATCTCTCACGGAATTGCACCGAAATTGCTATACTTGTACATTGAGCCCTAGCGAAGACATCGGAAAAAAAATATTTCAAATTGACCCGCCCTATCTGACGAAATCGAATATAATGTATCGATTTTTGAGCGTAAGTGATCAGTTATTTCCCTTTGTTCTGTTTACATTCAGCGTAGCGTCTTACGTTCTGTTTACATTTTCTGCGTGCAAAAATTAAAAAAATTACGCTGGCAAAAATTAAAAAAATTACGCTGGCTTTCTCAGCGTTTAAAATGACATTAACACAATACACGAACAGTTGTCGAGCCAGCAAAATTTTGACCTGCAAAATTCATCAGTTCGAACACTAAGCTTCCGTTTTGCTTCATTTCCATTTAAAAGCCTTTTAAAACAATATTTTTACTTGAAAACAAGTCTATTTAAAGACTACGTAAAACAAGCAAATATTTCGTAAAAAAAAGCAAAAATTATATAAGTTTATTTAAAATATATGTATCTGTAAATTTCGTTAGGCGTGCAGACAGACAGTCGTGCAGACAGACAGTCGTGCAGAGAGGTGATATAGGCGTGCAGACAGATAGTCGTGCAGAGAGGTGATATAGGCGTGCAGACAGATAGTCGTGCAGAGAGGTGATATAGGCGTGCAGACAGACAGTCGTGCAGAGAGGTGATATAGGCGTGCAGACAGACAGTCGTGCAGAGAGTTGATATAGGCGTGCAGACAGACAGTCGTGCAGAGAGGTGATATAGGCGTGCAGACAGACAGTCGTGCAGAGAGGTGATATAGGCGTGCAGACAGACAGTCGTGCAGAGAGGTGATATAGGCGTGCAGACAGACATAACTGATAATTTGGTTACGCTAATGTTTTTCTCTGCGTTGCAGTGTTTACATTTTCGATCTTTGTTAATAAATAACCAGTGCAGTTTTTATCCCCAGCATCCTCTTTTGTTATAACATTGGGGTTATCGTTATGTTTTCTTAACTTCATAAGGCATATTGTTGGTTGAGGGAATATTAATCAAAAACACCACATGCAAGTCTGCACAGTAGACACTACAGTTTTTAAGCCAAAAAAGAAACTTAACATTGTAACTTTAACACAGCTACTGAGCGACCCCGAGCAACGCCGGGCTTTACTGCTAGTATTTATATATATTTGGAAATTTGACGTTATAATAATTGTTTCTACTTTTGACACAAGGCCAGTAATTATCCCAGTGTATTACTGGTACTTTATTTTATCGGCCCAGTAAGGATGAAATGTAAAGTTAACCTCGGTGGGATTTGAACTCAGACCGTAAAGGGAAGTAACTCAATGCTGGAAAGCATCGCGTCCGACCCTCTACCTATACTGCCATCTGATTTAGAAACAAAGCCAACAGTCATAAGGATAATAATAGTAATAATAGTATATCAATCAAAGAGATTGAGAAATTATCCAAATATAAAGATCTGGAGATAGAAATAACCCGAATGTAGATAATGAAGATAGAAACAATACCTATAATAATAGGTGCTATGGGGATGACAACAAACATACACAGACATATACATAACCCCAGGCCCAAAACGTACAGAAAATAGCACTACCAGGTACTGTACACGAAGAGTACTCCCAATATCGTAGAAACTACACCAAATACAACACTGCACGTACCCAAGGCACACAGAGCTGTGCTCGGTAATGCAGTAACTACAAGCAAAAATAGGACTAATGGTAATACTAATTCTTTTTAAATTGAAACAAAGTCAACAATTTTAGGGAAGTAGAAAATGGATTATACCAATATCAATAATTTACTGCTACTATATTTTATCGAACATGAAGGCAAAGTTGACCTCGGTGGGATTTGAAACCAAGATGAAATCCTGCAATATATTTCATCCGACATTCTAACAAGTCTACCAACTCACTGCTCTAATCGTATATTATGAACCAAACGATCTGTAAGGCACCTCTATTCATCAACACACAGTTTTCAACTATTGGCAGTATCGGTAGAGGGTCGGACGCCATGCTTTGTAGCATAGAGTTACGTCAATTTACGCTCTGAGTTCAAATCCCGCCGAGGCTAACTTTGCCTTTCATCCTTACGTGGTCGATAAAATAAAGTACCAGTAATGCACTGGGTGATTGCTGGCCTTGTGCCAAAAGTAGAAACAATTATTTTAAATATCTAATATTGTGAAACAGACTCAATATTAAACATGATAGGAAGATTATTTGACCTCCGTCGATTCCGACGAAGATTGAGTGGTTTGACAAATGCAACAGTCTCTCATGAAATTAACGTGCAAGTGACTGAGCATTCCCAACTTATGCACTCTGTACGTAATTCTCAGTTCGTGAGGTGTGTAACAAGGCTTGCCTTTTT
The DNA here is from genome assembly GCA_964016885.1 of Eledone cirrhosa. NCBI lineage: Eukaryota > Metazoa > Mollusca > Cephalopoda > Octopoda > Eledonidae > Eledone > Eledone cirrhosa. Next base: position 19,008,969 of record OZ024742.1, read on the forward strand.
AATTAGCTCCGTCTGAGTGGAATGGGGCAACGTGAAATCTAGTGACTTGGTGAAGGACAAAAATCGTCGTCGCTATTCGAAATGATGTCCTTACGATCGTGAGCCGAACACCTCAGAGCCACACACATTCACATAGGAAGATATAGGTTTTAACACCGGATACATTAGTAATGTTAATCAGATCCTACTTAAGTTATAAATGGTTGGTTGGCATATATTTGTGGAATGTTTCTCAATGGCAGACATGAATCTCTTGATGTGAAATGAAGCATAACGCATAAAATATGCATTTGCAATGGTTTATCTAAGTAAAATCGCAAATAATGAAGCTGAAATGTTTGAAATGAATCTAAATATTTTATGTGGAAAATAATTCGATGTTGCAGCGATAAATGAATGCGTTAGATACCACAATAGTTCGGTAACGGTGATAAATTAATTCTGCAACAGATGACAAATAAAAAAAAATGCTTCTACTTCTCAAAGCCTAAAAGCAAATATCGTAATGCACTGAATAGTCGATATCTTTTGTTCTCATCATTCCCTATTCTCTACATGAATTCCTCTATTTCCTGTATTAGAGAAGAATAGAAAGTATATAGTTTTATAATATTTTTTTTTTTTTTTTATCCAATAAAATAACTGCTATGAGGAGTAACAACATTTATTTTTAATTTTGATAAATGCCTCCTAGAAATACAAAGAACAGTGGGATGTGTTATGTTGATAATATATTAACATTACTATGATATATAATCAATTAACTGAACGTAAACAATTATTGTACCAGTTAAAATAGATGTTAGGTGGAAAGAGTAGGTTGGAAACTCATATAACACAGAATTATACTATAGATTTGCACGTCAGAGAAGTAGAGCAGATGAACGGGGCCGAGGAGCTGGGTCTGACAACATTTCATTGACGAACTCATGCTGTTACCGATGGACACTACATATACACATACCTTCATACACATGATGAAACTGTTAATAGTGTTTTCATGTAAATCCACCACCCTTTTAGTTTTCAACAAATCACGGATACTACAAACCATCAATCAGAAAATATTGCATGTAAACTTTCACAATTTTAAAACAAGCTTTCCCTGCTTGAATTGAGTAAATCTTATTAAACACCTCAACTTCATTTCCAGTGTCACTCTCTATATTCCACACTACTCAATAATTAACATTAGCTATAGTCTACTGTACGGGTCTGAGACTTGGACACTGACCAAGAAACTCACTCAGATGGTGGATGGGTGTTACACGAGAATGCTGAGGATGGCTTTGAACATTAATCAGTATACACTGAGGATGAATATCTCAGAACTGTATGGGAGCCTCCCAAGAGTCAGATCAAAAGTGACACAAAGGAAACTGAGGTTAGCTGGACATGCTCATCGACATCCAGAGTTGACACTGCACTCAGTGGTCCTGTGGGAGCCCCTACATGAACACACTGGAAGAGGAAGACCGTTGATGCCCTAAGGACAGACACTGGTCTCTTGGAGACGCACGACATGGCAGCGATAATGAGGGAAAGAGACCACTGGAGAGAATTCGTCCATGGATCTCGGAATTATACCCGCCCTAGATAGATAGTCTACTAAAGGCGGTGAATTGGCAGAGTCGCTAGAACGTTGAAGAGAATACTTTGCGGTATTCGTTCCGGCTCTATGCTCTCTGAGTTCAAATCCCGTCGAGGTCAACTTTACCTTTCATGCTCTCGAGATCCATAAAAATAGTCTAGTCCTGGGGTTGCTTCTTCCTCTATATTTCTTTCTTACTTCCTCTCTCACTTTCTATCATACTATGGAAGAAATCTACTGTGTTCAGACCTGGAGACGGATGGGCTCCGCCAAGGTTTAAATGCCCAACAAATGCTACTACGGTGCCCCGTAGTGGTATACGCTACTAATGTGATCGAACGATTGGAATACTCATCACCGAAACCGATGGACGTCCATGCCACCAGATCAGCCAATAGTAGAAATTGGCTACTAGTTGTCTTAGTACTGTTCCACCATAGCTACCATAAATGTAAGAGAGAAAAATAAATGTTATTCTATTAGTTAGATGAAACCATAATACATACACCTTTATTAAATTGTGTTCTAAATTGTGTTCTTCCACATTATAAATCAATATGTTTAGATGTTTAAACATATTCATGTGCTGAAAACATATTTACTCTCAGCCTAGTATGAAATACTGAGATTATAGACGTATATTTTGGGGTGTTACAATGGCTATTTCGGAGGTGTAAGTTGTCAATGTTTTGTGAGACCGTCACTAGGTTTTAATAGGATCATTATTTCTGTTGTGTAATTTTTAATGTCGCCTTGTGAATACACCTACAATTATATTCTAGAATGCGTGTACTGCAGTGTCTATCTTTCTGGTTATACTGTTGTCAAATTATTGTACGGCTATTTGTGATTGCATTGTTGTTAAGTGTATGTACTGTTGTGGCCGTGTTGGTGATTGTGATATTAAGTGTATGTACTGTTGTGGCCGTGTTGGTGATTGTGATATTAAGTGTATGTACTGTTGTGTCTGTGTTGGTAATTGTGATATTAAGTGTATGTACTGTTGTGACTGTGTTGGTAATTGTGATATTAAGTGTATGTACTGTTGTGGCTGTGTTGGTAATTGTGATATTAAGTGTATGTACTGTTTTGGCCGTGTTGGTAATTGTGATATTAAGTGTATGTACTGTTGTGGCCGTGTTGGTAATTGTGATATTAAGTGTATGTACTGTTGTGGCCGTGTTGGTAATTGTGATATTAAGTGTATGTACTGTTATGGCTGTGTTGGTGATTGTGATATTAAGAGTATGTACTGTTGTGGCTGTGTGTGTGTGACAGCAAACATATGCAGATGTATCTGGCCTACTCCAAGGTATATCTCGTTGGATGTGTCTTGGGTAATTTAATGATAGGGACCCCAGTCCTATCATCTCATTTCTACAGCTGAGTAAACTGGAGCAACGTGAAATAAAGTGTCTTGCTCAAGGAAACAACACATCACCCGGTCCGAGAATTGAACTCACAACCTTTCGATTGCAAGTCCAATGCTCTATCCACTAAGCCATGCCCCTTCACTTGTGGCTGTGTTGGTGATTGTGATGTTAAGTGTATGTACTGTTGTGACTATGTTTGTGGTTGTGTTGTTAAATGTATGTACTATAATGTCTGTGATGGTGATGGTGGTGTCGTTAAGTGTATGTGTTAGGGATTGTGATGTTAAATTATGTAATGAAGTATTCATGTTGAAAATTGCCAATGATGTTTCAGTTATTTGAATTACTCATATTTTTAAAGAGGTAAATATTTCTGGAGCCTGAATGCGTAACGTGCCGAACATCTGTGATTTAACCCTAATAAGTTACTTCAAAGCAAGATTAAATAGGATTTAAACAAATAAAAACCATAGTTATATAAATAACATTACAAATATTGATGAAAATATGAAAGGAAAAAGAAAAAAGGATAAAAACAAAACCAAGCAACGAACAGATGCGGGAAGGAGTAAAGAGGGGCAGATCTGACTGTATAAGTAAGTAGGGGAAAGGGATATAAATTCCACAAATGAAAGAAAAAGGGGGAAGGGAAAAGTGTGATAGGCTCTATACCTGTGGTGGGGCAGTCTTTAGGCTGCTCCCCTCGAAGAAAACTGCAAAGGCATTTCCGCGGACAAATAAATATATGCTCAAATGTAATTACATTTTTATTGTATAAGGTCCTACCGAGTTTATTTGATTTCATGCTTAAACGTAAACTCTTGTCTTCGTGGTTCGAACAATATTTGTAGTTTGAAACTCGAACCTCGTTAGAAAATTTGTCCTATTAAGGATCTCATATGGCGATATTACGGAAAGTCAATTAGAAAATGCCAGAAGGAAGTAAACGGCTTAAATACATTAAAATATTACACAAGCTACCAAGCGCATTCATTCAAGAATACAGCATTATTGATTAATTTTATCAATAGGAAGTTAATATAAAAATATTAAACAAGAAAAATAAGACATATTTTTAATGATTATTTACACATGGTAATTCTATTTTAGAAAACCATTCCGCAATCTAATTCAATCTTAAGCATGCTATATTAAACTATATTTCGTAATGTTTATTATTATTATTATTTAATATTTTGTTTACCTGTCATTGCAGTAATACATTGAAAGAATTGAATTTCTATAGGGGCGTTAAAGATATGTTATCATTTGCAGTTAAGGGAATATACTAGATATGAGCGAAAATATGCAAGGGAATTATCTCTTCCCGTAGCTTTCCCCAGGTACTGCTGCTGCGTCGATCCTTTTATAATAAGAGTTATTTCCTTACTTGAATAAGCATGTGTTTTCAGCTTAGTTCGGTTTCTATAATAGGAAACTCATAGCTTTCCTCTTGCGCATAGTTTGATCGCACCCTTTCCACACCTGTTTTCAGAAAAAACAACTCTGAAATCCAGTCCACACACACTCTCTTCAAATGCACATGCTTACAAAACGTTCTTTACACTACCAGATGGTTTCCTTATCTTCCTCCTCGTTCAGTTTTATTTTATTACATTTTATTTTTCACTGTATTTTTATTTTATTTTATTTTATTTCTCGTTGTAATTTATTTATTTTCATATTTCGTCAGCCTCCCTTCTTTTATGTCAGAAAAATATATTTTTATCACCATCTGAAATCACATAGCTCTGTTATAATGTTTCATCTTGCATGTTTTTACCCATCCCTTCCACTAACAACACTCTCACAAGAACAAACAAATAAACAGATATTCCACTAATAACACCCTCATCAAAAACACAGTCCTACCTCCAACACTCGCACAAAAAACAAACAAACAGTTATTCCTTCATCAACACCCACACCAAAAAACCAGCTCTTACACTAACAACACTCACACACACATAAATATATATATGCACAACAGTAATTGAATGCGAGCATGTGTGGTGTTTGAGTGTCACCGAGTTTTGAAGTGAATGCTCACTAATCGGTGATTATGCAAGAGAAAAAAAACTTTATTAGAAATAATCTATAAGTTAAATGTTATATTTGTGGAGGGTTAAGTTGTCCTAATATTACCAAAAATAGTAAAGCACTTACAGAAATGTGTGATGAAAGAACTTTGAGAAAATATATTTATATTTTTAACCGTTGATTAATCAATGATAGAGATTGAATGCCAGCTAAATTATTTATAAAAATATAAAAATATACTGAAGTAAAAACCAAACCGAACTATGTTTTTGTTAATATTAGGACAACGTGACTCTCCCCAAATATAACAATATCTGTTTCAACACACGATTTCATATGAAAAAGAAAAACCTTGTAATGCAAAATACATCGTCGTATAAGTTAAATGATTTAAGTTTAAAAAACGATAAAAAGAAAAAATAGCAATTTACATTTGGCACACGGGAAACGCCGAGTATCACAGCTAGATTTATAATCAAACTTCACCCTAAACTAATTGCATCTGCGAATATTTATCAGTATTTGACTGGTTGGTACCTACTATAAATATTACTATATTCTTTAACAACATCAATTAGGTCATTTTCTAAAAATCCAAAACGGATTCCGTTGCAATACTCGAGATTGACAAAACATTCATCATACTGCCTATTATTTTTTTCTCAGTTGAGAGCTTTCAATATAAAGTGGATAATTACTTTGTCCAAGGGTGGTAGCTGAGAGAAATGGGTTTTAAGTAGACGCAAACAACGAACTTGCCATAAATCGAGAGCACTTTGACAGGAAAAAATCGATTTGTGGCCCGAAGCTGGAAAGGAATAAAATTCTCTTGAGAAATATTTGATGCTTACAGAATAAAGATTCTGTTTAAAAAAATAATACATTGAAGTAAAGAATAATGGTATATATTACTCAACCATTTCCGGAGATTTGCCACACATATATTTGTGTTTATAATAATACATTTTATACTTTATACCTCCTATGCCATCAATCATCTCATCAACAAATAAAAACTAGCCGATTTTGTTTCAATTACTTATTATTGTTATTTATTATTATCATTATTATTAGTAGTAGTAGTAGTAATAGTAGTGGTAGTAGTAGCAGTAGTATTAGTGGTATAACCACCACCACCACCACCACCAACACCGCCATCGTTATTCTCATCGTTATCAATCTTATCTCTGTTTGTTGCGTGTTGTTGCTACATTACCAGGCAGTTCGGTATGCCTTGTGTATGTGTAATTTTGTGTAATATATATGTAATGTTATGTTATGTATGTGAAATGTTATGTAATGTTTTGTAACGTAGTGTAATGTATGTGTAATGTATGTGTAATGTAGTGTAATGTTGTGTAATGCTGTGTAATGTTGTGTAATGTAGTGTAATGTATGTGTAATGTATGTGTAATGTAGTGTAATGTTGTGTAATGTTGTGTAATGTACTGTAATGTAGTGTAATGGTGTGTAATGTATGTGTTACGTTGTGTAATGTAGTGTAAGGTATGTATAATGTAGTGTTATGTAGTGTAATGTAGTGTACTGTAGTGTAATGTAGTTTAATGTAGTGTAATGTAGTGTACTGTAATGTAGTGCACTGTAATGTAGTGTAGTATAGTGTAATGTAGTTTAATGTAGTTTAATGTAGTGTACTGTAGTGTAATGTAGTGTACTGTAGTGTACTGTAATGTAGTGTAAGGTATGTATAATGTAGTGTCATGTAGTGTACTGTAGTGTAATGTAGTTTAATGTAGTGTAATGTAGTTTAATGTAGTTTAATGTAGTGTAATGTAGTGTACTGTAATGTAGTGTACTGTAATGTAGTGTAGTATAGTGTAATGTAGTTTAATGTAGTTTAATGTAGTGTAATGTAGTGTAATGTAGTGTACTGTAGTGTACTGTAATGTAGTGTAAGGTATGTATAATGTAGTGTTATGTAGTGTACTGTAGTTTAATGTAGTGTAATGTAGTGTACTGTAATGTAGTGTAGTGTTATGTAGTGTACTGTAGTGTAATGTAGTTTAATGTAGTGTAATGTAGTGTACTGTAGTGTACTGTAATGTAGTGTAGTGTTATGTAGTGTAATGTAGTGTAATGTAGTTTAATGTAGTGTAATGTAATGTACTGTAATGTAGTGTAGTGTAATGTAGTGTAATGTAGTGTACTGTAGTGTACTGTAATGTAGTGTAGTGTTATGCAGTGTAATGTAGTGTAATGTAGTGTACTGTAATGTAGTGTACTGTAATGTAGTGTAGTGTAATGTAGTGTAATGTAGTGTAATGTAGTGTACTGTAATGTAGTGTACTGTAATGTAGTGTAGTTTAATGTAGTGTAATGTAGTGTAATGTAGTGTACTGTAGTGTAGTGTACTGTAGTGTAATGTAGTGTAATGTAGTTTAATGTTGTGTAATGTAGTGTAATGTAGTGTAATGTAGTGTACTGTAGTGTACTGTAATGTAGTGTAAGGTATGTATAATGTAGTGTTATGTAGTGTACTGTAGTTTAATGTAGTGTAATGTAGTGTACTGTAATGTAGTGTAGTGTTATGTAGTGTACTGTAGTGTACTGTAGTGTAATGTAGTTTAATGTAGTGTAATGTAGTGTACTGTAGTGTACTGTAATGTAGTGTAGTGTTATGTAGTGTAATGTAGTGTAATGTAGTTTAATGTAGTGTAATGTAGTGTACTGTAATGTAGTGTAGTGTAATGTAGTGTAATGTAGTGTACTGTAGTGTACTGTAATGTAGTGTAGTGTTATGCAGTGTAATGTAGTGTAATGTAGTGTACTGTAATGTAGTGTAGTGTAATGTAGTGTAATGTAGTGTAATGTAGTGTACTGTAATGTAGTGTACTGTAATGTAGTGTAGTTTAATGTAGTGTAATGTAGTGTAATGTAGTGTACTGTAGTGTAGTGTACTGTAGTGTAATGTAGTGTAATGTAGTTTAATGTTGTGTAATGTAGTACAATGTAGTGTAATGTAGTGTACTGTAGTGTAGTGTACTGTAGTGTAATGTAGTGTAATGTAGTTTAATGTAGTGTACTGTAGTGTAATATAGTGTAATGTAGTGTAATTAAGTGTACTGTAGTGTAATGTAGTGTCATGTAGTGTACTGTAGTGTACTGTAGTGTAATGTAGTGTAATTAAGTGTACTGTAGTGTACTGTAGTGGTTGTGTACAGTAGTGGTTGTGTACTGTAGTGTACTGTAGTGGTTGTGTAATGTAGTGTACTGTAGTGTACTGTAGTGTAATGTGGTGTACTGTAGTGTACTCTAGTTAATGTTGTGTAATGTAGGGTAATGTTGTGTAATGTAGTGTAATGTAGTGTAATGAAGTGTACTGTAGTGTACAGTAGAGGTTGTAAACTGTAGTGTACTGTAGTGTAATCTGGTGGACTGTAGTGTACTGTAGTGTAATGTAGTGTAATCTAGTGTAATGTAGTGTACTGTAGTGTACTGTAGTGTACTGTAGTGTAATGTAGTGTACTGTAGTGTACTGTAGTGTAATCTAGTGTAATCTAGTGTAATGTAGTGTACTGTTGTGTAATGTAGTGTACTGTAGTGTAATGAAGTGTAATGTAGTGTACTGTTGTGTAATGTAGTGTAATGTAGTGTACTGTTGTGTAATGTAGTGTAATGTAGTGTAATGAAGTGTAATGTAGTGTAATGTAGTGTAATGTAGTGTACTGTTGTGTAATGTAGTGTACTGTTGTGTAATGTAGTGTAGTGTATTGTACTGTCGTGTAATGTAGTGTACTGTAGTTTAATGTTGTGTAATGTAGTGTAATGTAGTGTAATGTAGTGTACTGTTGTGTAATGTAGTGTAATGTATTGTAATGTAGTGTAATGTAGTGTACTGTAGTTTAATGTTGTGTAATGTAGTGTAATGTAGTGTAATGTAGTGTACTGTTGTGTAATGTAGTGTAATGTATTGTAATGTAGTGTAATGTAGTGTACTGTAGTTTAATGTTGTGTAATGTAGTGTAATGTAGTGTAATGTAGTGTACTGTTGTGTAATGTAGTGTAATGTATTGTACTGTCGTGTAATGTAGTGTACTGTAGTTTAATGTTGTGTAATGTAGTGTAATGTAGTGTAATGTAGTGTAATGTAGTGTAATGTAGTGTACTGTTGTGTAATGTAGTGTAATGTATTGTAATGTAGTGTAATGTAGTGTACTGTAGTTTAATGTTGTGTAATGTAGTGTAATGTAGTGTAATGTAGTGTAATGTAGTGCACTGTCGTGTAATGTAGTGTAATGTAGTGTAATGTAGTGTACTGTTGTGTAATGTAGTGTAATGTATTGTACTGTCGTGTAATGTAGTGTAATGTAGTGTAATGTAGTGTAATGAAGTGTAATGAAGTGTAATGTAGTGTAATGTAGTGTAATGTAGTGTAATGTATTGTACTGTCGTGTAATGTAGTGTAATGTAGTGTAATGTAGTGTAATGTAGTGTACTGTAGTGTAATGAAGTGTAATGTAGTGTACTGTTGTGTAATGAAGTTTAATGTAGTGTACTGTTGTGTAATGTAGTGTAATGTAGTGTACTGTTGTGTGATGTAGTGTACTGTAGTGTAATGAAGTGTAATGTAGTCTACTGTTGTGTAATGTAGTGTAATGAAGTGTAATGTAGTGTAATGTAGTGTAATGTAGTGTAATGTAGTGTAATGTATTGTACTGTCGTGTAATGTAGTGTAATGTAGTGTAATGTAGTGTAATGTAGTGTACTGTAGTGTAATGAAGTGTAATGTAGTGTACTGTTGTGTAATGTAGTGTAATGTAGTGTACTGTTGTGTAATGTAGTGTAATGTAGTGTAATGAAGTGTAATGTAGTCTACTGTTGTGTAATGTAGTGTAATGTAGTGTACTGTTGTGTAATGTAGTGTAATGTAGTGTACTGTTGTGTACTGTAGTGTAATGAAGTGTACTGTAGGGTACTGTTGTGTAATGTAGTGTAATGTAGTGTACTGTAGTGTACTGTAGTGTACTGTAGTGTACTGTCGTGTAATGTAGTGTACTGTAGTTTAATGTAGTGTAATGTAGTGTACTGTAGTGTACTGTAGTGTACTGTAGTGTACTGTCGTGTAATGAAGTGTAATGTAGTGTACTGTAGTGTAGTGTAGTTTAATGTAGTGTAATGAAGTGTAATGTAGTGTAATGTAGTGTAATATAGTGTACTGTAGTGTACTGTAGTGTACTGTCGTGTAATGTAGTGTACTGTAGTGTACTGTAGTTTAATGTTGTGTAATGTAGTGTAATGTAGTTTAATGTAGTGTAATGTAGTGTAATGTAGTGTATTGTAGTGTACTGTCGTGTAATGTTGTGTAATGTAGTGTAATGTAGTTTAATGTTGTGTAATGTAGTGTAATGTAGTTTAATGTTGTGTAATGTAGTGTACTGTAGTGTAATGTAGTGTAATGTAGTGTAATGTAGTGTACTGTAGTGTACTGTAGTGTACTGTCGTGTAATGTAGTGTACTGTAGTGTACTGTAGTTTAATGTTGTGTAATGTAGTGTAATGTAGTTTAATGTAGTGTAATGTAGTGTAATGTAGTGTATTGTAGTGTACTGTCGTGTAATGTAGTGTAATGTAGTTTAATGTTGTGTAATGTAGTGTACTGTAGTGTAATGTAGTTTAATGTTGTGTAATGAAGTGTAATGTAGTGTAATGTAGTTTAATGTTGTGTAATGAAGTGTAATGTAGTGTAATGTAGTTTAATGTTGTGTAATGTAGTGTAATGTAGTGTAATGTAGTGTACTGTAGTGTAATGTAGTGTAATGTAGTGTAATGTAGTGTACTGTCGTGTAATGTAGTGTAATGTAGTGTAATGTAAGTGTAATGTAGTGTACTGTCGTGTAATGTAGTGTACTGTCGTGTAATGTAGTGTAATGTTGTGTAATGTAGTGTACTGTCGTGTAATGTAGTGTACTGTCGTGTAATGTAGTGTAATGTAGTGTAATGTAGTGTAATGTAGTGTACTGTCGTGTAATGTAGTGTACTGTCGTGTAATGTAGTGTAATGTAGTGTAATGTAGTGTAATGTAGTGTACTGTCGTGTAATGTAGTGTACTGTCGTGTAATGTAGTGTAATGTAGTGTAATGTAGTGTAATGTAGTGTACTGTAGTGTACTGTAGTGTACTGTCGTGTAATGTAGTGTACTGTAGTGTACTGTAGTTTAATGTTGTGTAATGTAGTGTAATGTAGTTTAATGTAGTGTAATGTAGTGTAATGTAGTGTAATGTAGTGTAATGTAGTGTACTGTCGTGTAATGTAGTGTGATGTAGTTTAATGTTGTGTAATGTAGTGTACTGTAGTGTAATGTAGTGTAATGTAGTGTAATGTAGTGTACTGTAGTGTACTGTCGTGTAATGTAGTGTACTGTCGTGTAATGTAGTGTAATGTAGTGTAATGTAGTGTAATGTAGTGTACTGTAGTGTACTGTCGTGTAATGTAGTGTACTGTCGTGTAATGTAGTGTAATGTTGTGTAATGTAGTGTAATGTAGTGTACTGTTGTGTAATGAAGTGTAATGTAGTGTACTGTAGTGTAATGTAGTGTAGTGTAATGTAGTGTACTGTAGTGTAATATAGTGTAATGTAGTGTACTGTAGTTTAATGTAGTGTAATGTAGTGTACTGTCGTGTAATGTAGTGTACTGTCGTGTAATGTAGTGTAATGTAGTGTAATGTAGTGTAATGTAGTGTACTGTAGTGTACTGTCGTGTAATGTAGTGTACTGTCGTGTAATGTAGTGTAATGTTGTGTAATGTAGTGTAATGTTGTGTAATGTAGTGTAATGTAGTGTAATGTAGTGTACTGTTGTGTAATGAAGTGTAATGTAGTGTACTGTAGTGTAATGTAGTGTAGTGTAATGTAGTGTACTGTAGTGTAATATAGTGTAATGTAGTGTACTGTAGTGTACTGTAGTATACTGTCGTGTAATGTAGTGTAATGTAGTGTAATGTAGTGTACTGTAGTCTACTGTAGTGTAATGTAGTGTACTGTAGTGTAATGTATTGTACTGTAGTGTAATGTAGTGTAATGTAGTGTAATGTAGTATACTGTAGTGTAATGTAGTGTACTGTCGTGTAATGTAGTATAACGTATTGTACTGTAGTGTAATGTAGTGTAATGTAGTGTACTGTAGTGTAATGTAGTGTACTGTAGTCTACTGTAGTGTACTGTCGTGTAATGTAGTGTAATGTAGTGTACTGTAGTCTACTGTAGTGTACTGTCGTGTAATGTAGTGTAATGTAGTGTACTGTAGTCTACTGTAGTGTACTGTCGTGTAATGTAGTGTAATGTATTGTACTGTAGTGTAATGTAGTGTAATGTAGTGTAATGTAGTGTACTGTAGTCTACTGTAGTGTACTGTAGTGTAATGAAGTGTAATGTAGTGTAATGTATTGTACTGTAGTGTAATGTAGTGTAATGTAGTGTAATGTATTGTACTGTAGTGTAATGTAGTGTAATGTAGTGTAATGTAGTGTAATGTAGTGTAATGTATTGTACTGTAGTGTAATGTAGTGTACTGTAGTCTACTGTAGTGTACTGTAGTGTAATGTAGTGTAATGTAGTGTAATGTATTGTACTGTAGTGTAATGTAGTGTAATGTAGTGTAATGTAGTGTAATGTAGTGTAATGTATTGTACTGTAGTGTAATGTAGTGTAATGTAGTCTACTGTAGTGTACTGTAGTGTAATGTAGTGTAATGTAGTGTACTGTAGTGTAATGTAGTGTAATGTAGTGTAGTGTAATGTAGTGTACAGTAGTGTAATGTAGTGTAGTGTTATGTATTGTACTGTAGTGTAATGTAGTGTAGTGTAATGTAGTGTACTGTAGTGTAATGTAGTGTAATGTAGTGTAGTGTGATGTAGTGTACTGTAGTGTAATGTAGTGTAGTGTAATGTATTGTACTGTAGTGTAATGTAGTGTAATGTAGTGTAATGTAGTGTAGTGTAGTGTACTGTAGTGTAGTGTAATGTAGTGTACTGTAGTGTAATGTAGTGTAGTGTAATGTATTGTACTGTAGTGTAATGTAGTGTACTGTAGTGTAATGTAGTGTACTGTAGTGTACTGTAGTGTAATGTAGTGTACTGTAATGTACTGTAGTGTTGTGTAATGTAGTGTACTGTAGTGTAATGTAGTGTACTGTAGTGTACTGTAGTCTAGTGTAATGTAGTGTACTGTAGTGTAATGTAGTGTAGTGTAATGTATTGTACTGTAGTGTAATGTAGTGTACTGTAATGTACTGTAGTGTAGTGTAGTGTACTGTAATGTACTGTAGTGTAGTGTACTGTAATGTAGTGTAATGTACTGTAGTGTAGTGTAATGTAGTGTAATGTAGTGTACTGTAGTGTAATGTACTGTAGTGTAATGTACTGTAGTGTAGTGTACTGTAGTGTAATGTAGTGTACTGTAATGTACTGTAGTGTAATGTAGTGTACTGTAATGTAATGTAGTGTAATGTAGTGTACTGTAATGTACTGTAGTGTAGTGTAATGTAATGTAGTGTACTGTAGTGTACTGTAGTGTAATGTAGTGTAGTGTAATGTACTGTAGTGTAGTGTACTGTAGTGTAATGTAGTGTAGTGTAATGTACTGTAGTGTAGTGTACTGTAGTGTAATGTAGTGTACTGTAATGTACTGTAGTGTAATGTAGTGTACTGTAATGTATTGTAGTGTACTGTAGTGTAATGTAGTGTACTGTAATGTACTGTAGTGTAGTGTAATGTATTGTACTGTAGTGTAATGTAGTGTACTGTAATGTATTGTACTGTAGTGTAATGTAGTGTACTGTAATGTACTGTAGTGTTGTGTAATGTAGTGTACTGTAGTGTAATGTAGTGTAGTGTAATGTATTGTACTCTAGTGTAATGTAGTGTACTGTAGTGTACTGTAGTCTAGTGTAATGTAGTGTACTGTAGTGTAATGTAGTGTAGTGTAATGTATTGTACTGTAGTGTAATGTAGTGTACTATAGTGTACTGTAGTCTAGTGTAATGTAGTGTACTGTAGTGTAATGTAGTGTAGTGTAATGTATTGTACTGTAGTCTAGTGTAATGTAGTGTACTGTAGTGTAATGTAGTGTAGTGTAATGTAGTGTACTGTAGTGTACTGTAGTGTAGTGTAATGTAGTGTACTGTAATGTACTGTAGTGTAGTGTACTGTAGTGTACTGTAATGTACTGTAGTTTAATGTAGTGTGTAATGTAGTGTAATATAGTGTACCGTAATGTAATGTAGTATGTGTGTATGTGGGAGTGTGTGTATGTGTGAGTGTGAGTGTCTGCATGTGTGTGTGTGTCAGTGTGTGTATGTATGAGTGTGTGTATGTGTGAGTGTGTGTATGTGTCAGTGTTTGTATATGTATGTATGTGTATGTGTGAGTGTGTGTATTTGTGAGTGTGTGTATGTGTCAGTGCTTGTATGTGTATGTGTGTGTATGTGTGAGTATGTGTATGTGTGAGTGTGTATATGTGTCAGTGCTTGTATGTGTGAATGTGTGTATGTGTTAGTGTGTGTAGATGTGTGTGTGTGGATGTTTAGTGTGTATGTGTTTGTGTGTATGTGTGAGTGTGTATATGTGTCAGTGCGTGTAAGTGTCAGTGTGTGTGCAAGTGTGTGTATGTGTGAGTATGTGTGTATGTGTATGTGTCATTGTGTGTGTATGTGTGTATGTGTGAGTGTGTGTATGTGTGAGTGCCTGTATGTGTCAATGTGTGTGTGAATGTGTGTATGTGTGAGTGTGTGTAGGTGTGAGTGTGTGTATGTGTCTCTGTGCGTGTGTGAGTGTCTGTATGTGTCAGTGTGTGTATGTGTCAGTGCGTGTATGAGTGTGTCAGTGTGTGTATGTGCGAGTGTGTGTATGTGTCAGTGTGTGTGTGAGAGTGTGTGTATGTGAGTATGTATGTATGTGTGAGTATGTGTTAGTGTGTGTATGTGTATGTGTGAGTGTGTGTATGTGTATATGTGAGTGTGTGTATGTGTGAGTGTGCGTGTGTGAGTGTGAGGGTGTGTATGTGTGTGTATGTGTATGTGTTTGTATGTGTGAGTGTGTTTATGTGTTTATGTGTGTATGTGTGAGTGTGGGTATATGTGTGTGTGTACGTGTGTGTGTGTACGTGTGTGTGAGTGCGTGTATGTGTCTGCGTGTGTGTGTGAGTGTACGTGTGTGTGTGTGTGAGCGTGTGTTTAACCTTCCCAGATCTCCTATCATTATAGATATTCTGTTCATCTCTCACATTCGGAAGATCTCCATTTCCAGATCTATGTTTAGTGTTCGCTCTCCTCTTGCTTCAAATTCTGCCAACAGTCAACTTTGCTTTTCATCATTTTGGCGGAGACAAATGAAATACCAGTCCAGCATTGTTACTCTCTCTCTCTCTCTCTCTCTCTCTCTCTCTCTCTCTCTCTCTCTCTCTCCCTCTCTCTCTCTCTCTCTGTCTCTCTCTCTCTCTCTCTCTCTCCCTCTCTCACTCACTCCCTCTCTCTCTGGATTGTGTCCGAGATTCAAATCTTGTCACAATCTTTCACATAGATTCGACCTTAAAAACAAGTTAAGGGAACATGTGACTGCGCAATTCCTAACCAATTACACATTTATTTTACGAGTAACAATACAGTTTGGCGAACAACTGAATTCTTAATATCAAGATCTACAAGGAATTCACCATGAAAACACACCAAAATAATCTTAACAAAAATCCAGAAACATATAAACCTTAGCTTAAATTATTGATGATAAATGTTATGTACAAATGATATTACACATGAGCATTATGAACTCAAGAAGGCCAACTGTTATATTGGTCATACAAATACAATACTTCTGCCACAGCTTACCATGCATTTCCTTTTTAGGGTGTGAAGAACTGCGGCGTAATGGTTACGGTGCTCGGTATAAGATCGTAAACCATCAGTTTGATTACTGGTGGCGTGATATGTTCTTGAGCAATACACTTTAGTTCAAGTCGCTCCAGTTCAGCTGCAACTGTAATTCAACGGGCCGAATTTATCACACATTGTCATCTTGAATCCTCATGAAAATTCGTATCTAGGAAATTCGCTGAATGTTAATTTCAGGTGCAGGCTGTTCCGTTGATAGAATCAGATGAAATACTCGTCGTTGGAAACAACGGAGATCCAACAGACAAATATTTGAAGAAAATCATAAGGAACTACATCACGGATCATGATGGGAAAGTTACTAGGAAAACCATCGTAAATACCACATCCGTTCTCTACAGACTTCCCCCAAAAAATACAATTAATGACAGAACCAATATCAACAACACAACAAAATGTTACAATGAAGACACTAACAATGAAGGAAGAATCGTTAGCCTCGCCAGTTGGAATGGCTCTTCCAGCGCATCTCCCTTACCATCCTCTGGGGAAACAACTTCTCCATCCAGTCAGCTGGGGCTGTGGGGAGGCCAGTACGTGGACCCCATTTGCTCACCATACAGATTAATAGGCAAAGTTATAAACCATTGTAAATATTTTTAAAAATATATATACTTCCATTTAAGACAAAGAAGAGTTACTTGTACGTCTATCAACACCAAGACCTATTACTCTTGACTAATTTAAGAGTGGCCACAACACACGCCAATAGCTTCGACTTCAACTATAAGATAAAACCTTAAACAACTAGAAACGTTGATAATGGTTTTCCAAACTTTATTGTTCCAAGCAATCTGCAAGGAACTAATACGGATATATGAATGAAAAATAAAAGAATAAAAAATAACAGAAAACTAGAACACAAGTAGAACACAACTGGGTTTGCACAGTAATGCAGACGAAAATGTACACACACACACACACAGACACAGACACACACACACACACATATATATATATATATAATATATATAAATGGCTTCTTCAGGTCTAGAACTGAGTGAAGTAGTTCTCGTCCTGTAGAAGCCATTTCTATATTAAATATTTACACTCTGCTATGTATTGAGTGCCGTACTTACTGTGATTACCCCCGATTGAACTCGGGATAGACTTATATATATATATATGGTGGCTGCCAACTCGTTTTCGAGTACGGCCACTACTTTATATCCATGTAGGAGAACCCCTACCGATGCGCTGAACGAATGTGACTTTTTAGTCCAGCCAGCGACTTGAAAACTCTGGTACAAAGACTACACTTGTGACCATTATTGACACATAGTGCAGGGCCCATGGTACCATGTGATGACAAGTGCAGAGAGATCTCCAGATATAAAGCAATGCCTGTGCTGTGAAGCTTTTATAGTGAGCAAAGGCACTGCACAAAGCCAGTCCCACTCTCTTAACCAAGATGATATTTACCAAAAAGAAGAACAAGTCAACATCATTGGATACCATCAGGGTTGCAGGTGTTATATCAGAGTTTTCCTTCTCCTAGAATTCTGCCTTGACAAAGGCTAAGGGGTCATCTCTCCCGGTGATTTTGGATGGCTATTGAGTCTTAAGAGCTCCCTTGCCCTTTGACAGGTTTTGTTTTTAGTCCTGCAGGATGTCCAAAGTCACCCTCCTCACCAAGAAACCTTGGTGGGGTTGCCAGTTTAGTCGCCAACGACCCGACCATGAGACAGGTTGTACTGGGATACATGTTACCAGTAGCACCAACTGGTGACCTGACATAATATATATATATATATATATATATACATATATATATATATATATACTATAAATTATGTCCATAGAATCATTTGATAAGATATATACTCCATTTCCTCTCCCAATTAGCATAATCAACCACACAAAAAACCAATTAAACCAGGCTATAAGATTAAAAGTCACCCATGAAGAAATAATAGCTAAATAAACGACAGCCATCTATTCGCGATCAACAGCTATAAATATTTACCCACCATTTCAATAGCACGTGGAAATCGATTAAATATATCGTCAACCATACACAATTAGGTATAAAATTAAAGTTAGAAGAAAAAATGCATATACACATACCAGGATTACGTTTATATATATATATATATATATATATATATATATATATATATATATATATATATATATATATATATATATATATATATATATATATCAGGATGAATTCAGTTTGAAACTGGTTAGACCATTACTCAAAAGAATACTTGATAATTCGTATAGTGTGTGACTATATTAGAACAAATCTGGCCCCAACAGCTTAGCTCAGCCATCGGACCCCGACACTTTCCAATATATATATATATATATATATATATATATATATATATATATATATATATATATATATATATATATATATATATGTGTGTGTGTGTGTGTGTGTGTCCATATATATATATATATATATATAAATATATATGTGTGTGTGTGTCCAGTATATATATATATATATATATATGAGAGAGAGAGTGTGTGTGTGTGTGTGTGTGTGAACATCAATTATTTAGCCAATTCCTCATTTCCTATGCCTTATACTTCGCTACCATCACATATCATCCATCTCATTATCATCTATTTGAATTATACGCAAGCCATTTAATTGTAATTAAATTTTAACGCAATTAACAAAAGATTTAAGGGGAATTCACACAAAATTATATTAGGCTCTATTAAATATTTGTGAATGTCTATTTCTCTTTTCTTAGCATTCACACTTCACCATTTTCTATCCTAGACAAAGTTAAGTGCTTCTCAGCTTAAAATGGTAATTAAAACTGAGTGGTGAATCTAAATTACATGTACGTCGAACACAGCCAATATTAGTTATGTAAAATGTTTTGCCTACTGACAATAAAGAAACACTTTTAGAACGCGAATATTCTTCATATTTAAATCATACCTTAACTTTAAAGTCCCCTTGGTTATATTTAATTATATATATGAGAGTCCAATTAGAGCCGAAAATCGATTAAAGGTGTTTATCCTTTTTGTTTTTAAATTTACAGGGAGATTCTTATTTTCTGGCATGTTTCCATATCAACATATTAGACGTGTGTATGTATTTATATACACGTTGGTCCAGTCTCGGTTACCTACTATCTATTTATACAGAAGTAACTATATATATATATATATATAGTTAAAAGAATAGAGGTGTAACACACAAGTTATTATATATTGGTAAACGGAATAGAAAATGCTGACAAATTGTTCACAGTTGAAAAATAATGGTTTAATTAGGAATAAAAGAGTATTAGTGATTGTATGGGTTAGTATTCAGTTGTGGTTTTAAGTTTTTAAGTTTTTACCGGTTGCGCATTTCTAAATGCTTTTCAAAAATAATTTTGAGATAGAGTGTCCGTGTTGTTTGCTCTGATCTGATTAGTTTTGGGAATTCTACCTGTTTTTATGTTAAAAAAGTGGCTCCAGCGTTACTTTGGTGTTGCAAAAATTCTTGTGGTCAAAACAATTTTGATTGGTCGGTAGAGGTCATGTGAATGTTTTGACCACAAGAATTTTTGCAACACCAAAGTAACGCTGGAGCCACTTTTTTAACATAAAAACAGGTAGAATTCCCAAAACTAATCAGATCAGAGCAAACAACACGGACACTCTATCTCAAAATTATTTTTGAAAAGCATTTAGAAATATGCGCAACCGGTAAAAACTTAAAAACTTAAAACCACAACTGAATACTAACCCATACAATCACTAATACTCTTTTATTCCTAATTAAACCATTATTTTTCAACTGTGAACAATTTGTCAGCATTTTCTATTCCGTTTACATATATATATATATATATATATATATATATATATATATATATATATATATATATATATATATATATATATATATATATATTTATTTATTTATATATACATATATATACATACATATATATGGACGCATCCTAGAAACCATACGACATATACATACATATATGTATATATATATATATATATATATATATATATAAAATCAAGGTCTAGCAAATAGAGAAAATGTTTTAAAATAAATTTTCTAAAATTCGCAGTACTTACTATATGTGCCTTTACCGCGGTTTCATGCTCCTGAATAAACGGAAAATCCAAGCGGATTTCCATTGAGAAGGGAGCAATCTTCAGAGGGCTCTTCTCCCTCGGAGAATATAAAATTCCTGAGTTCAAATCATAAACTGACGCCATACAAAACCATTCCGAAATGAGAGCGAATGATGAAAGAAATAATTCTGTCTGGTGCCGTGTGCAAAGACAAAAGGCAGGGTGGACAGGTCAATGTCCTTCCACTAGAAATAGCAGCAGTCCAAACGGCCAAAATTGTGTCTCTACCTTAGGGGGAGATCAATAATAATAAAGTATGAATTCCTACGCGTAAAAAAATACATATAGGGAAACAAGTATTATCCAACCGTATGCCAATGTGGGGTTCTATGGCGGGTTAATAAATTAACAAGCCAGAACATATAATATCAAGGTCTAGCAAATAGAGATAATGTTTTAAAATAAATTTTTAAAAATTCGCAGTACTTACTATATGTGCCTTTACCGCGGTTTCATGCTCCAGAATAAACGGAAAATCCAAATATATATATATATATATATACTCAAATCCAAAATTAGACTTATTATTTCTTACTTTTGCTCTTTACTCTCTTTACTCTTTGTTCTTGAATGTTTGGTTGGTAGAGTCCATAACACCAATCAAACCCCTTTTATAGCTCTGACGAATCCTACGGTTACGTAAGGAAGAAACATTGTAAGCCAATAAAAATCTTTTGATGTTGTAGACGCTCTTGTGTTCTTTATCATATATATATATATATATATATATATATATATATATATATATATATATATATATATTATTGGTCTTTTAATATATATATATATATATATATATATATATATATATTAAAAGACCAATAAGGTTCAAAACAGCCAGTACAAAAAATACTTAGAGCAAATTAAAACAAAGTAATGTTTTACCCAGTATATTTCAACTTGATATTTCAGGGTTTATACCCTGTTTTCAAATGAGGGTCTGAAACAGTTCAAAACAAAACGAACGATCGATGTGTTCTTCGTTAGCTGTCTTACGAATGGAACTCCTTAACCATTCAGCCATGTTATGTCCACTCACACCTTCATAACCATATGTATGTACGTATGTATGTATGTATGTATGTATGTATGTATGTATGTATGTATGTATGTATGTATGTATGTATATATATATATATATATATATATATATATATATATATATATATATATATATATATATATATATATATATATATATATATATATATATATGCTTATGTAGGTGTGTGTGGACATAACATGGCTGAATGGTTAAGGAGTTCTCTGATATATATATATATATATATATATATATATATATATATATATATATATATATATATATATATATATATTACTCATAACCACACATAATGCATGGATGAAGCTTAAATGCAATTATGGATGGATACTTTCACTAATATAAATTACGTATTTGTACACAGTGACTCACGATATTATATAATGTGATATAGAAACCTTTATCTCTATATCGTTTATCATTGGTTCCAGTTCAGTGAGCTGTGGATATTCTACATGAGCACCATCAATTGATTCACAAGTAAGCCGAGCTGCCGTTTTCATCGGTGAACAACCAATCGTTGCAATAGTGATAATCTTTCTAAATTGTCATAAATCACAATTACATTGTAAGAACCATAACTGAGTGATATCAACATTTCCACAGAGACTAAAATACGTATAAACACACTGATATCTATAATGTAATGTTTTCTTATACAACCTTACCCAACATCAAAATACAGCAAGACTAAAATAGTTGGCCCACTACCACCACAACCACCACCACTGGACATTTATCAAGTTTAAGTGAAATTAAAATAACAACCACAACAGATAAACTCTTCGTACTAAAGACTGTGTGGAGCTACGTCCACACATTATCAGAGTTATGATATCATACAATATAACCCTACACTAACCTACCAAACAAGAAAGTACAAGTCTAAACTTCACAAAACGAACCATACAGAATACAATACCCCATGTAAACACCATTAAAATTAAAACCACAACAGGAAAATCATTCGTACCAGAAACCTTTCAACAGGGAGGTTAGTCGAAGGACTATCAGATGCATGATATAATATATATTTGTTTATACAACCCTACCGAAAACTAAATACAAGCTGCAATTTTCCAAAGATACACCACCAGTTAAATGAATATTACACATACATAATATAATATATAAAACGCACACATATTGATATATATATACCATATATATCAATATATATATAGATCAGGTTATGAAAGTGGCAGAAAGGATAGTAGCGCAACTAATTAGAGAAAGGGTCAAACTAGATGAGATGCAGCTTGGATTTGTGCCTGGGAAAAGTACAACAGATGCCCTCTTCTTAGTGAGACAACTACAAGAGAGGTTATTACAGAAGAATAAGCCACTATACTTAGCTTTTGTTGACCTAGAGAAGGCCTTTGATAGGGTACTCCGATCTGTCATCTGTTGGTCCCTAAGGAAATTAGGTGTTGAGGAATGGCTTGTGAAGACAGTGCAAGCTTTGTACAGAAGTGCTGTCAGTAAAGTGAAGGTAGGAATCTAGTTTAGTGAGGAATACTAGATACAGGGTTCGGTCCTCATCCCGCTCTTGTTCATTATAGTCCTCAAAGCCATAACAGAGGAGTTTAAGACTGGCTGCCCATGGGAACTTCTCTATGCTGACGATCTGGTTCTGATAGCAGAATCAGTAGAGAAGCTAGAGAATAAATTCTAGCCATGGAAACAGCAGTTGGGATTAAGAGGGCTGAGAGTGATCGTAGCTCAGATAAAGGTGTTGATGAGTAGAAAAGAGGACAACACTCTGATTCCGTCAGGGAAATGGCCATATTCGATATGCAGAAAAGGAACTGGCTTTGAGAGAGGATGACCGATGGGTGAAGAAGTGCCAGGAAATGCCAGTTGAAGGAAGACGTGGTAGAGGTAGACCACGAAAAACATGGGCGAAGGTGATGTGAGCAGACCTCAGATCGCTGAAACTCACGGTGGGGATGACGAAGGAACGTGACAAGTGGAGAGATGCTGTGCTGAATAAGACCCGTCCCACCCTTGCAAGCAGGGAAAAGTGGACGTAAAATGATGATGATATATACAGAGAGGGAGAGAGAGAGAAATTAGTATATGTATATATATATATATATATATGTGTGTGTGTATGACCCCAGTACAGGACTCGTATTTTATTTATCAATCCCAGCACACTGTAAATGTGGTTGGCGTTAGGAAAGGCATCCA
The DNA here is from genome assembly GCA_964016885.1 of Eledone cirrhosa. NCBI lineage: Eukaryota > Metazoa > Mollusca > Cephalopoda > Octopoda > Eledonidae > Eledone > Eledone cirrhosa. The sequence continues at coordinate 19,032,247 of OZ024742.1, forward strand.
GCCATAGAAACCAAGCCAGAAACAGTTCTGTGTGAGCAAAACACGGTCACCTGACCCAAATTACCACTAACGGGGCAACTCGTCTAACCCGTCAAAGAGAGGACAAACGAGAGACAAACGAAAAACCATTATTTAAGGGGAAAATTTAAACAAAAATACAAACAAAGGACACAGAACTCCAGGGTCATCGGCCGTTGAGGTGGACTTTGGCAGTTTCGACCCCTACCAACGGTACTGCTAATCCACTCTGGGTCACGGCGTCTGACAAGCCAAACACTGTCCAGTGGAGGAAGAGATGAGGGACCAAACATTAATTTATAGCAATTAAGGTAAAACAAGTACACATTGAATTTTATATGACGTCAAGGAGAGAGAGAAAGAGAGAGAGAGAGAAAGAGAGAGAGAGAGTGAGTGAGAGAGACAGAGATACAGAGAGAGAGACTCGTTAATACACACGAGAGGAAAACAACCCTGTTGCTATGTCTATAAGATGTTGTTTTAAGATTAAATGATAGAGTTACATTGAAATATTATAACTTGAAAAATAATCCAGAATGTTAATCACTCGAAATATAGACTTGCTGCCATTTTGTTTGAAAACGATACCTGACGTAATACAAATGAGAGCTCTATTGTACTGAAGCCCAGTATAAGGACTGGATGTATTATATAGTGCAAAATAGGAGAGCTGCCACAACTGAAGCTCAGTAGAAGGCTTGGGTATGTTATCTAGTGTATATATCGTAAAGAGAACTAGCTAAAAACACACAAAACAAAACAGTTACTCAGTTAATCAATATTAAAACCACAACAGAAAAATCTCTTCATACCAGAGACATTTCAACTTGAATCTTAGTTCACTCAATACCAGATGTTGTGGGAGGGAAAGGCGATGAGAAATAGTAACATCATTGCAACGCTTGTGGTGTCTAACATATTGTTTACGTTTTCTCTGGATTACTGGTGAGTGTCCAGTTGGAGCAATGTTTTGTAGTTCTGTGTACATTTCCTTCTCTGAAACATTCCTATATAGATCAGAAGTTATTGGATATAGAATCAGTTCAATTACTTACCAACTTTGATTCACTGCAATTGCTTGCGTTATTTTCATGCTGCCTTTATTTCGAACATAATCCAGTAGAATATCGTGAATGATCGCAATTCTCTTCGAGAAATAACTGACCAAACTAACACGGTAATATCTACGTCACCACTAGATCTACTAGAAATAGCAATTAAAGCCTTCTTGAATCTAAAGGAAGGATACGCTTAATGATATAATGCTAGATATATAAAGACAATATGGTCAAGTTTGGAACATTATTGATTATATATCTGCTTGATCAAGGATGATCTAGAGCTAAATAACAATATTAATGACCGATCTGGCGCAATGGAAACCCGATTTATGTCAAATTAAATAACTTAGTTAAATATCATAGTTAAACAGTGATATTATGTAGCTATTGAAGTTTATAGATATGTAGAAATTCATAGATTAATTTCATTTGAAAGTAGCAGTTATTTTACGTCATTCTCTTTATGACGCCGTATCGTTGAATCAAAAATGTCTTTATGTTGGAAACAAATCTTTTCAGGGTTACTGAAATTGTAGCCGTGAACAAAATGTATTGGAAGTACGTATAGTTTTAGAAAAAAAATATACAGTGTAAGAAATTGTATTTTTTTTTCATAAATCCATGATGGAAGGTTCCCAAGGCGAATATCAAGTGGGTTCGGAAGAGGAATTAATCACTAAAGAAGTTTCAAAAGAAACATCTAATAGCTTATTGGTGTTACGAAAGGCTGGTGAATTATGTGATGCAGTGATCAAAGTAGATGATGAAAAAATACCTGTTCACCGTATTATATTAGCTGCAGCCTGTCCCTACTTTCGAGTTTTGTTTACAAACAGTAAATTTGAATCTGACCGTCATACTGTCAATATTACGGATATCTCGGCTCCAATTATGAGTAAAATTGTTGACTACATGTATACGAATATTTGTGAAATAAATGATGAAAATGTAAGTGATATTTTGATTGCTTCGGATTATCTGAACATGACCCACTTACAAGATCTTTGTTGTGATTATTTATCATCAAAGATTTCAGTTATTACATGCCTCAGTATAGAAAGTTTTGCAAAGAAGTATTTCTGTGAGAAACTTCGACAGAAAGCACATAAATTCATATTATATAATTTTACGAAAATTTATTCAAAATGTGAAGATTTTTTACTTCTTAGTGATAACGCACTTCATGATATATTAGGTTCGGAAGAATTGAATATTAAATCAGAAGAGATCGCTTTCGAGGCTATCATAAAATGGATTGATTTTGATCCGCTTCCGCGGAAATGTCATATCGCTAAACTATTACAAAACGTGCGTCTAGCACTTTTATCAACCAATTATTTTGTGGAAAAAGTAAAAGTACACCCATATGTTCACGAGAATAAAGACTGTAAATCTCTTGTTATTGAGGCGTTGAAGATTCTATACGATTTAGACATCAATGAAAATAATTTATTAACCGACGACATTAGTATTGCACGACCTAGATTACCGTATGAAATTATCTTCGTTTTTGGAGGCTGGAGCGGTAGATATGCTACGAATCTAATGGAGACGTATGATCCTCGGGCAAATCGCTGGATGAAATGTAAAGGAATAAAATCTGGTATGATATTACATTATAGTATTATTCCTCCTTTTAATATTTAGTCCTGTAGTAATCGTGCATACACACATATATATATATATATATATAACTGAAAAACATATATGGCTTAGTGAGAAGGTTGATTTTGGACACCCGGCGGGATGAAAAATATATCCCATGAAATGGTGGCGGAACTCAGCAAAGTCAACGGCCATCCAATAATGCTTCTTTTTTTGTGGAGCGAAAGATCCGTA
>OZ024742.1:19040164-19135164 GCA_964016885.1 Eledone cirrhosa
TTTTTTTAAATCTGGTATTGCAGCGTAAAACAAAATAACAGAAATTTGTAATCGTACGCAAACCCCTCACTAACTACCCACCACCTTGGTGCCGCCTACCAAACAGACATAAAAACCTACTATTTTAAGGACTGTAACTGTACCCACTTCTTGCACACCTGACCCCCAAATAACATTGAAATGTTGGTATCGTATGGCTTTAAGTTATACTAAAAATACAATCCATTGCAGAGTTAACTTGCTGCCGGTTCTCGTTTTCAGCTGAGTGAACTGGAGTAACGTGAAATAAAGTGTTTTGTTCTAATACAAAACGAGCCACTCGGTGTAAGAGTCAAACTGACTATATTATGTTCATAAACACAACAGCTTAACCATTAAACCACAAAAATGTACTGTAAAGTACGAAGGGTTTATAATTTAGTGGGGAGGTGTAGAAGATTACATTGGGCTAACGCTTATTTTTTAAAATAATTAATACAGTAAATCGGGGGAAATTAAATAGCTTCCCAAACTCCCCAGATTCTGTAGCTGATCTTAACAAAAATTATAATATTTTTTTAATATATTTTAACAGGGTCTTCTGTGCTGACATACTAAGCCAAAGTGAAAGCGAATAAAAAGTGAGTGCCTAGTGGGATCGAACCCACTTCTCCTTTGTTGACATCTCGGTGTAATTAAACAATTTTTGGTCGCTTTCGCATTGGTTTTGTATATATGCTCAGAAACACTGTTTGAACAATGTCTTAAATAATCCAATACTAGTTTAATAAGTACTAAAACAAAAATAAAAACATATATACAAATGTAGATATCTTATGGAGGGCTAACTGAATAGATGGTCTCGTAATTCATAGGGGCACCGTATTGAAATCAACGTTTCTAGGGAATTTTTAAACATGGCGGAGCCCATCCTCTCCAGGTCTAAATCCCCGTGTAATGGTATTGTATCAAACACTCTATCAAAGTAACCATTTGTACTACAGCCATACTGGTTTGACACTGTCCCAGTCATGCTGAACCAGGATAATATATAAGTACAGTAATATTAGGTTAAACCTAGAGCACAGTAAAACAACCATAATAGTGGACCCAATCAATACATCAGAGCACCCCAGAAACAAAATACAATATCCATGGATATTCTTCATTCTAAACACTATAAGGATATGGTTAATAAGATATACAAGTATAAGTATTGTATATAAATCTCAGCTACAGAAAGATTGAGTTACTAACGATCTTTTCATGGACTTATGGTTATTTCCATAAAACTAGAGTCTACCGTGTTGTCCTGTTATGGATACACAACATAAATACAGAGTCAAGGATGAAGCAATAAAATATGAGCCATAAAATACAGAGAAAATAACAATGTCAAATAATCTATTATATTTCTACATTACAGACTTCCGAGCGTATCATGGATCTTGCGTGTTAGACAGATACGTTTATATAATTGGTGGCTTTGACGGTATGGAATATTTTAACAGTGTACGATGTCTTGATACAACTTCACAACAGTGGACAGAAGTAGGACCCATGCACAATAGAAGGTTATATTTTCCTAATATATTTCATGAAACATATGCACACACACACACATATATATATATATATATACGAGGGCAATCCCAAAAGTAAGGTCTCCTTCCAATATTACAACTTTTCCGTTAAAATCCTGTGGATGGTGCTTCGAGAAACTTCAGGAACCAAAATACAGAGAGCATCCAGAGTGATCCGCCGATCTTTACGCATGTTTTCCTCGGAAGGAGACCTTACTTTTGGGATTGCCCTCGTAATAATAACTGCGCGAAATTCGCACTTGGCGGTAGCGTTCAACGGGAGCTCCATTCTCAACGGCTGCCAAGCCAAGATTGAGCATCCCAGCGAAGCGCGAGCATGCTTGTTTGGGAGTGAAGGAAGCAACAATCACAACAGTGTTTTCAACAGCCGTACGAACAGTTTCTCTGCGTCCCCATCGCTTTGGAGACCTTACTTTTGGGATTACCCTCGTACATAAATGTACACACACACGCACACACACACACACACACACACACACACACACACACACACACACACACACACATGTATATATATATATATATATATATATATATATATATATATATACACATATGTATATATACATTCATACATTTACTTATATATATATAAAGCTTCTTTGCAGCAGACAGACACACACACACACACACACACACACACACACACACACACACGCACACACACACACACACACACACACACACATATATATATATATATATATATATAAATATATATATATATATATATATATATATATATATATATATATATATATAAGAAAGTGAGGTTTTTTTTACAAAATGAAAAATAACCGAGGTGTCCTACACGAGTGAAAGTATAAAGAAAAAAAGATGAAATCGAAAATGCAACTGGAGTCTTATTTTAAAAAAAAAATACATATATTTATTTGGTTCCTTTACCGGTTTCGCAGTTCTTCTGCTTTTCAAAAGGTGAGTTGAGATGGAGGGTCTGTGGTTTTTCTCACATCTGGTTGGTCTCTGAATGTTACTTGTTTTATATGGAAAAAGTGGCTCGAAATGCCAGGTTTTTCGAGAAGTAATTTGATTGGTTTGTCAATAATTATAATAAATTTCGCGCCAGTTCGCGTTACAATAGTTCTTCAAATAAGGGCGGGGGGGGGGGTTGTCACAGGTTGTTTTTTTCATATATGAGTGTTGGAATTTCTTTTTACTTGAAAAAAGGGGCTCACGAAGGCTTTTGTTTGGTTGGTTATATATATATACATTATATATATATATATATACATTATGTACTGTAAAGAGTTAGTATCTGACGGCTGCTGAGCTTTTGCCGTTTCGACGGCGAATGGATAACTGAATTCAGTTTTTCACTGTAAGCTTTCTCCGAACTTTGTCTCTTCAGGGTAGGGGTCATAATTTGATTGAGTATACACACACACACACACACACACACACACACACACACACACACACACATATATATATATATATATATATATATATATAGTGTAATGTATGTGATTCATTGGTGGTACTACAATGAGCACTCAATGCAAAGGCAGAGTGAATATAATAAGAAAAACCACGAAGTTCCCTCTACACGAATCCATATTTTTATTGTGTTACGCGCATTTCGCAAAGGTCACCAATGGGAGTTATGAAACCGACTCCAGGATCAATCTGCTCATCAGACTGGTGATTCAACAAAACAATGTATACAGTAAGTAAGGTACTCAATACAAAGCAGAGTATAAATATTTAATATAGAAAAGGCTTCTACAGGACTAGAACTGTTTCATTCGGGAGAAATCATCAGGAAGCCCACATATATCAGAGAGGGTGTGATAAAAAAAAAAAAACAGGTAGACCATAATCCACCAGACTACTCGATACTTGGGGTAGTTCGGATCTAGCTGTCGAAACGGCCGGAGCTCAGCCGTCGGGGTCTTGAATCTTTATATATATATTTATGTTTGTGTGTGTGTGTGCATGTGTATATGAAAAAAATGGCGTCCTTTTAAATATAAACAAATTCTTTGACTGTGAGCTGTTGAGCCGTTCGGTGAGACTTATAATGCGATATTTATTTATAACTGATTTTGATAAGTCCCAATAAGGGGACGAAACGTTCGTAAATGAATATTTAATGTAAAAGTGTATTTAGTAATTACTTTAAAGTATATATTATATATATATTATTGAATAAAATGACAGAAGGCCGGATTGGTGAAACTCCTTAAAATTATGACCAGTTCTATCCAGTGGTTAACCATAAACTTATATATATATATATATATATATATATATATATATATATATATAAACAATGAGTTATTTGGTTTGTTGATTATTCAACAAAGTTAATTTTACAACAGATTAGAAGCACTCAACAGTATTTATCCGGAGTATCATTAATATAAATAATATTAATAAATGGAAAATATCTTTATAAAACCATATTTATTTTATTATACGTATTTCAAGGGTACGAATATTTAAGTACGCTTTCGTCAGATAAAATATAATAATTAGTGTAAAGATAGTGACATATCTGCATGTGAACTTCATGTTATAAGTTCAGTGAGGATATATATATATCGTATATTTAAGTAATGTTTATATTTGGTTTATTTTCATTTCTTTCGACAATAATTCTTTGTCTAGAATCGTATGAACTGTAGATTTTCTTGTGCAAACTTTATTAATTTTTGTTTTCCGATGGTCAAAACTGACTTGTTACAAAATAACATTACCAACTCGTAAATATCTTAAGAATGCTACAACTGCAAAGATTGTGGGTAATATTTTCCATAGTTTGATTTGAACCACCAAAACATTAGCGATAATATTCAGCCCAACCCTTTACCGGGCCATTAGTGGTTAGAGAACTTGATTCACAATCGTTATCTTATCAGTTCGTCTCGGGCCCGGCAATGCGTTATGTATTTGAGTGAGACATTATTTCACGCTGCTCCTTCGGCCAAGAGTTGCGACCGCTAGATAGTATTAGCAATAGGAATGTCCAATGTAAACCTTGTTTCCTCGGTCCGATATGACGAGTTTCAGCCCACCCAGTAAGTGAATGAGATAAGATTAGAGTCAACATTCTCTTGGTAAATTAATAATGACTAGATATTCACATAATTACGTAATTTTATATACATATCCGTTTGGGATTATCGATAATGATGGATTTTCCGTCAGTTACGACGAAGAGCATTCAGTGAAAGGAAAAAAAAAATCTACTTATTAAATTACAGGTAAGTGGCTGAGTATTCTACATACTGATGTATTCTTAACGTCATGGCCAAGCAACGTGACAGTGGTGACAAGGCTGAATGTTTGAGTTACAGGTAGAATCGATTGCAACAAGCTCCATACAGTCCCTTACAGGATTTAGTCAACCAGAGGCTAAGATATAAAACAGGTACCCACGACGCCATACAACGGGATCGAATGCAGAAGCAAACTCCCCAAACATTCATATATATATATATATATATATATATATGTGTGTGTGTGTGTGTGTGTGTGTGAAAAGGTAAACAGACAGAAATAACAAAGGAAACGATACAGTACAATGAAGAAATATATAATTAGTTTTACGCTTGATATAGTAGGAAAAAGAGTTTTAACGTTTCGGACGCTAGTCTTTCATCAGAAAATAGAATGAGAAATTAGAAAATTGAAAGATAGATGAGAGTGGGTAGTGGTAGAAAGGAAAATAAATTTTCTTAGAGAAAAATCAGGTCGCCATCTCTTGGAAAACAGTAAATTCTTGGGTTTTTGTATGAGAAAATCAGTTGGTCTTGTTTTAAAAGACGGTGACCGGACGGGTCTAGCTGAAAAGGGCAATCTCATTTTGTATATAGAACATATGTGTGGATATATATTACATGCTGTATGGAACCGTATATAGATGTTGATATAAGTATAAATGTTATGATGATACTCTTTCCCACAGATGTTATGTTAGTACGGCTGTGTTGAACAATGAGATCTATGCTATTGGGGGATACAACGGAGTGGTGAGACAGAAAACAGCTGAACGTTATAACCAGGAGAACAACCAATGGACTTATATAATGTCAATGAACAGCGCTCGGAGTGATGCCGCCGCCACAATCCTTCGTGGTGAGTATATCATTGATTTTACAATGTATGTATGTATGTATGTATGTATGTATGTATGTATGTATGTATGTATGTATGTATGTATGTATGTATGTATGTGTGTGTATGTATGTGTGTATGTATGTGTGTATGTTCTGGTTTTATAATTTCACAAAGTTTTACCAATAGAGATAGTGTCGGTTTCTAACATAGACAAAAGACTCTCTCATTGGAATTTACACAACATCAACTAGGTAGATATGTATGTGTAGATATGTATGTATGTATGCATGTGTAGATATGGATGTTATTGTATGTGTGGATGTGGATGTTATTGTATGTGTGGATGTGGATGTTTTGAGTTGTATGTGTGCATGTGTATATGCTTTGCATCTGTACATGTGTATATGCAGTTATTAGATGCAACATTTTTGGAATGTTTTACATGTATGTATGTATGTATGTATGTATGTATGTATGTATGGTCACTCTTGAGTGCTACTGGTAACGTGTAACCCAGTACAACCTGTCACGTGGTCGGGTCGTCGGCGACTAAACCGGCAACCCCACCAAGTTTATTTGGTGATTTTGGACACCCTGCAGGACAAAAAACAAAACCTGATAAAGGGCGGAAGAACTCAGAAGAGTCAACGGCCATCCGAAATTGTGTAAATATGTATATACACATGTACCGCGCGGTTAAACCACTGGGAGTGAAGGACCCCTAGCCTTTGTCAGGGCATTCTTCTAGGAGAAGGCAACTCAGGAAACTGGGATAACTCCGATATAAAACCTGCGGCTCAGTAGTTACCGATGATGTTGATCTTTTCTTCTTTTCGAGTTATAGCTACTGTCGCTCAGAGAGTGGGATTGGCTCAGTGCACAGTCTTTCCTCACTTTAAAAACTATCTTCACGCACAGGCATTGCACGATAGAATTAATTAATAATGGTATATCGTGCAATGGCCATACTCGATAACGAGGGGGCAGCTATCATGTATGTATGTATGTATGTATGTATGTATGTATGTATGTATGTATGTATGTATGTATGTATGTGTGTGTGTGTGTCTGCGCGCGCCCGCGCGCGTGTGTGTGTGTGTGCGTGTGTGTGTGCGTGTGTGTGTGTATGTATGTATGTATGTATGTATGTATGTATGTATGTATATATGTATGTATGTATGTATGTATATATGTATGTGTGTGTGTGTGTGTGTGTGTGTGTGTGTGTGTGTGTGTATGTCTGTATGTATATATGTATGTCATAGAGTGAGACCAGTGGTTGACTACCAGGCTGCTGTTGGAGATGCTACTCATCATACCTGCCAAGCATGTGGAAGAGAGTGTAGATCAGCAGGAGGGTTAAAACGACATGCAAATGTACATGAACTTCAGCCACAGCCGACTATTCCCAGTGAATGTTTTGGTTGCCGACTCTGTGCAAGACATTTTAGATGATTGGCTGGGCTAAAAAGCCACATTCGATCGCAGCACAGTTAATTATCAATATATATATATGTGTTCTTTTTTTATCGTCCAATGGCCATACTCGATAACGCGGGGGCAGTCATCGTCATCATACATGCATGCATGCATGTATGTATGCATGTATGTATGTATGTATGTATGTATGTATGTATGTATGTATGTATGTATGTATGTATGTGCGTATGTTCTGGCCCTCAGAGGTTTCCCACTATTGGGGAATTTTTGTTTGAACTTTTTAATTTGTTTTTCCACAAATCTATTTACTTGTTATAACCTTTTTACATGGCCAAAACCCACTTTGTATCGTTCTGTGCCGTTCTGTGCCGTCTGTAAGGTTTTTCTTCATGTTAGCTCTTATGGCCAATAAAGAAACCATTATTTTATAAACATTTTACCAAAAGAGAGACAGCCGGTTTCTAACACAGTCACAAGACTCTTTCATTGGGATTTAGACATTAACTTGGTAAAAAAATGTGTATGTATGTCTGCATGTGTGTGTGTATGTGTGTATACATGCATACATGCATGTATGTATATATGTATGTGTGTATCTGTCCAGTACTTTGGTTGATCTTCCTCTGTATCTCTTACTTAATTCCCTTCTCACTTTATCTGGAAGAGATCTGCTATATTCAGAGCTGGAGAGAGGATAGTCTCCGCCAGGTTTTAAAAATGTCTATGAGGGTGCACCTACCATTCCATCAGGCGTAACGGGTCCAAACATAATCCTCTAACGAGGATTTCATAAACTAATCTCTCATAACAGTAGTCATTTCATATTTTAAAAAAAACGAAAATAAAACAAAACAATCGTCTGGGACTTCAGTCGGTTTCGGCGATGATTATTGTAGTTGTTTGATCAACGAAACAGCCTGCTCATGAAATTAACGTGAAACTGACCGAGCATTCTACTGATACATGTATCTTTAAAGCTTTAATGTAATTCGCAGGAAGATTCAGTATGACTCAGTGTAGGACAAGGATGCTGGCCCTGAGATTTACAGGTCTAGCTTATCCGTCGGGCTTCCAAACAGTTTTCATCTACGTAATTTCATTCACAATGCTTGAATCGATTATAAGCTACTAGAAATGAAAGTTGACAGATGTCACAGAGTGGGTTTGACCCTGGAACATTATTGCCAACTTCTTACATGGCTATCTTCTTCGTGTCCCATAATTCCCGAAGGGGTGGTAAGGATGCCATGTTGAAGTACAGCGTTTCTAGCGCAATTTCTAAATCTGGCTGATCCCATCTCCTCTCCGGGTGTGAATACAGATGATTTCTTACAGAGAAGGTTAGAGAGAGAGAGAGAAACACAGAGGAAGAATATGCCCCAGTGCTAGACTGGTACTTTTTTATCGACCTCAAAAGGATGGAATGCAAAGTTGACCTCTGTGGTATTTGAACTAGAGAGCAGAGAATGGAAATGAGTGCCACAAAGCATTCTATCCTATGTTCTAACAACTCTGCCATTCTATCCTATGTTCTAACGACTCTGCTATTCTATCCTACGTTCTAATGACTCTGCCATTCTATCCGACATTCTAACGACTCTGCCATTCTATCCTACGTTCTAACGACTCCGCCATTCTATCCTACGTTCTAACGACTCTGCCATTCTATCCTACGTTCTCACGACTCTGCCATTCTATCCTACGTTCTAACAACTCTGCCATTCTATCCTACGTTCTAACGACTCTGCCATTCTATCCTACGTTCTAATGACTCTGCCATTCTATCCTACGTTCTAACGACTCTTCCATTCTATCCTACGTTCTCACGACTCTGTCATTCTATCCTACATTCTAACGACTCTGCCATTCTATCCTACGTTCTAACGACTCTGCCATTCTATCCTACGTTCTAACGACTCTGCCATTCTATCCTACGTTCTAACGACTCTGCCATTCTATCCTACGTTCTAACGACTCTGCCATTCTATCCTATGTTCTAACGACTCTGCCATTCTATCCTACGTTCTAATGACTCTGCCATTCTATCCTACGTTCTAACGACTCTGCCATTCTATCCTATGTTCTAACGACTCTGCCATTCTATCCTACGTTCTAACGACTCTGCCATTCTATCCTACGTTCTAACAACTCTGCCATTCTATCCTATGTTCTAACGACTCTGCTATTCTATCCTACGTTCTAATGACTCTGCCATTCTATCCGGCATTCTAACGACTCTGCCATTCTATCCTACGTTCTAACGACTCCGCCATTCTATCCTACGTTCTAACGACTCTGCCATTCTATCCTACGTTCTCACGACTCTGCCATTCTATCCAACGTTCTAACGACTCTGCTATTCTATCCAACGTTCTAACGACTCTGCCATTCTATCCAACGTTCTAACGACTCTGCTATTCTATCCAACGTTCTAACGACTCTGCCATTCTATCCAACGTTCTAACAACTCTGCCATTCTATCCAACGTTCTAACGACTCTGCCATTCTATCCTACGTTCTAACGACTCTGCCATTCTATCCTACGTTCTAACGACTCTGCCATTCTATCCTACGTTCTAACAACTCTGCCATTCTATCCTACGTTCTAACGACTCTGCCATTCTATCCAACGTTCTAACGACTCTGCCATTCTATCCTACGTTCTAACGACTCTGCCATTCTATCCCACGTTCTAATGACTCTGCCATTCTATCCTACGTTCTAACGACTCTGCCATTCTATCCAACGTTCTAATGACTCTGCCATTCTATCCAACGTTCTAACGACTCTGCCATTCTATCCTACGTTCTAACGACTCTGCCATTCTATCCTACGTTCTAACGACTCTGCCATTCTATCCAACGTTCTAACGACTCTGCTATTCTATCCAACGTTCTAACGACTCTGCCATTCTATCCAACGTTCTAACGACTCTGCCATTCTATCCAACGTTCTAACGACTCTGCTATTCTATCCAACGTTCTAACGACTATGCTATTCTATCCAACGTTCTAACGACTCTGCTATTATATCCAACGTTCTAACGACTCTGCCATTCTATCCAACGTTCTAACGACTCTGCCATTCTATCCAACGTTCTAACGACTCTGCCATTCTATCCTACGTTCTAACGACTCTGCCATTCTATCCTACGTTCTAACGACTCTGCCATTCTATCCAACGTTCTAACGACTCTGCCATTCTATCCAACGTTCTAACGACTCTGCTATTCTATCCAACGTTCTAACGACTCTGCTATTCTATCCAACGTTCTAACGACTCTGCCATTCTATCCAACGTTCTAACGACTCTGCCATTGTATCCAACGTTCTAACGACTCTGCCATTCTATCCTACGTTCTAACGACTCTGCCATTCTATCCTACGTTCTAAGAACTCTGCCATTCTATCCTACGTTCTAACGACTCTGCTATTCTATCCAACGTTCTAACGACTCTGCCATTCTATCCAACGTTCTAACGACTCTGCCATTGTATCCAACGTTCTAACGACTCTGCCATTCTATCCTACGTTCTAACGACTCTGCCATTCTATCCTACGTTCTAACAACTCTGCCATTCTATCCTACGTTCTAACGACTCTGCCATTCTATCCTACGTTCTAATGACTCTGCCATTCTATCCTACGTTCTAACGACTCTGCCATCCTATCCTACGTTCTAACGACTCTGCCATTCTATCCTACGTTCTAAGAACTCTGCCATTCTATCCTACGTTCTAACGACTCTGCCATTCCATCCTACGTTCTAACGACTCTGCCATTCTATCCTACGTTCTAATGACTCTGCCATTCTATCCTACGTTCTAAGAACTCTGCCATTCTATCCTACGTTCTAACGACTCTGCCATTCTATCCTACGTTCTAACGACTCTGCCATTCTATCCTACGTTCTAACAACTCTGCCATTCTATCCTACGTTCTAACGACTCTGCCATTCTATCCTACGTTCTAATGACTCTGCCATTCTATCCTACGTTCTAACGACTCTGCCATCCTATCCTACGTTCTAACGACTCTGCCATTCTATCCTACGTTCTAATGACTCTGCCATTCTATCCTACGTTCTAACGACTCTGCCATTCCATCCTACGTTCTAACGACTCTGCCATTCTATCCTACGTTCTAATGACTCTGCCATTCTATCCTACGTTCTAAGAACTCTGCCATTCTATCCTACGTTCTAACGACTCTGCCATTCTATCCTACGTTCTCACGACTCTGCCATTCTATCCTACGTTCTAACGACTCTGCCATTTTATCCTACGTTCTAACGACTCTGCGATTCTATCCTACGTTGTAACGACTCTGCCATTCTATCCTACGTTCTAACGACTCTGCCATTCTATCCTACGTTCTAACGACTCTGCCATTCTATCCTACGTTCTAACGACTCTGTCATTCTATCCAACGTTCTAACGACTCTGCTATTCTATCCAACGTTCTAACGACTCTGCCATTCTATCCTACGTTCTAACGACTCTGCCATTCTATCCTATGTTCTAACGACTCTTCCATTCTATCCTACGTTCTAATGACTCTGCCATTCTATCCGACATTCTAACGACTCTGCCATTCTATCCTACGTTCTAACGACTCTGCCATTCTATCCAACGTTCTAACGACTCTGCCATTCTATCCAACGTTCTAACGACTCTGCCATTCTATCCTACGTTCTACCGACTCTGCCATTCTATCCTACGTTCTAACAACTCTGCCATTCTATCCAACGTTCTAACGACTCTGCCATTCTATCCTACGTTCTAACGACTCTGCCATTCTATCCTACGTTCTAACGACTCTGCCATTCTATCCTACGTTCTACCGACTCTGCCATTCTATCCTACGTTCAAACAACTCTGCCATTCTATCCAACGTTCTAACGACTCTGCCATTCTATCCTACGTTCTAACGACTCTGCCATTCTATCCTACGTTCTAACGACTCTGCCATTCTATCCTACGTTCTAACGACTCTGCCATTCTATCCAACGTTCTAACGACTCTGCCATTCTATCCTACGTTCTAACGACTCTGCCATTCTATCCTACGTTCTAACGACTCTGCCATTCTATCCTACGTTCTAACGACTCTGCCATTCTATCCTACGTTCTAATGACTCTGCCATTCTATCCTACGTTCTAACGACTCTGCCATTCTATCCTACGTTCTAACGACTCTGCCATTCTATCCTACGTTCTAACGACTCTGCCATTCTATCCTACGTTCTAACGACTCTGCCATTCTATCCAACGTTCTAACGACTCTGCTATTCTATCCAACGTTCTAACGACTCTGCTATTCTATCCAACGTTCTAACGACTCTGCCATTCTATCCAACGTTCTAACGACTCTGCCATTGTATCCAACGTTCTAACGACTCTGCCATTCTATCCTACGTTCTAACGACTCTGCCATTCTATCCTACGTTCTAACAACTCTGCCATTCTATCCTACGTTCTAACGACTCTGCCATTCTATCCTACGTTCTAATGACTCTGCCATTCTATCCTACGTTCTCACGACTCTGCCATTCTATCCTACGTTTTAACAACTCTGCCATTCTATCCTACGTTCTAACGACTCTGCCATTCTATCCTACGTTCTCACGACTCTGCCATTCTATCCTACGTTCTAATGACTCTGCCATTCTATCCTACGTTCTAACGACTCTGCCATTCTATCCTACGTTCTAATGACTCTGCCATTCTATCCTACGTTCTAACGATTCTGCCATTCTATCCTACGTTCTAACGACTCTGCCATTCTATCCTACGTTCTAACGACTCTGCCATTCTATCCTACGTTCTAATGACTCTGCCATTCTATCCTACGTTCTAACGACTCTGCCATTCTATCCTACGTTCTAATGACTCTGCCATTCTATCCTACGTTCTAACGACTCTGCCATTCTATCCTACGTTCTAACGACTCTGCCATTCTATCCTACGTTCTAATGACTCTGCCATTCTATCCTACGTTCTAACGACTCTGCCATTCTATCCTACGTTCTAACGACTCTGCCATTCTATCCTACGTTCTAATGACTCTGCCATTCTATCCTACGTTCTAAGAACTCTGCCATTCTATCCTACGTTCTAACGACTCTGCCATTCTATCCTACGTTCTAACGACTCTGCCAATCTATCCTACGTTCTCACGACTCTGCCATTCTATCCTACGTTCTAACGACTCTGCCATTTTATCCTACGTTCTAACGACTCTGCGATTATATCCTACGTTCTAACGACTCTGCCATTCTATCCTACGTTCTAACGACTCTGCCATTCTATCCTACGTTCTAACGACTCTGCCATTCTATCCTACGTTCTAACGACTCTGCCATTCTATCCAACGTTCTAACGACTCTGCTATTCTATCCAACGTTCTAACGACTCTGCCATTCTATCCTACGTTCTAACGACTCTGCCATTCTATCCTACGTTCTAACGACTCTGCCATTCTATCCTACGTTCTAACGACTCTGCCATTCTATCCTACGTTCTACCGACTCTGCCATTCTATCCTACGTTCTAACAACTCTGCCATTCTATCCAACGTTCTAACGACTCTGCCATTCTATACTACGTTCTAACGACTCTGCCATTCTATCCTACGTTCTAACGACTCTGCCATTCTATCCTACGTTCTAACGACTCTGCCATTCTATCCAACGTTCTAACGACTCTGCCATTCTATCCTACGTTCTAACGACTCTGCCATTCTATCCTACGTTCTAACGACTCTGCCATTCTATCCTACGTTCTAACGACTCTGCCATTCTATCCTACGTTGTAATGACTCTGCCATTCTATCCTACGTTCTAACGACTCTGCCATTCTATCCTACGTTCTAACGACTCTGCCATTCTATCCTACGTTCTAATGACTCTGCCATTCTATCCTACGTTCTAACGACTCTGCCATTCTATCCTACGTTCTAACGACTCTGCCATTCTATCCTACGTTGTAATGACTCTGCCATTCTATCCTACGTTCTAACGACTCTGCCATTCTATCCTACGTTCTAACGACTCTGCCATTCTATCCTACGTTCTAATGACTCTGCCATTCTATCCTACGTTCTAACGACTCTGCCATTCTATCCTACGTTCTAACGACTCTGCCATTCTATCCAACGTTCTAACGACTCTGCCATTCTATCCAACGTTCTAACGACGCTGCCATTCTATCCTACGTTCTACCGACCTCTGCCATTCTATCCTACGTTCTAACAACTCTGCCATTCTATCCTACGTTCTAACGACTCTGCCATTCTATTCTACGTTCTCACGACTCTGCCATTCTATCCTACGTTTTAACGACTCTGCCATTCTATCCTACGTTCTAACGACTCTGCCATTCTATCCTACGTTCTAACGACTCTGCCATTCTATCCTACGTTCTAACGACTCTGCCATTCTATCCAACGTTCTAACGACTCTGCCATTCTATCCTACGTTCTAACGACTCTGCCATTCTATCCTACGTTCTAACGACTCTGCCATTCTATCCTACGTTCTAACGACTCTGCCATTCTATCCTACGTTCTAATGACTCTGCCATTCTATCCTACGTTCTAACGACTCTGCCATTCTATCCTACGTTCTAACGACTCTGCCATTCTATCCTACGTTCTAACGACTCTGCCATTCTATCCTACGTTCTAATGACTCTGCCATTCTATCCTACGTTCTAACGACTCTGCCATTCTATCCTACGTTCTAACGACTCTGCCATTCTATCCTACGTTCTAATGACTCTGCCATTCTATCCTACGTTCTAAGAACTCTGCCATTCTATCCTACGTTCTAACGACTCTGCCATTCTATCCTACGTTCTAACGACTCTGCCAATCTATCCTACGTTCTCACGACTCTGCCATTCTATCCTACGTTCTAACGACTCTGCCATTTTATCCTACGTTCTAACGACTCTGCCATTCTATCCTACGTTCTAACGACTCTGCCATTCTATCCTACGTTCTAACGACTCTGCCATTCTATCCTACGTTCTAACGACTCTGCCATTCTATCTTACGTTCTAACGACTCTGCCATTCTATCCAACGTTCTAACGACTCTGCTATTCTATCCAACGTTCTAACGACTCTGCCATTCTAACCTACGTTCTAACGACTCTGCCATTCTATCCTATGTTCTAACGACTCTTCCATTCTATCCTACGTTCTAATGACTCTGCCATTCTATCCGACATTCTAACGACTCTGCCATTCTATCCTACGTTCTAACGACTCTGCCATTCTATCCTACGTTCTAACGACTCTGCCATTCTATCCTACGTTCTAACGACTCTGCCATTCTATCCTACGTTCTAACGACTCTGCCATTTTATCCAACGTTCTAACGACTCTGCCATTCTATCCAACGTTCTAACGACTCTGCCATTCTATCCTACGTTCTCACGACTCTGCCATTCTATCCTACGTTCTAACGACTCTGCCATTCTATCCTACGTTCTAACGACTCTGCTATTCTATCCAACGTTCTAACGACTCTGCCATTCTATCCTACGTTCTAACGACTCTGCCATTCTATCCTACGTTCTAACGACTCTGCCATTCTATCCTACGTTCTAACGACTCTGCCATTCTATCCTACGTTCTACCGACTCTGCCATTCTATCCTACGTTCTAACAACTCTGCCATTCTATCCAACGTTCTAACGACTCTGCCATTCTATACTACGTTCTAACGACTCTGCCATTCTATCCTACGTTCTAACAACTCTGCCATTCTATCCTACGTTCTAACGACTCTGCCATTCTATCCAACGTTCTAACGACTCTGCCATTCTATCCTACGTTCTAACGACTCTGCCATTCTATCCTACGTTCTAACGACTCTGCCATTCTATCCTACGTTCTAACGACTCTGCGATTCTATCCTACGTTGTAATGACTCTGCCATTCTATCCTACGTTCTAACGACTCTGCCATTCTATCCTACGTTCTAACGACTCTGCCATTCTATCCTACGTTCTAATGACTCTGCCATTCTATCCTACGTTCTAACGACTCTGCCATTCTATCCTACGTTCTAACGACTCTGCCATTCTATCCTACGTTGTAATGACTCTGCCATTCTATCCTACGTTCTAACGACTCTGCCATTCTATCCTACGTTCTAACGACTCTGCCATTCTATCCTACGTTCTAATGACTCTGCCATTCTATCCTACGTTCTAACGACTCTGCCATTCTATCCTACGTTCTAACGACTCTGCCATTCTATCCAACGTTCTAACGACTCTGCCATTCTATCCAACGTTCTAACGACTCTGCCATTCTATCCTACGTTCTACCGACTCTGCCATTCTATCCTACGTTCTAACAACTCTGCCATTCTATCCTACGTTCTAACGACTCTGCCATTCTATTCTACGTTCTCACGACTCTGCCATTCTATCCTACGTTTTAACGACTCTGCCATTCTATCCTACGTTCTAACGACTCTGCCATTCTATCCTACGTTCTAACGACTCTGCCATTCTATCCTACGTTCTAACGACTCTGCCATTCTATCCAACGTTCTAACGACTCTGCCATTCTATCCTACGTTCTAACGACTCTGCCATTCTATCCTACGTTCTAACGACTCTGCCATTCTATCCTACGTTCTAACGACTCTGCCATTCTATCCTACGTTCTAATGACTCTGCCATTCTATCCTACGTTCTAACGACTCTGCCATTCTATCCTACGTTCTAACGACTCTGCCATTCTATCCTACGTTCTAACGACTCTGCCATTCTATCCTACGTTCTAATGACTCTGCCATTCTATCCTACGTTCTAACGACTCTGCCATTCTATCCTACGTTCTAACGACTCTGCCATTCTATCCTACGTTCTAATGACTCTGCCATTCTATCCTACGTTCTAAGAACTCTGCCATTCTATCCTACGTTCTAACGACTCTGCCATTCTATCCTACGTTCTAACGACTCTGCCAATCTATCCTACGTTCTCACGACTCTGCCATTCTATCCTACGTTCTAACGACTCTGCCATTTTATCCTACGTTCTAACGACTCTGCCATTCTATCCTACGTTCTAACGACTCTGCCATTCTATCCTACGTTCTAACGACTCTGCCATTCTATCCTACGTTCTAACGACTCTGCCATTCTATCTTACGTTCTAACGACTCTGCCATTCTATCCAACGTTCTAACGACTCTGCTATTCTATCCAACGTTCTAACGACTCTGCCATTCTAACCTACGTTCTAACGACTCTGCCATTCTATCCTATGTTCTAACGACTCTTCCATTCTATCCTACGTTCTAATGACTCTGCCATTCTATCCGACATTCTAACGACTCTGCCATTCTATCCTACGTTCTAACGACTCTGCCATTCTATCCTACGTTCTAACGACTCTGCCATTCTATCCTACGTTCTAACGACTCTGCCATTTTATCCAACGTTCTAACGACTCTGCCATTCTATCCAACGTTCTAACGACTCTGCCATTCTATCCTACGTTCTCACGACTCTGCCATTCTATCCTACGTTCTAACGACTCTGCCATTCTATCCTACGTTCTAATGACTCTGCCATTCTATCCTACGTTCTAACAACTCTGCCATTCTATCCAACGTTCTAATGACTCTGCCATTCTATCCAACGTTCTAACCACTCTGCCATTCTATCCTACGTTCTAACGACTCTGCTATTCTATCCAACGTTCTAACGACTCTGAAATTCTATCCTACGTTCTAACAACTCTGCCATTCTATCCTACGTTCTAACAACTCTGCCATTCTATCCTACGTTCTAACAACTCTGCCATTCTATAGTACGTTCTAACGACTCTGCCATTCTATCCTACGTTCTAATGACTCTGCCATTCTATCCTACGTTCTCACGACTCTGCCATTCTATCCTACGTTCTAACGACTCTGCCATTCTATCCTACGTTCTAATGACTCTGCCATTCTATCCTACGTTCTAACAACTCTGCCATTCTATCCAACGTTCTAACGACTCTGCCATTCTATCCTACGTTCTAACGACTCTGCTATTCTTTCCAACGTTCTAACGACTCTGCCATTCTATCCTACGTTCTAACAACTCTGCCATTCTATCCTACGTTCTAACAACTCTGCCATTCTATCCTACATTCTAATGACTCTGCCATTCTATCCTACGTTCTAACGACTCTGCCATTCTATCCTACGTTCTAATGACTCTGCCATTCTATCCTACGTTCTAACAACTCTGCCATTCTATCCTACGTTCTAACAACTCTGTCATTCTATCCTACGTTCTAACGACTCTGCCATTCTATCCTACGTTCTAATGACTCTGCCATTCTATCCTACGTTCTAACGACTCTTCCATTCTATCCTACGTTCTCACGACTCTGTCATTCTATCCTACATTCTAACGACTCTGCCATTCTATCCTACGTTCTAACGACTCTGCCATTCTATCCTACGTTCTAACGACTCTGCCATTCTATCCTACGTTCTAACGACTCTGCCATTCTATCCTACGTTCTAACGACTCTGCCATTCTACCCTATGTTCTAACGACTCTGCCATTCTATCCTACGTTCTAATGACTCTGCCATTCTATCCTACGTTCTAACGACTCTGCCATTCTATCCTATGTTCTAACGACTCTGCCATTCTATCCTACGTTCTAACGACTCTGCCATTCTATCCTACGTTCTAACAACTCTGCCATTCTATCCTATGTTCTAACGACTCTGCTATTCTATCCTACGTTCTAATGACTCTGCCATTCTATCCGGCATTCTAACGACTCTGCCATTCTATCCTACGTTCTAACGACTCCGCCATTCTATCCTACGTTCTAACAACTCTGCCATTCTATCCTACGTTCTAACGACTCTGCCATTCTATCCTACGTTCTAACAACTTTGCCATTCTATCCTACGTTCTAACGACTCTGCCATTCTATCCAACGTTCTAACGACTCTGCCATTCTATCCTACGTTCTAACGACTCTGCCATTCTATCCCACCTTCTAATGACTCTTCCATTCTATCCTACGTTCTAACGACTCTGCCATTCTATCCTACGTTCTAACAACTCTGCCATTCTATCCAACGTTCTAACGACTCTGCCATTCTATCCTACGTTCTAACGACTCTGCCATTCTATCCTACGTTCTAACGACTCTGCCATTCTATCCAACGTTCTAACGACTCTGCTATTCTATCCAACGTTCTAACGACTCTGCCATTCTATCCAACGTTCTAACGACTCTGCCATTCTATCCAACGTTCTAACGACTCTGCTATTCTATCCAACGTTCTAACGACTCTGCTATTCTATCCAACGTTCTAACGACTCTGCTATTATATCCAACGTTCTAACGACTCTGCCATTCTATCCAACGTTCTAACGACTCTGCCATTCTATCCAACGTTCTAACGACTCTGCCATTCTATCCTACGTTCTAACGACTCTGCCATTCTATCCTACGTTCTAACGACTCTGCCATTCTATCCAACGTTCTAAGGACTCTACCATTCTATCCAACGTTCTAACGACTCTGCTATTCTATCCAACGTTCTAACGACTCTGCTATTCTATCCAACGTTCTAACGACTCTGCCATTCTATCCAACGTTCTAACGACTCTGCCATTGTATCCAACGTTCTAACGACTCTGCCATTCTATCCTACGTTCTACCGACTCTGTCATTCTATCCTACGTTCTAACAACTCTGCCATTCTATCCTACGTTCTAACGACTCTGCCATTCTATCCTACGTTCTAATGACTCTGCCATTCTATCCTACGTTTTCACGACTCTGCCATTCTATCCTACGTTTTAACAACTCTGCCATTCTATCCTACGTTCTAACGACTCTGCCATTCTATCCTACGTTCTAACGACTCTGCCATTCTATCCTACGTTCTCACGACTCTGCCATTCTATCCTACGTTCTAATGACTCTGCCATTCTATCCTACGTTCTAACGACTCTGCCATTCTATCCTTCGTTCTAACGACTCTGCCATTCTATCCTACGTTCTAACGACTCTGCCATTCTATCCTACGTTCTAACGACTCTGCCATTCTATCCTACGTTCTAATGACTCTGCCATTCTATCCTACGTTCTAACGACTCTGCCATTCTATCCTAGGTTCTAACGACTCTGCCATTCTATCCTACGTTCTAACGACTCTGCCATTCTATCCTACGTTCTAACGACTCTGCCATTCTATCCTACGTTCTAATGACTCTGCCATTCTATCCTACGTTCTAACAACTCTGCCATTCTATCCAACGTTCTAACGACTCTGCCATTCTATCCTACGTTCTAACGACTCTGCTATTCTTTCCAACGTTCTAACGACTCTGCCATTCTATCCTACGTTCTAACAACTCTGCCATTCTATCCTACGTTCTAACAACTCTGCCATTCTATCCTACATTCTAATGACTCTGCCATTCTATCCTACGTTCTAACGACTCTGCCATTCTATCCTACGTTCTAATGACTCTGCCATTCTATCCTACGTTCTAACAACTCTGCCATTCTATCCTACGTTCTAACAACTCTGTCATTCTATCCTACGTTCTAACGACTCTGCCATTCTATCCTACGTTCTAATGACTCTGCCATTCTATCCTACGTTCTAACGACTCTTCCATTCTATCCTACGTTCTCACGACTCTGTCATTCTATCCTACATTCTAACGACTCTGCCATTCTATCCTACGTTCTAACGACTCTGCCATTCTATCCTACGTTCTAACGACTCTGCCATTCTATCCTACGTTCTAACGACTCTGCCATTCTATCCTACGTTCTAACGACTCTGCCATTCTACCCTATGTTCTAACGACTCTGCCATTCTATCCTACGTTCTAATGACTCTGCCATTCTATCCTACGTTCTAACGACTCTGCCATTCTATCCTATGTTCTAACGACTCTGCCATTCTATCCTACGTTCTAACGACTCTGCCATTCTATCCTACGTTCTAACAACTCTGCCATTCTATCCTATGTTCTAACGACTCTGCTATTCTATCCTACGTTCTAATGACTCTGCCATTCTATCCGGCATTCTAACGACTCTGCCATTCTATCCTACGTTCTAACGACTCCGCCATTCTATCCTACGTTCTAACAACTCTGCCATTCTATCCTACGTTCTAACGACTCTGCCATTCTATCCTACGTTCTAACAACTTTGCCATTCTATCCTACGTTCTAACGACTCTGCCATTCTATCCAACGTTCTAACGACTCTGCCATTCTATCCTACGTTCTAACGACTCTGCCATTCTATCCCACCTTCTAATGACTCTTCCATTCTATCCTACGTTCTAACGACTCTGCCATTCTATCCTACGTTCTAACAACTCTGCCATTCTATCCAACGTTCTAACGACTCTGCCATTCTATCCTACGTTCTAACGACTCTGCCATTCTATCCTACGTTCTAACGACTCTGCCATTCTATCCAACGTTCTAACGACTCTGCTATTCTATCCAACGTTCTAACGACTCTGCCATTCTATCCAACGTTCTAACGACTCTGCCATTCTATCCAACGTTCTAACGACTCTGCTATTCTATCCAACGTTCTAACGACTCTGCTATTCTATCCAACGTTCTAACGACTCTGCTATTATATCCAACGTTCTAACGACTCTGCCATTCTATCCAACGTTCTAACGACTCTGCCATTCTATCCAACGTTCTAACGACTCTGCCATTCTATCCTACGTTCTAACGACTCTGCCATTCTATCCTACGTTCTAACGACTCTGCCATTCTATCCAACGTTCTAACGACTCTACCATTCTATCCAACGTTCTAACGACTCTGCTATTCTATCCAACGTTCTAACGACTCTGCTATTCTATCCAACGTTCTAACGACTCTGCCATTCTATCCAACGTTCTAACGACTCTGCCATTGTATCCAACGTTCTAACGACTCTGCCATTCTATCCTACGTTCTACCGACTCTGTCATTCTATCCTACGTTCTAACAACTCTGCCATTCTATCCTACGTTCTAACGACTCTGCCATTCTATCCTACGTTCTAATGACTCTGCCATTCTATCCTACGTTTTCACGACTCTGCCATTCTATCCTACGTTTTAACAACTCTGCCATTCTATCCTACGTTCTAACGACTCTGCCATTCTATCCTACGTTCTAACGACTCTGCCATTCTATCCTACGTTCTCACGACTCTGCCATTCTATCCTACGTTCTAATGACTCTGCCATTCTATCCTACGTTCTAACGACTCTGCCATTCTATCCTTCGTTCTAACGACTCTGCCATTCTATCCTACGTTCTAACGACTCTGCCATTCTATCCTACGTTCTAACGACTCTGCCATTCTATCCTACGTTCTAATGACTCTGCCATTCTATCCTACGTTCTAACGACTCTGCCATTCTATCCTAGGTTCTAACGACTCTGCCATTCTATCCTACGTTCTAACGACTCTGCCATTCTATCCAACGTTCTAACGACTCTGCCATTCTATCCTACGTTCTACCGACTCTGCCATTCTATCCTACGTTCTAACAACTCTGCCATTCTATCCTACGTTCTAACGACTCTGCCATTCTATCCTACGTTCTAACGACTCTGCCATTCTATCCTACGTTCTAATGACTCTGCCATTCTATCCTACGTTCTAACGACTGTGCCATTCTATCCTACGTTCTAATGACTCTGCCATTCTATCCTACGTTCTAACGACTCTGCCATTCTATCCTACGTTCTAACGACTCTGCCATTCTATCCTACGTTCTAATGACTCTGCCATTCTGTCCAACGTTCTAACGACTCTGCCATTCTATCCTACGTTCTCACGACTCTGCCATTCTATCCTACGTTCTAACGACTCTGCCATTCTATCCTACGTTCTAATGACTCTGCCATTCTATCCTACGTTCTAACAACTCTGCCATTCTATCCAACGTTCTAATGACTCTGCCATTCTATCCAACGTTCTAACGACTCTGCCATTCTATCCTACGTTCTAACGACTCTGCTATTCTATCCAACGTTCTAACGACTCTGCCATTCTATCCTACGTTCTAACAACTCTGCCATTCTATCCTATGTTCTAACAACTCTGCCATTCTATCCTACGTTCTAATGACTCTGCCATTCTATCCTACGTTCTAACGACTCTGCCATTCTATCCTACGTTCTAATGACTCTGCCATTCTATCCTACGTTCTAACAACTCTGCCATTCTATCCTACGTTCTAACAACTCTGCCATTCTATCCTACGTTCTAACGAC
This sequence comes from Eledone cirrhosa, assembly GCA_964016885.1. NCBI lineage: Eukaryota > Metazoa > Mollusca > Cephalopoda > Octopoda > Eledonidae > Eledone > Eledone cirrhosa. Next base: position 19,063,573 of record OZ024742.1, read on the forward strand.
TCTGCCATTCTATCCTACGTTCTAATGACTCTGCCATTCTATCCTACGTTCTCACGACTCTGCCATTCTATCCTACGTTCTAACGACTCTGCCATTCTATCCTACGTTCTAATGACTCTGCCATTCTATCCTACGTTCTAACAACTCTGCCATTCTATCCAACGTTCTAATGACTCTGCCATTCTATCCAACGTTCTAACGACTCTGCCATTCTATCCTACGTTCTAACGACTCTGCTATTCTATCCAACGTTCTAACGACTCTGCCATTCTATCCTACGTTCTAACAACTCTGCCATTCTATCCTACGTTCTAACAACTCTGCCATTCTATCCTACGTTCTAATGACTCTGCCATTCTATCCTACGTTCTAACGACTCTGCCATTCTATCCTACGTTGTAACGAATCTGCCATTCTATCCTACGTTCTAATGACTCTGCCATTCTATCCTACGTTCTAACGACTCTGCCATTCTATCCTATGTTCTAACGACTCTGCCATTCTATCCTACGTTCTAACGACTCTGCCATTCTATCCTACGTTCTAACAACTCTGCCATTCTATCCTATGTTCTAACGACTCTGCTATTCTATCCTACGTTCTAATGACTCTGCCATTCTATCCGGCATTCTAACGACTCTGCCATTTTATCCTACGTTCTAACGACTCCGCCATTCTATCCTACGTTCTAACGACTCTGCCATTCTATCCTACGTTCTCACGACTCTGCCATTCTATCCAACGTTCTAACGACTCTGCTATTCTATCCAACGTTCTAACGACTCTGCCATTCTATCCAACGTTCTAACGACTCTGCTATTCTATCCAACGTTCTAACGACTCTGCCATTCTATCCTACGTTCTAACGACTCTGCCATTCTATCCAACGTTCTAATGACTCTGCCATTCTATCCTACGTTCTAACGACTCTGCCATTCTATCCTACGTTCTAACAACTCTGCCATTCTATCCAACGTTCTAACGACTTTGCTATTCTATCCTACGTTCTAATGACTCTGCCATTCTATCCAACGTTCTAACGACTCTGCCATTCTATCCTACGTTCTAACGACTCTGCCATTCTATCCTACGTTCTAACGACTCTGCCATTCTATCCAACGTTCTAACGACTCTGCTATTCTATCCAACGTTCTAACGACTCTGCCATTCTATCCAACGTTCTAACGACTCTGCCATTCTATCCAACGTTCTAACGACTCTGCTATTCTATCCAACGTTCTAACGACTCTGCCATTCTATCCTACGTTCTAACGACTCTTCCATTCTATCCTACGTTCTAACGACTCTGCCATTCTATCCAACGTTCTAACGACTCTGCCATTCTATCCAACGTTCTAACGACTCTGCTATTCTATCCAACGTTCTAACGACTCTGCTATTCTATCCAACGTTCTAACGACTCTGCCATTCTATCCAACGTTCTAACGACTCTGCCATTGTATCCAACGTTCTAACGACTCTGCCATTCTATCCTACGTTCTAACGACTCTGCCATTCTATCCTACGTTCTAACAACTCTGCCATTCTATCCTACGTTCTAACGACTCTGCCATTCTATCCTACGTTCTAATGACTCTGCCATTCTATCCTACGTTCTCACGACTCTGCCATTCTATCCTACGTTTTAACAACTCTGCCATTCTATCCTACGTTCTAACGACTCTGCCATTCTATCCTACGTTCTCACGACTCTGCCATTCTATCCTACGTTCTAATGACTCTGCCATTCTATCCTACGTTCTAACGACTCTGCCATTCTATCCTACGTTCTTATGACTCTGCCATTCTATCCTACGTTCTAACGATTCTGCCATTCTATCCTACGTTCTAACGACTCTGCCATTCTATCCTACGTTCTAACGACTCTGCCATTCTATCCTACGTTCTAACGACTCTGCCATTCTATCCTACGTTCTAATGACTCTGCCATTCTATCCTACGTTCTAAGAACTCTGCCATTCTATCCTACGTTCTAACAACTCTGCCATTCTATCCTACGTTCTAACGACTCTGCCAATCTATCCTACGTTCTCACGACTCTGCCATTCTATCCTACGTTCTAACGACTCTGCCATTTTATCCTACGTTCTAACGACTCTGCGATTCTATCCTACGTTCTAACGACTCTGCCATTCTATCCTACGTTCTAACGACTCAGCCATTCTATCCTACGTTCTAACGACTCTGCCATTCTATCCAACGTTCTAACGACTCTGCTATTCTATCCAACGTTCTAACGACTCTGCCATTCTATCCTACGTTCTAACGACTCTGCCATTCTATCCTATGTTCTAACGACTCTTCCATTCTATCCTACGTTCTAATGACTCTGCCATTCTATCCGACATTCTAACGACTCTGCCATTCTATCCTACGTTCTAACGACTCTGCCATTCTATCCAACGTTCTAACGACTCTGCTATTCTATCCTACGTTCTAACGACTCTGCCATTCTATCCTACGTTCTAACGACTCTGCCATTCTATCCTATGTTCTAACGACTCTTCCATTCTATCCTACGTTCTAATGACTCTGCCATTCTATCCGACATTCTAACGACTCTGCCATTCTATCCTACGTTCTAACGACTCTGCCATTCTATCCTACGTTCTAACGACTCTGCCATTCTATCCTACGTTCTAACGACTCTGCCATTCTATCCAACGTTCTAACGACTCTGCCATTCTATCCAACGTTCTAACGACTCTGCCATTCTATCATACGTTCTACCGACTCTGCCATTCTATCCTACGTTCTAACAACTCTGCCATTCTATCCTACGTTCTAACGACTCTGCCATTCTATCCTACGTTCTAACGACTCTGCCATTCTATCCTACGTTCTAACGACTCTGCCATTCTATCCTACGTTCTAACGACTCTGCCATTCTATCCTACGTTCTAACAACTCTGCCATTCTATCCTACGTTCTAACAACTCTGCCATTCTATCCTACGTTCTAATGACTCTGCCATTCTATCATACGTTCTAACGACTCTGCCATTCTATCCTACGTTCTAATGACTCTGCCATTCTATCCTACGTTCTAACGACTCTGCCATTCTTTCCTACGTTCTAACGACTCTGCCATTCTATCCTACGTTCTAACGACTCTGCCATTCTATCCTACGTTCTAATGACTCTGCCATTCTATCCTACGTTCTAACTACTGTGCCATTCTATCCTACGTTCTAATGACTCTGCCATTCTATCCTACGTTCTAACGACTCTGCCATTCTATCCTACGTTCTAACGACTCTGCCATTCTATCCTACGTTCTAATGACTCTGCCATTCTATCCTACGTTCTAACGACTCTGCCATTCTATCCTACGTTCTAACGACTCTGCCATTCTATCCTACGTTCTAATGACTCTGCCATTCTATCCTACGTTCTAAGAACTCTGCCATTCTATCCTACGTTCTAACGACTCTGCCATTCTATCCTACGTTCTAACGACTCTGCCATTCTATCCTACGTTCTAAGAACTCTGCCATTCTATCCTACGTTCTAACGACTCTGCCATTCTATCCTACGTTCTAACGACTCTGCCAATCTATCCTACGTTCTAACGACTCTGCCATTCTATCCTACGTTCTAACGACTCTGCCATTCTATCCTACGTTCTAACGACTCTGCCATTCTATCCTACGTTCTAACGACTCTGCCATTCTATCCAACGTTCTAACGACTCTGCCATTCTATCCAACGTGCTAACGACTCTGCCATTCTATCCTACGTTCTAACGACTCTGCCATTCTATCCTACGTTCTAACGACTCTGCCATTCTATCCTACGTTCTAACGACTCTGCCATTCTGTCCTACGTTCTAACGACTCTGCCATTCTATCCAACGTTCTAACGACTCTGCTATTCTATCCAACGTTCTAACGACTCTGCCATTCTATCCTACGTTCAAACGACTCTGCCATTCTATCCTATGTTCTAACGACTCTTCCATTCTATCCTACGTCCTAATGACTCTGCCATTCTATCCGACATTCTAACGACTCTGCCATTCTATCCTACGTTCTAACGACTCTGCCATTCTATCCTACGTTCTAACGACTCTGCCATTCTATCCTACGTTCTAACGACTCTGCCATTCTATCCAACGTTCTAACGACTCTGCCATTCTATCCAACGTTCTAACGACTCTGCCATTCTATCCTACGTTCTACCGACTCTGCCATTCTATCCTACGTTCTAACAACTCTGCCATTCTATCCTACGTTCTAACGACTCTGCCATTCTATCCTACGTTCTCACGACTCTGCCATTCTATCCTACGTTCTAACGACTCTGCCATTCTATCCTACGTTCTAATGACTCTGCCATTCTATCCTACGTTCTAACGACTCTGCCATTCTATCCTACGTTCTAATAACTCTGCCATTCTATTCAACGTTCTAACGACTCTGCTATTCTATCCTACGTTCTAACGACTCTGCCATTCTATCCTACGTTCTAATGACTCTGCCATTCTATCCTACGTTCTCACGACTCTGCCATTCTATCCTACGTTCTAACGACTCTGCCATTCTATCCTACGTTTTAACAACTCTGCCATTCTATCCTACGTTTTAACAACTCTGCCATTCTATCCTACGTTCTCACGACTCTGCCATTCTATCCTACGTTCTAATGACTCTGCCATTCTATCCTACGTTCTAATGACTCTGCCATTCTATCCTACGTTCTAACGACTCTGCCATTCTATCCTACGTTCTAATGACTCTGCCATTCTATCCTACGTTCTAACGACTCTGCCATTCTATCCTACGTTCTAATGACTCTGCCATTCTATCCTACGTTCTAACGACTCTGCCATTCTATCCTACGTTCTAACGACTCTGCCATTCTATCCTACGTTCTAATGACTCTGCCATTCTATCCTACGTTCTAACGACTCTGCCATTCTATCCTACGTTCTAATGACTCTGCCATTCTATCCTACGTTCTAAGAACTCTGCCATTCTATCCTACGTTCTAACGACTCTGCCATTCTATCCTACGTTCTAACGACTCTGCCAATCTATCCTACGTTCTCACGACTCTGCCATTCTATCCTACGTTCTAACGACTCTGCCATTCTATCCTACGTTCTAACGACTCTGCCATTCTATCCTACGTTCTAACGACTCTGCCATTCTATCCTACGTTCTAACGACTCTGCCATTCTATCCTACGTTCTAACGACTCTGCCATTCTATCCAACGTTCTAACGACTCTGCTATTCTATCCAACGTTCTAACGACTCTGCCATTCTATCCTACGTTCTAACGACTCTGCCATTCTGTCCTATGTTCTAACGACTCTTCCATTCTATCCTACGTTCTAATGACTCTGCCATTCTATCCGACATTCTAACGACTCTGCCATTCTATCCTACGTTCTAACGACTCTGCCATTCTATCCTACGTTCTAACGACTCTGCCATTCTATCCTACGTTCTAACGACTCTGCCATTCTATCCAATGTTCTAACGACTCTGCCATTCTATCCAACGTTCTAACGACTCTGCCATTCTATCCTACGTTCTAACGACTCTGCCATTCTATCCTACGTTCTAACAACTCTGCCATTCTATCCTACGTTCTAACAACTCTGCCATTCTATCCTACGTTCTAATGACTCTGCCATTCTATCCTACGTTCTAACGACTCTGCCATTCTATCCTACGTTCTAATGACTCTGCCATTCTATCCTACGTTCTAACGACTCTGCCATTCTATCCTACGTTCTAACGACTCTGCCATTCTATCCTACGTTCTAACGACTCTGCCATTCTATCCTACGTTCTAATGACTCTGCCATTCTATCCTACGTTCTAACGACTCTGCCATTCTATCCTACGTTCTAATGACTCTGCCATTCTATCCTACGTTCTAACGACTCTGCCATTCTATCCTACGTTCTAACGACTCTGCCATTCTATCCTACGTTCTAATGACTCTGCCATTCTATCCTACGTTCTAACGACTCTGCCATTCTATCCTACGTTCTAACGACTCTGCCATTCTATCCTACGTTCTAATGACTCTGCCATTCTATCCTACGTTCTAAGAACTCTGCCATTCTATCCTACGTTCTAACGACTCTGCCATTCTATCCTACGTTCTAACGACTCTGCCAATCTATCCTACGTTCTCACGACTCTGCCATTCTATCCTACGTTCTAACGACTCTGCCATTTTATCCTACGTTCTAACGACTCTGCCATTCTATCCTACGTTCTAACGACTCTGCCATTCTATCCTACGTTCTAACGACTCTGCCATTCTATCCTACGTTCTAACGACTCTGCCATTCTATCCTACGTTCTAACGACTCTGCCATTCTATCCAACGTTCTAACGACTCTGCTATTCTATCCAACGTTCTAACGACTCTGCCATTCTATCCTACGTTCTAACGACTCTGCCATTCTATCCTATGTTCTAACGACTCTTCCATTCTATCCTACGTTCTAATGACTCTGCCATTCTATCCTACGTTCTAACGACTCTGCCATTCTATCCTACGTTCTAACGACTCTGCCATTCTATCCTACGTTCTAATGACTCTGCCATTCTATCCTACGTTCTAACGACTCTGCCATTCTATCCTACGTTCTAACGACTCTGCCATTCTATCCTACGTTCTAATGACTCTGCCATTCTATCCTACGTTCTAACGACTCTGCCATTCTATCCTACGTTCTAATGACTCTGCCATTCTATCCTACGTTCTAAGAACTCTGCCATTCTATCCTACGTTCTAACGACTCTGCCATTCTATCCTACGTTCTAACGACTCTGCCAATCTATCCTACGTTCTCACGACTCTGCCATTCTATCCTACGTTCTAACGACTCTGCCATTTTATCCTACGTTCTAACGACTCTGCCATTCTATCCTACGTTCTAACGACTCTGCCATTCTATCCTACGTTCTAACGACTCTGCCATTCTATCCTACGTTCTAACGACTCTGCCATTCTATCCTACGTTCTAACGACTCTGCCATTCTATCCAACGTTCTAACGACTCTGCTATTCTATCCAACGTTCTAACGACTCTGCCATTCTATCCTACGTTCTAACGACTCTGCCATTCTATCCTATGTTCTAACGACTCTTCCATTCTATCCTACGTTCTAATGACTCTGCCATTCTATCCGACATTCTAACGACTCTGCCATTCTATCCTACGTTCTAACGACTCTGCCATTCTATCCTACGTTCTAACGACTCTGCCATTCTATCCTACGTTCTAACGACTCTGCCATTCTATCCAATGTTCTAACGACTCTGCCATTCTATCCAACGTTCTAACGACTCTGCCATTCTATCCTACGTTCTAACGACTCTGCCATTCTATCCTACGTTCTAACAACTCTGCCATTCTATCCTACGTTCTAACAACTCTGCCATTCTATCCTACGTTCTAATGACTCTGCCATTCTATCCTACGTTCTAACGACTCTGCCATTCTATCCTACGTTCTAATGACTCTGCCATTCTATCCTACGTTCTAACGACTCTGCCATTCTATCCTACGTTCTAACGACTCTGCCATTCTATCCTACGTTCTAACGACTCTGCCATTCTATCCTACGTTCTAATGACTCTGCCATTCTATCCTACGTTCTAACGACTCTGCCATTCTATCCTACGTTCTAATGACTCTGCCATTCTATCCTACGTTCTAACGACTCTGCCATTCTATCCTACGTTCTAACGACTCTGCCATTCTATCCTACGTTCTAATGACTCTGCCATTCTATCCTACGTTCTAACGACTCTGCCATTCTATCCTACGTTCTAACGACTCTGCCATTCTATCCTACGTTCTAATGACTCTGCCATTCTATCCTACTTTCTAAGAACTCTGCCATTCTATCCTACGTTCTCACGACTCTGCCATTCTATCCTACGTTCTAACGACTCTGCCAATCTATCCTACGTTCTCACGACTCTGCCATTCTATCCTACGTTCTAACGACTCTGCCATTTTATCCTACGTTCTAACGACTCTGCCATTCTATCCTACGTTCTAACGACTCTGCCATTCTATCCTACGTTCTAACGACTCTGCCATTCTATCCTACGTTCTAACGACTCTGCCATTCTATCCTACGTTCTAACGACTCTGCCATTCTATCCAACGTTCTAACGACTCTGCTATTCTATCCAACGTTCTAACGACTCTGCCATTCTATCCTACGTTCTAACGACTCTGCCATTCTATCCTATGTTCTAACGACTCTTCCATTCTATCCTACGTTCTAATGACTCTGCCATTCTATCCGACATTCTAACGACTCTGCCATTCTATCCTACGTTCTAACGACTCTGCCATTCTATCCTACGTTCTAACTACTCTGCCATTCTATCCTACGTTCTAACGACTCTGCCATTCTATCCAACGTTCTAACGACTCTGCCATTCTATCCAACGTTCTAACGACTCTGCCATTCTATCCTACGTTCTACCGACTCTGCCATTCTATCCTACGTTCTAACAACTCTGCCATTCTATCCTACGTTCTAACGACTCTGCCATTCTATCCTACGTTCTAACAACTCTGCCATTCTATCCTATGTTCTAACGACTCTGCTATTCTATCCTACGTTCTAATGACTCTGCCATTCTATCCGGCATTCTAACGACTCTGCCATTTTATCCTACGTTCTAACGACTCCGCCATTCTATCCTACGTTCTAACGACTCTGCCATTCTATCCTACGTTCTCACGACTCTGCCATTCTATCCAACGTTCTAACGACTCTGCTATTCTATCCAACGTTCTAACGACTCTGCCATTCTATCCAACGTTCTAACGACTCTGCTATTCTATCCAACGTTCTAACGACTCTGCCATTCTATCCTACGTTCTAACGACTCTGCCATTCTATCCAACGTTCTAATGACTCTGCCATTCTATCCTACGTTCTAACGACTCTGCCATTCTATCCTACGTTCTAACAACTCTGCCATTCTATCCAACGTTCTAACGACTTTGCTATTCTATCCTACGTTCTAATGACTCTGCCATTCTATCCAACGTTCTAACGACTCTGCCATTCTATCCTACGTTCTAACGACTCTGCCATTCTATCCTACGTTCTAACGACTCTGCCATTCTATCCAACGTTCTAACGACTCTGCTATTCTATCCAACGTTCTAACGACTCTGCCATTCTATCCAACGTTCTAACGACTCTGCCATTCTATCCAACGTTCTAACGACTCTGCTATTCTATCCAACGTTCTAACGACTCTGCTATTCTATCCAACGTTCTAACGACTCTGCCATTCTATCCTACGTTCTAACGACTCTGCCATTCTATCCTACGTTCTAACGACTCTGCCATTCTATCCAACGTTCTAACGACTCTGCCATTCTATCCAACGTTCTAACGACTCTGCTATTCTATCCAACGTTCTAACGACTCTGCTATTCTATCCAACGTTCTAACGACTCTGCCATTCTATCCAACGTTCTAACGACTCTGCCATTGTATCCAACGTTCGAACGACTCTGCCATTCTATCCTACGTTCTAACGACTCTGCCATTCTATCCTACGTTCTAACAACTCTGCCATTCTATCCTACGTTCTAACGACTCTGCCATTCTATCCTACGTTCTAATGACTCTGCCATTCTATCCTACGTTCTCACGACTCTGCCAATCTATCCTACGTTCTAACGACTCTGCCATTCTATCCTACGTTCTAACAACTCTGCCATTCTATCCTACGTTCTAACAACTCTGCCATTCTATCCTACGTTCTAACGACTCTGCCATTCTATCCTACGTTTTAACAACTCTGCCATTCTATCCTACGTTCTAACGACTCTGCCATTCTATCCTACGTTCTCACGACTCTGCCATTCTATCCTACGTTCTAATGACTCTGCCATTCTATCCTACGTTCTAACGACTCTGCCATTCTATCCTACGTTCTAATGACTCTGCCATTCTATCCTACGTTCTAACGATTCTGCCATTCTATCCTACGTTCTAACGACTCTGCCATTCTATCCTACGTTCTAACGACTCTGCCATTCTATCCTACGTTCTAACGACTCTGCCATTCTATCCTACGTTCTAATGACTCTGCCATTCTATCCTACGTTCTAAGAACTCTGCCATTCTATCCTACGTTCTAACGACTCTGCCATTCTATCCTACGTTCTAACGACTCTGCCAATCTATCCTACGTTCTCACGACTCTGCCATTCTATCCTACGTTCTAACGACTCTGCCATTTTATCCTACGTTCTAACGACTCTGCGATTCTATCCTACGTTCTAACGACTCTGCCATTCTATCCTACGTTCTAACGACTCAGCCATTCTATCCTACGTTCTAACGACTCTGCCATTCTATCCAACGTTCTAACGACTCTGCTATTCTATCCAACGTTCTAACGACTCTGCCATTCTATCCTACGTTCTAACGACTCTGCCATTCTATCCTATGTTCTAACGACTCTTCCATTCTATCCAACGTTCTAACGACTCTGCTATTCTATCCAACGTTCTAACGACTCTGCCATTCTATCCTACGTTCTAACGACTCTGCCATTCTATCCTATGTTCTAACGACTCTTCCATTCTATCCTACGTTCTAATGACTCTGCCATTCTATCCGACATTCTAACGACTCTGCCATTCTATCCTACGTTCTAACGACTCTGCCATTCTATCCTACGTTCTAACGACTCTGCCATTCTATCCTACGTTCTAACGACTCTGCCATTCTATCCAACGTTCTAACGACTCTGCCATTCTATCCAACGTTCTAACGACTCTGCCATTCTATCCTACGTTCTACCGACTCTGCCATTCTATCCTACGTTCTAACAACTCTGCCATTCTATCCTACGTTCTAACGACTCTGCCATTCTATCCTACGTTCTAACGACTCTGCCATTCTATCCTACGTTCTAACGACTCTGCCATTCTATCCTACGTTCTCACGACTCTGCCATTCTATCCTACGTTCTAACGACTCTGCCATTCTATCCTACGTTCTAATGACTCTGCCATTCTATCCTACGTTCTAACGACTCTGCCATTCTATCCTACGTTCTATTGACTCTGCCATTCTATCCTACGTTCTAACGACTCTGCCATTCTATCCTACGTTCTAACGACTCTGCCATTCTATCCTACGTTCTAATAACTCTGCCATTCTATTCAACGTTCTAACGACTCTGCTATTCTATCCTACGTTCTAACGACTCTGCCATTCTATCCTACGTTCTAACGACTCTGCCATTCTATCCTACGTTCTAAAGACTCTGCCATTCTATCCTACGTTCTAACAACTCTGCCATTCTATCCTACGTTCTAACAACTCTGCCATTCTATCCTACGTTCTAATGACTCTGCCATTCTATCATACGTTCTAACGACTCTGCCATTCTATCCTACGTTCTAATGACTCTGCCATTCTATCCTACGTTCTAACGACTCTGCCATTCTTTCGTACGTTCTAACGACTCTGCCATTCTATCCTACGTTCTAACGACTCTGCCATTCTATCCTACGTTCTAATGACTCTGCCATTCTATCCTACGTTCTAACGACTGTGCCATTCTATCCTACGTTCTAATGACTCTGCCATTCTATCCTACGTTCTAACGACTCTGCCATTCTATCCTACGTTCTAACGACTCTGCCATTCTATCCTACGTTCTAATGACTCTGCCATTCTATCCTACGTTCTAACGACTCTGCCATTCTATCCTACGTTCTAACGACTCTGCCATTCTATCCTACGTTCTAATGACTCTGCCATTCTATCCTACGTTCTAAGAACTCTGCCATTCTATCCTACGTTCTAACGACTCTGCCATTCTATCCTACGTTCTAACGACTCTGCCATTCTATCCTACGTTCTAAGAACTCTGCCATTCTATCCTACGTTCTAACGACTCTGCCATTCTATCCTACGTTCTAACGACTCTGCCAATCTATCCTACGTTCTAACGACTCTGCCATTCTATCCTACGTTCTAACGACTCTGCCATTCTATCCTACGTTCTAACGACTCTGCCATTCTATCCTACGTTCTAACGACTCTGCCATTCTATCCAACGTTCTAACGACTCTGCCATTCTATCCAACGTGCTAACGACTCTGCCATTCTATCCTACGTTCTAACGACTCTGCCATTCTATCCTACGTTCTAACGACTCTGCCATTCTATCCTACGTTCTAACGACTCTGCCATTCTATCCTACGTTCTAACGACTCTGCCATTCTATCCAACGTTCTAACGACTCTGCTATTCTATCCAACGTTCTAACGACTCTGCCATTCTATCCTACGTTCAAACGACTCTGCCATTCTATCCTATGTTCTAACGACTCTTCCATTCTATCCTACGTCCTAATGACTCTGCCATTCTATCCGACATTCTAACGACTCTGCCATTCTATCCTACGTTCTAACGACTCTGCCATTCTATCCTACGTTCTAACGACTCTGCCATTCTATCCTACGTTCTAACGACTCTGCCATTCTATCCAACGTTCTAACGACTCTGCCATTCTATCCAACGTTCTAACGACTCTGCCATTCTATCCTACGTTCTACCGACTCTGCCATTCTATCCTACGTTCTAACAACTCTGCCATTCTATCCTACGTTCTAACGACTCTGCCATTCTATCCTACGTTCTCACGACTCTGCCATTCTATCCTACGTTGTAACGACTCTGCCATTCTATCCTACGTTCTAATGACTCTGCCATTCTATCCTACGTTCTAACGACTCTGCCATTCTATCCTACGTTCTAATAACTCTGCCATTCTATTCAACGTTCTAACGACTCTGCTATTCTATCCTACGTTCTAACGACTCTGCCATTCTATCCTACGTTCTAATGACTCTGCCATTCTATCCTACGTTCTCACGACTCTGCCATTCTATCCTACGTTCTAACGACTCTGCCATTCTATCCTACGTTTTAACAACTCTGCCATTCTATCCTACGTTCTCACGACTCTGCCATTCTATCCTACGTTCTAATGACTCTGCCATTCTATCCTACGTTCTAACGACTCTGCCATTCTATCCTACGTTCTAACGACTCTGCCATTCTATCCTACGTTCTAATGACTCTGCCATTCTATCCTACGTTCTAACGACTCTGCCATTCTATCCTACGTTCTAATGACTCTGCCATTCTATCCTACGTTCTAACGACTCTGCCATTCTATCCTACGTTCTAACGACTCTGCCATTCTATCCTACGTTCTAATGACTCTGCCATTCTATCCTACGTTCTAACGACTCTGCCATTCTATCCTACGTTCTAACGACTCTGCCATTCTATCCTACGTTCTAATGACTCTGCCATTCTATCCTACGTTCTAAGAACTCTGCCATTCTATCCTACGTTCTAACGACTCTGCCATTCTATCCTACGTTCTAACGACTCTGCCAATCTATCCTACGTTCTCACGACTCTGCCATTCTATCCTACGTTCTAACGACTCTGCCATTCTATCCTACGTTCTAACGACTCTGCCATTCTATTCAACGTTCTAACGACTCTGCCATTTTATCCTACGTTCTAACGACTCTGCCATTCTATCCTACGTTCTAACGACTCTGCCATTCTATCCTACGTTCTAACGACTCTGCCATTCTATCCTACGTTCTAACGACTCTGCCATTCTATCCTACGTTCTAACGACTCTGCCATTCTATCCAACGTTCTAACGACTCTGCTATTCTATCCAACGTTCTAACGACTCTGCCATTCTATCCTACGTTCTAACGACTCTGCCATTCTATCCTATGTTCTAACGACTCTTCCATTCTATCCTACGTTCTAATGACTCTGCCATTCTATCCTACGTTCTAACGACTCTGCCATTCTATCCTACGTTCTAACGACTCTGCCATTCTATCCTACGTTCTAATGACTCTGCCATTCTATCCTACGTTCTAACGACTCTGCCATTCTATCCTACGTTCTAACGACTCTGCCATTCTATCCTACGTTCTAATGACTCTGCCATTCTATCCTACGTTCTAACGACTCTGCCATTCTATCCTACGTTCTAATGACTCTGCCATTCTATCCTACGTTCTAAGAACTCTGCCATTCTATCCTACGTTCTAACGACTCTGCCATTCTATCCTACGTTCTAACGACTCTGCCAATCTATCCTACGTTCTCACGACTCTGCCATTCTATCCTACGTTCTAACGACTCTGCCATTTTATCCTACGTTCTAACGACTCTGCCATTCTATCCTACGTTCTAACGACTCTGCCATTCTATCCTACGTTCTAACGACTCTGCCATTCTATCCTACGTTCTAACGACTCTGCCATTCTATCCTACGTTCTAACGACTCTGCCATTCTATCCAACGTTCTAACGACTCTGCTATTCTATCCAACGTTCTAACGACTCTGCCATTCTATCCTACGTTCTAACGACTCTGCCATTCTATCCTATGTTCTAACGACTCTTCCATTCTATCCTACGTTCTAATGACTCTGCCATTCTATCCGACATTCTAACGACTCTGCCATTCTATCCTACGTTCTAACGACTCTGCCATTCTATCCTACGTTCTAACGACTCTGCCATTCTATCCTACGTTCTAACGACTCTGCCATTCTATCCAATGTTCTAACGACTCTGCCATTCTATCCAACGTTCTAACGACTCTGCCATTCTATCCTACGTTCTAACGACTCTGCCATTCTATCCTACGTTCTAACAACTCTGCCATTCTATCCTACGTTCTAACAACTCTGCCATTCTATCCTACGTTCTAATGACTCTGCCATTCTATCCTACGTTCTAACGACTCTGCCATTCTATCCTACGTTCTAATGACTCTGCCATTCTATCCTACGTTCTAACGACTCTGCCATTCTATCCTACGTTCTAACGACTCTGCCATTCTATCCTACGTTCTAACGACTCTGCCATTCTATCCTACGTTCTAATGACTCTGCCATTCTATCCTACGTTCTAACGACTCTGCCATTCTATCCTACGTTCTAATGACTCTGCCATTCTATCCTACGTTCTAACGACTCTGCCATTCTATCCTACGTTCTAACGACTCTGCCATTCTATCCTACGTTCTAATGACTCTGCCATTCTATCCTACGTTCTAACGACTCTGCCATTCTATCCTACGTTCTAACGACTCTGCCATTCTATCCTACGTTCTAATGACTCTGCCATTCTATCCTACGTTCTAAGAACTCTGCCATTCTATCCTACGTTCTAACGACTCTGCCATTCTATCCTACGTTCTAACGACTCTGCCAATCTATCCTACGTTCTCACGACTCTGCCATTCTATCCTACGTTCTAACGACTCTGCCATTTTATCCTACGTTCTAACGACTCTGCCATTCTATCCTACGTTCTAACGACTCTGCCATTCTATCCTACGTTCTAACGACTCTGCCATTCTATCCTACGTTCTAACGACTCTGCCATTCTATCCTACGTTCTAACGACTCTGCCATTCTATCCAACGTTCTAACGACTCTGCTATTCTATCCAACGTTCTAACGACTCTGCCATTCTATCCTACGTTCTAACGACTCTGCCATTCTATCCTATGTTCTAACGACTCTTCCATTCTATCCTACGTTCTAATGACTCTGCCATTCTATCCGACATTCTAACGACTCTGCCATTCTATCCTACGTTCTAACGACTCTGCCATTCTATCCTACGTTCTAACGACTCTGCCATTCTATCCAACGTTCTAACGACTCTGCCATTCTATCCAACGTTCTAACGACTCTGCCATTCTATCCTACGTTCTACCGACTCTGCCATTCTATCCTACGTTCTAACAACTCTGCCATTCTATCCTACGTTCTAACGACTCTGCCATTCTATCCTACGTTCTAACAACTCTGCCATTCTATCCTATGTTCTAACGACTCTGCTATTCTATCCTACGTTCTAATGACTCTGCCATTCTATCCGGCATTCTAACGACTCTGCCATTTTATCCTACGTTCTAACGACTCCGCCATTCTATCCTACGTTCTAACGACTCTGCCATTCTATCCTACGTTCTCACGACTCTGCCATTCTATCCAACGTTCTAACGACTCTGCTATTCTATCCAACGTTCTAACGACTCTGCCATTCTATCCAACGTTCTAACGACTCTGCTATTCTATCCAACGTTCTAACGACTCTGCCATTCTATCCTACGTTCTAACGACTCTGCCATTCTATCCAACGTTCTAATGACTCTGCCATTCTATCCTACGTTCTAACGACTCTGCCATTCTATCCTACGTTCTAACAACTCTGCCATTCTATCCAACGTTCTAACGACTTTGCTATTCTATCCTACGTTCTAATGACTCTGCCATTCTATCCAACGTTCTAACGACTCTGCCATTCTATCCTACGTTCTAACGACTCTGCCATTCTATCCTACGTTCTAACGACTCTGCCATTCTATCCAACGTTCTAACGACTCTGCTATTCTATCCAACGTTCTAACGACTCTGCCATTCTATCCAACGTTCTAACGACTCTGCCATTCTATCCAACGTTCTAACGACTCTGCTATTCTATCCAACGTTCTAACGACTCTGCTATTCTATCCAACGTTCTAACGACTCTGCCATTCTATCCTACGTTCTAACGACTCTGCCATTCTATCCTACGTTCTAACGACTCTGCCATTCTATCCAACGTTCTAACGACTCTGCCATTCTATCCAACGTTCTAACGACTCTGCTATTCTATCCAACGTTCTAACGACTCTGCTATTCTATCCAACGTTCTAACGACTCTGCCATTCTATCCAACGTTCTAACGACTCTGCCATTGTATCCAACGTTCGAACGACTCTGCCATTCTATCCTACGTTCTAACGACTCTGCCATTCTATCCTACGTTCTAACAACTCTGCCATTCTATCCTACGTTCTAACGACTCTGCCATTCTATCCTACGTTCTAATGACTCTGCCATTCTATCCTACGTTCTCACGACTCTGCCAATCTATCCTACGTTCTAACGACTCTGCCATTCTATCCTACGTTCTAACAACTCTGCCATTCTATCCTACGTTCTAACAACTCTGCCATTCTATCCTACGTTCTAACGACTCTGCCATTCTATCCTACGTTTTAACAACTCTGCCATTCTATCCTACGTTCTAACGACTCTGCCATTCTATCCTACGTTCTCACGACTCTGCCATTCTATCCTACGTTCTAATGACTCTGCCATTCTATCCTACGTTCTAACGACTCTGCCATTCTATCCTACGTTCTAATGACTCTGCCATTCTATCCTACGTTCTAACGATTCTGCCATTCTATCCTACGTTCTAACGACTCTGCCATTCTATCCTACGTTCTAACGACTCTGCCATTCTATCCTACGTTCTAACGACTCTGCCATTCTATCCTACGTTCTAATGACTCTGCCATTCTATCCTACGTTCTAAGAACTCTGCCATTCTATCCTACGTTCTAACGACTCTGCCATTCTATCCTACGTTCTAACGACTCTGCCAATCTATCCTACGTTCTCACGACTCTGCCATTCTATCCTACGTTCTAACGACTCTGCCATTTTATCCTACGTTCTAACGACTCTGCGATTCTATCCTACGTTCTAACGACTCTGCCATTCTATCCTACGTTCTAACGACTCAGCCATTCTATCCTACGTTCTAACGACTCTGCCATTCTATCCAACGTTCTAACGACTCTGCTATTCTATCCAACGTTCTAACGACTCTGCCATTCTATCCTACGTTCTAACGACTCTGCCATTCTATCCTATGTTCTAACGACTCTTCCATTCTATCCAACGTTCTAACGACTCTGCTATTCTATCCAACGTTCTAACGACTCTGCCATTCTATCCTACGTTCTAACGACTCTGCCATTCTATCCTATGTTCTAACGACTCTTCCATTCTATCCTACGTTCTAATGACTCTGCCATTCTATCCGACATTCTAACGACTCTGCCATTCTATCCTACGTTCTAACGACTCTGCCATTCTATCCTACGTTCTAACGACTCTGCCATTCTATCCTACGTTCTAACGACTCTGCCATTCTATCCAACGTTCTAACGACTCTGCCATTCTATCCAACGTTCTAACGACTCTGCCATTCTATCCTACGTTCTACCGACTCTGCCATTCTATCCTACGTTCTAACAACTCTGCCATTCTATCCTACGTTCTAACGACTCTGCCATTCTATCCTACGTTCTAACGACTCTGCCATTCTATCCTACGTTCTAACGACTCTGCCATTCTATCCTACGTTCTCACGACTCTGCCATTCTATCCTACGTTCTAACGACTCTGCCATTCTATCCTACGTTCTAATGACTCTGCCATTCTATCCTACGTTCTAACGACTCTGCCATTCTATCCTACGTTCTATTGACTCTGCCATTCTATCCTACGTTCTAACGACTCTGCCATTCTATCCTACGTTCTAACGACTCTGCCATTCTATCCTACGTTCTAATAACTCTGCCATTCTATTCAACGTTCTAACGACTCTGCTATTCTATCCTACGTTCTAACGACTCTGCCATTCTATCCTACGTTCTAACGACTCTGCCATTCTATCCTACGTTCTAACGACTCTGCCATTCTATCCTACGTTCTAACAACTCTGCCATTCTATCCTACGTTCTAACAACTCTGCCATTCTATCCTACGTTCTAATGACTCTGCCATTCTATCATACGTTCTAACGACTCTGCCATTCTATCCTACGTTCTAATGACTCTGCCATTCTATCCTACGTTCTAACGACTCTGCCATTCTTTCCTACGTTCTAACGACTCTGCCATTCTATCCTACGTTCTAACGACTCTGCCATTCTATCCTACGTTCTAATGACTCTGCCATTCTATCCTACGTTCTAACGACTGTGCCATTCTATCCTACGTTCTAATGACTCTGCCATTCTATCCTACGTTCTAACGACTCTGCCATTCTATCCTACGTTCTAACGACTCTGCCATTCTATCCTACGTTCTAATGACTCTGCCATTCTATCCTACGTTCTAACGACTCTGCCATTCTATCCTACGTTCTAACGACTCTGCCATTCTATCCTACGTTCTAATGACTCTGCCATTCTATCCTACGTTCTAAGAACTCTGCCATTCTATCCTACGTTCTAACGACTCTGCCATTCTATCCTACGTTCTAACGACTCTGCCATTCTATCCTACGTTCTAAGAACTCTGCCATTCTATCCTACGTTCTAACGACTCTGCCATTCTATCCTACGTTCTAACGACTCTGCCAATCTATCCTACGTTCTAACGACTCTGCCATTCTATCCTACGTTCTAACGACTCTGCCATTCTATCCTACGTTCTAACGACTCTGCCATTCTATCCTACGTTCTAACGACTCTGCCATTCTATCCAACGTTCTAACGACTCTGCCATTCTATCCAACGTGCTAACGACTCTGCCATTCTATCCTACGTTCTAACGACTCTGCCATTCTATCCTACGTTCTAACGACTCTGCCATTCTATCCTACGTTCTAACGACTCTGCCATTCTATCCTACGTTCTAACGACTCTGCCATTCTATCCAACGTTCTAACGACTCTGCTATTCTATCCAACGTTCTAACGACTCTGCCATTCTATCCTACGTTCAAACGACTCTGCCATTCTATCCTATGTTCTAACGACTCTTCCATTCTATCCTACGTCCTAATGACTCTGCCATTCTATCCGACATTCTAACGACTCTGCCATTCTATCCTACGTTCTAACGACTCTGCCATTCTATCCTACGTTCTAACGACTCTGCCATTCTATCCTACGTTCTAACGACTCTGCCATTCTATCCAACGTTCTAACGACTCTGCCATTCTATCCAACGTTCTAACGACTCTGCCATTCTATCCTACGTTCTACCGACTCTGCCATTCTATCCTACGTTCTAACAACTCTGCCATTCTATCCTACGTTCTAACGACTCTGCCATTCTATCCTACGTTCTCACGACTCTGCCATTCTATCCTACGTTGTAACGACTCTGCCATTCTATCCTACGTTCTAATGACTCTGCCATTCTATCCTACGTTCTAACGACTCTGCCATTCTATCCTACGTTCTAATAACTCTGCCATTCTATTCAACGTTCTAACGACTCTGCTATTCTATCCTACGTTCTAACGACTCTGCCATTCTATCCTACGTTCTAATGACTCTGCCATTCTATCCTACGTTCTCACGACTCTGCCATTCTATCCTACGTTCTAACGACTCTGCCATTCTATCCTACGTTTTAACAACTCTGCCATTCTATCCTACGTTCTCACGACTCTGCCATTCTATCCTACGTTCTAATGACTCTGCCATTCTATCCTACGTTCTAACGACTCTGCCATTCTATCCTAAGTTCTAATGACTCTGCCATTCTATCCTACGTTCTAACGACTCTGCCATTCTATCCTACGTTCTAATGACTCTGCCATTCTATCCTACGTTCTCACGACTCTGCCATTCTATCCTACGTTCTAACGACTCTGCCATTCTATCCTACGTTTTAACAACTCTGCCATTCTATCCTACGTTCTCACGACTCTGCCATTCTATCCTACGTTCTAATGACTCTGCCATTCTATCCTACGTTTTAACAACTCTGCCATTCTATCCTACGTTTTAACAACTCTGCCATTCTATCCTACGTTCTCACGACTCTGCCATTCTATCCTACGTTCTAACGACTCTGCCATTCTATCCTACGTTCTAATGACTCTGCCATTCTATCCTACGTTCTAACGACTCTGCCATTCTATCCTACGTTCTAATGACTCTGCCATTCTATCCTACGTTCTAACGACTCTGCCATTCTATCCTACGTTCTAACGACTCTGCCATTCTATCCTACGTTCTAATGACTCTGCCATTCTATCCTACGTTCTAAGAACTCTGCCATTCTATCCTACGTTCTAACGACTCTGCCAATCTATCCTACGTTCTCACGACTCTGCCATTCTATCCTACGTTCTAACGACTCTGCCATTTTATCCTACGTTCTAACGACTCTGCCATTCTATCATACGTTCTAACGACTCTGCCATTCTATCCTACGTTCTAACGACTCTGCCATTCTATCCTACGTTCTAATGACTCTGCCATTCTATCCTACGTTCTAAGAACTCTGCCATTCTATCCTACGTTCTAACGACTCTGCCAATCTATCCTACGTTCTCACGACTCTGCCATTCTATCCTACGTTCTAACGACTCTGCCATTTTATCCTACGTTCTAACGACTCTGCCATTCTATCCTACGTTCTAACGACTCTGCCATTCTATCCTACGTTCTAACGACTCTGCCATTCTATCCTACGTTCTAACGACTCTGCCATTCTATCCTACGTTCTAACGACTCTGCCATTCTATCCAACGTTCTAACGACTCTACTATTCTATCCAACGTTCTAACGACTCTGCCATTCTATCCTACGTTCTAACGACTCTGCCATTCTATCCTATGTTCTAACGACTCTTCCATTCTATCCTACGTTCTAATGACTCTGCCATTCTATCCGACATTCTAACGACTCTGCCATTCTATCCTACGTTCTAACGACTCTGCCATTCTATCCTACGTTCTAATGACTCTGCCATTTTATCCTACGTTCTAACGACTCTGCCATTCTATCCAACGTTCTAACGACTCTGCCATTCTATCCAACGTTCTAACGACTCTGCCATTCTATCCTACGTTCTAACGACTCTGCCATTCTATCCTACGTTCTAACAACTCTGCCATTCTATCCTACGTTCTAACAAATCTGCCATTCTATCCTACGTTCTAATGACTCTGCCATTCTATCCTACGTTCTAACGACTCTGCCATTCTATCCTACGTTCTAATGACTCTGCCATTCTATCCTACGTTCTAACGACTCTGCCATTCTATCCTACGTTCTAACGACTCTGCCATTCTATCCTACGTTCTAACGACTCTGCCATTCTATCCTACGTCCTAATGACTCTGCCATTCTATCCTACGTTCTAACGACTCTGCCATTCTATCCTACGTTCTAATGACTCTGCCATTCTATCCTACGTTCTAACGACTCTGCCATTCTATCCTACGTTCTAACGACTCTGCCATTCTATCCTACGTTCTAATGACTCTGCCATTCTATCCTACGTTCTAACGACTCTGCCATTCTATCCTACGTTCTAACGACTCTGCCATTCTATCCTACGTTCTAATGACTCTGCCATTCTATCCTACGTTCTAAGAACTCTGCCATTCTATCCTACGTTCTAACGACTCTGCCATTCTATCCTACGTTCTAACGACTCTGCCAATCTATCCTACGTTCTCACGACTCTGCCATTCTATCCTACGTTCTAACGACTCTGCCATTTTATCCTACGTTCTAACGACTCTGCCATTCTATCCTACGTTCTAACGACTCTGCCATTCTATCCTACGTTCTAACGACTCTGCCATTCTATCCTACGTTCTAACGACTCTGCCATTCTATCCTACGTTCTAACGACTCTGCCATTCTATCCAACGTTCTAACGACTCTGCTATTCTATCCAACGTTCTAACGACTCTGCCATTCTATCCTACGTTCTAACGACTCTGCCATTCTATCCTATGTTCTAACGACTCTTCCATTCTATCCTACGTTCTAATGACTCTGCCATTCTATCCGACATTCTAACGACTCTGCCATTCTATCCTACGTTCTAACGACTCTGCCATTCTATCCTACGTTCTAACGACTCTGCCATTCTATCCTACGTTCTAACGACTCTGCCATTCTATCCAACGTTCTAACGACTCTGCCATTCTATCCAACGTTCTAACGACTCTGCCATTCTATCCTACGTTCTACCGACTCTGCCATTCTATCCTACGTTCTAACAACTCTGCCATTCTATCCTACGTTCTAACGACTCTGCCATTCTATCCTACGTTCTCACGACTCTGCCATTCTATCCTACGTTCTAACGACTCTGCCATTCTATCCTACGTTCTAATGACTCTGCCATTCTATCCTACGTTCTAACGACTCTGCCATTCTATCCTACGTTCTAATAACTCTGCCATTCTATTCAACGTTCTAACGACTCTGCCATTCTATCCTACGTTCTAATGACTCTGCCATTCTATCCTACGTTTTAACAACTCTGCCATTCTATCCTACGTTCTAACGACTCTGCCATTCTATCCTACGTTCTCACGACTCTGCCATTCTATCCTACGTTCTAATGACTCTGCCATTCTATCCTACGTTCTAACGACTCTGCCATTCTATCCTACGTTCTAAAGACTCTGCCATTCTATCCTACGTTCTAACGACTCTGCCATTCTATCCTACGTTCTAACGACTCTGCCATTCTATCCTACGTTCTAATGACTCTGCCATTCTATCCTACGTTCTAACGACTCTGCCATTCTATCCTACGTTCTAACGACTCTGCCATTCTATCCTACGTTCTAACGACTCTGCCATTCTATCCTACGTTCTAACGACTCTGCCATTCTATCCTACGTTCTAATGACTCTGCCATTCTATCCTACGTTCTAACGACTCTGCCATTCTATCCTACGTTCTAACGACTCTGCCATTCTATCCTACGTTCTAACGACTCTGCCATTCTATCCTACGTTCTAACGACTCTGCCAATCTATCCTACGTTCTCACAACTCTGCCATTCTATCCTACGTTCTAACGACTCTGCCATTCTATCCTACGTTCTCTCGACTCTGCCATTCTATCCTACGTTCTAACGACTCTGCCATTCTATCCTACGTTCTAACAACTCTGCCATTCTATCCTACGTTCTAACGACTCTGCCATTCTATCCTACGTTCTCTCGACTCTGCCATTCTATCCTACGTTCTAACGACTCTGCCATTCTATCCTACGTTCTAACAACTCTGCCATTCTATCCAACGTTCTAACGACTCTGCTATTCTATCCTACGTTCTAACGACTCTGCCATTCTATCCTACGTTCTAACAACTCTGCCATTCTATCCTACGTTCTAAGTCTCTGCCATTCTATCCGACATTCTAACAACTCTGCCATTCTATCCTACGTTCTAATGACTCTGCCATTCTATCCTACGTTCTAACAACTCTGCCATTCTATCCTACGTTCTCACGACTCTGCCATTCTATCCTACGTTCTCACGACTCTGCCATTCTATCCTACGTTCTAACGACTCTGCCATTCTATCCTACGTTCTAATCACTCTGCCATTCTATCCTACGTTCTAACGACTCTGCCATTCTATCCTACGTTCTCACGACTCTGCCATTCTATCCTACGTTCTAACAACTCTGCCATTCTATCCTACGTTCTAACGACTCTTCCATTCTATCCTACGTTCTAATGACTCTGCCATTCTATCCGACATTCTAACGACTCTGCCATTCTATCATACGTTCTAACGACTCTGCCATTCTATCCTACGTTCTAACGACTCTGCCATTCTATCCAACGTTCTAACGACTCTGCTATTCTATCCAACGTTCTAACGACTCTGCTACTCTATTCAACGTTCTAACGACTCTGCCATTCTATCCAACGTTCTAACGACTCTGCTATTCTATCCAACGTTCTAACGACTCTGCCATTCTATCCAACGTTCTAACGACTCTGCTATTCTATCCAACGTTCTAACGACTCTGCCATTCTATCCAACGTTCTAACGACTCTGCCATTCTATCCAACGTTCTAACGACTCTGCCATTCTATCCTACGTTCTAACAACTCTGCCATTCTATCCTACGTTCTAACGACTCTGCCATTCTATCCTACGTTCTAACGACTCTGCCATTCTATCCTACGTTCTAACAACTCTGCCATTCTATCCTATGTTCTAACGACTCTGCTATTCTATCCTACGTTCTAATGACTCTGCCATTCTATCCGGCATTCTAACGACTCTGCCATTTTATCCTACGTTCTAACGACTCCGCCATTCTATCCTACGTTCTAACGACTCTGCCATTCTATCCTACGTTCTCACGACTCTGCCATTCTATCCAACGTTCTAACGACTCTGCTATTCTATCCAACGTTCTAACGACTCTGCCATTCTATCCAACGTTCTAACGACTCTGCTATTCTATCCAACGTTCTAACGACTCTGCCATTCTATCCTACGTTCTAACGACTCTGCCATTCTATCCAACGTTCTAATGACTCTGCCATTCTATCCTACGTTCTAACGACTCTGCCATTCTATCCTACGTTCTAACAACTCTGCCATTCTATCCAACGTTCTAACGACTTTGCTATTCTATCCTACGTTCTAATGACTCTGCCATTCTATCCAACGTTCTAACGACTCTGCCATTCTATCCTACGTTCTAACGACTCTGCCATTCTATCCTACGTTCTAACGACTCTGCCATTCTATCCAACGTTCTAACGACTCTGCTATTCTATCCAACGTTCTAACGACTCTGCCATTCTATCCAACGTTCTAACGACTCTGCCATTCTATCCAACGTTCTAACGACTCTGCTATTCTATCCAACGTTCTAACGACTCTGCTATTCTATCCAACGTTCTAACGACTCTGCCATTCTATCCTACGTTCTAACGACTCTGCCATTCTATCCTACGTTCTAACGACTCTGCCATTCTATCCAACGTTCTAACGACTCTGCCATTCTATCCAACGTTCTAACGACTCTGCTATTCTATCCAACGTTCTAACGACTCTGCTATTCTATCCAACGTTCTAACGACTCTGCCATTCTATCCAACGTTCTAACGACTCTGCCATTGTATCCAACGTTCTAACGACTCTGCCATTCTATCCTACGTTCTAACGACTCTGCCATTCTATCCTACGTTCTAACAACTCTGCCATTCTATCCTACGTTCTAACGACTCTGCCATTCTATCCTACGTTCTAATGACTCTGCCATTCTATCCTACGTTCTCACGACTCTGCCATTCTATCCTACGTTTTAACAACTCTGCCATTCTATCCTACGTTCTAACGACTCTGCCATTCTATCCTACGTTCTCACGACTCTGCCATTCTATCCTACGTTCTAATGACTCTGCCATTCTATCCTACGTTCTAACGACTCTGCCATTCTATCCTACGTTCTAATGACTCTGCCATTCTATCCTACGTTCTAACGATTCTGCCATTCTATCCTACGTTCTAACGACTCTGCCATTCTATCCTACGTTCTAACGACTCTGCCATTCTATCCTACGTTCTAACGACTCTGCCATTCTATCCTACGTTCTAATGACTCTGCCATTCTATCCTACGTTCTAAGAACTCTGCCATTCTATCCTACGTTCTAACGACTCTGCCATTCTATCCTACGTTCTAACGACTCTGCCAATCTATCCTACGTTCTCACGACTCTGCCATTCTATCCTACGTTCTAACGACTCTGCCATTTTATCCTACGTTCTAACGACTCTGCGATTCTATCCTACGTTCTAACGACTCTGCCATTCTATCCTACGTTCTAACGACTCAGCCATTCTATCCTACGTTCTAACGACTCTGCCATTCTATCCAACGTTCTAACGACTCTGCTATTCTATCCAACGTTCTAACGACTCTGCCATTCTATCCTACGTTCTAACGACTCTGCCATTCTATCCTATGTTCTAACGACTCTTCCATTCTATCCAACGTTCTAACGACTCTGCTATTCTATCCAACGTTCTAACGACTCTGCCATTCTATCCTACGTTCTAACGACTCTGCCATTCTATCCTATGTTCTAACGACTCTTCCATTCTATCCTACGTTCTAATGACTCTGCCATTCTATCCGACATTCTAACGACTCTGCCATTCTATCCTACGTTCTAACGACTCTGCCATTCTATCCTACGTTCTAACGACTCTGCCATTCTATCCTACGTTCTAACGACTCTGCCATTCTATCCAACGTTCTAACGACTCTGCCATTCTATCCAACGTTCTAACGACTCTGCCATTCTATCCTACGTTCTACCGACTCTGCCATTCTATCCTACGTTCTAACAACTCTGCCATTCTATCCTACGTTCTAACGACTCTGCCATTCTATCCTACGTTCTAACGACTCTGCCATTCTATCCTACGTTCTAACGACTCTGCCATTCTATCCTACGTTCTCACGACTCTGCCATTCTATCCTACGTTCTAACGACTCTGCCATTCTATCCTACGTTCTAATGACTCTGCCATTCTATCCTACGTTCTAACGACTCTGCCATTCTATCCTACGTTCTATTGACTCTGCCATTCTATCCTACGTTCTAACGACTCTGCCATTCTATCCTACGTTCTAACGACTCTGCCATTCTATCCTACGTTCTAATAACTCTGCCATTCTATTCAACGTTCTAACGACTCTGCTATTCTATCCTACGTTCTAACGACTCTGCCATTCTATCCTACGTTCTAACGACTCTGCCATTCTATCCTACGTTCTCACGACTCTGCCATTCTATCCTACGTTCTAACGACTCTGCCATTCTATCCTACGTTCTAATGACTCTGCCATTCTATCCTACGTTCTAACGACTCTGCCATTCTATCCTACGTTCTAATAACTCTGCCATTCTATTCAACGTTCTAACGACTCTGCCATTCTATCCTACGTTCTAATGACTCTGCCATTCTATCCTACGTTTTAACAACTCTGCCATTCTATCCTACGTTCTAACGACTCTGCCATTCTATCCTACGTTCTCACGACTCTGCCATTCTATCCTACGTTCTAATGACTCTGCCATTCTATCCTACGTTCTAACGACTCTGCCATTCTATCCTACGTTCTAAAGACTCTGCCATTCTATCCTACGTTCTAACGACTCTGCCATTCTATCCTACGTTCTAACGACTCTGCCATTCTATCCTACGTTCTAATGACTCTGCCATTCTATCCTACGTTCTAACGACTCTGCCATTCTATCCTACGTTCTAACGACTCTGCCATTCTATCCTACGTTCTAACGACTCTGCCATTCTATCCTACGTTCTAACGACTCTGCCATTCTATCCTACGTTCTAATGACTCTGCCATTCTATCCTACGTTCTAACGACTCTGCCATTCTATCCTACGTTCTAACGACTCTGCCATTCTATCCTACGTTCTAACGACTCTGCCATTCTATCCTACGTTCTAACGACTCTGCCAATCTATCCTACGTTCTCACAACTCTGCCATTCTATCCTACGTTCTAACGACTCTGCCATTCTATCCTACGTTCTCTCGACTCTGCCATTCTATCCTACGTTCTAACGACTCTGCCATTCTATCCTACGTTCTAACAACTCTGCCATTCTATCCTACGTTCTAACGACTCTGCCATTCTATCCTACGTTCTCTCGACTCTGCCATTCTATCCTACGTTCTAACGACTCTGCCATTCTATCCTACGTTCTAACAACTCTGCCATTCTATCCAACGTTCTAACGACTCTGCTATTCTATCCTACGTTCTAACGACTCTGCCATTCTATCCTACGTTCTAACAACTCTGCCATTCTATCCTACGTTCTAAGTCTCTGCCATTCTATCCGACATTCTAACAACTCTGCCATTCTATCCTACGTTCTAATGACTCTGCCATTCTATCCTACGTTCTAACAACTCTGCCATTCTATCCTACGTTCTCACGACTCTGCCATTCTATCCTACGTTCTCACGACTCTGCCATTCTATCCTACGTTCTAACGACTCTGCCATTCTATCCTACGTTCTAATCACTCTGCCATTCTATCCTACGTTCTAACGACTCTGCCATTCTATCCTACGTTCTCACGACTCTGCCATTCTATCCTACGTTCTAACGACTCTGCCATTCTATCCAACGTTCTAACGACTCTGCTATTCTATCCAACGTTCTAACGACTCTGCTACTCTATTCAACGTTCTAACGACTCTGCCATTCTATCCAACGTTCTAACGACTCTGCTATTCTATCCAACGTTCTAACGACTCTGCCATTCTATCCAACGTTCTAACGACTCTGCTATTCTATCCAACGTTCTAACGACTCTGCCATTCTATCCAACGTTCTAACGACTCTGCCATTCTATCCAACGTTCTAACGACTCTGCCATTCTATCCTACGTTCTAACAACTCTGCCATTCTATCCTACGTTCTAACGACTCTGCCATTCTATCCTACGTTCTAACGACTCTGCCATTCTATCCTACGTTCTAACAACTCTGCCATTCTATCCTATGTTCTAACGACTCTGCTATTCTATCCTACGTTCTAATGACTCTGCCATTCTATCCGGCATTCTAACGACTCTGCCATTTTATCCTACGTTCTAACGACTCCGCCATTCTATCCTACGTTCTAACGACTCTGCCATTCTATCCTACGTTCTCACGACTCTGCCATTCTATCCAACGTTCTAACGACTCTGCTATTCTATCCAACGTTCTAACGACTCTGCCATTCTATCCAACGTTCTAACGACTCTGCTATTCTATCCAACGTTCTAACGACTCTGCCATTCTATCCTACGTTCTAACGACTCTGCCATTCTATCCAACGTTCTAATGACTCTGCCATTCTATCCTACGTTCTAACGACTCTGCCATTCTATCCTACGTTCTAACAACTCTGCCATTCTATCCAACGTTCTAACGACTTTGCTATTCTATCCTACGTTCTAATGACTCTGCCATTCTATCCAACGTTCTAACGACTCTGCCATTCTATCCTACGTTCTAACGACTCTGCCATTCTATCCTACGTTCTAACGACTCTGCCATTCTATCCAACGTTCTAACGACTCTGCTATTCTATCCAACGTTCTAACGACTCTGCCATTCTATCCAACGTTCTAACGACTCTGCCATTCTATCCAACGTTCTAACGACTCTGCTATTCTATCCAACGTTCTAACGACTCTGCTATTCTATCCAACGTTCTAACGACTCTGCCATTCTATCCTACGTTCTAACGACTCTGCCATTCTATCCTACGTTCTAACGACTCTGCCATTCTATCCAACGTTCTAACGACTCTGCCATTCTATCCAACGTTCTAACGACTCTGCTATTCTATCCAACGTTCTAACGACTCTGCTATTCTATCCAACGTTCTAACGACTCTGCCATTCTATCCAACGTTCTAACGACTCTGCCATTGTATCCAACGTTCTAACGACTCTGCCATTCTATCCTACGTTCTAACGACTCTGCCATTCTATCCTACGTTCTAACAACTCTGCCATTCTATCCTACGTTCTAACGACTCTGCCATTCTATCCTACGTTCTAATGACTCTGCCATTCTATCCTACGTTCTCACGACTCTGCCATTCTATCCTACGTTTTAACAACTCTGCCATTCTATCCTACGTTCTAACGACTCTGCCATTCTATCCTACGTTCTCACGACTCTGCCATTCTATCCTACGTTCTAATGACTCTGCCATTCTATCCTACGTTCTAACGACTCTGCCATTCTATCCTACGTTCTAATGACTCTGCCATTCTATCCTACGTTCTAACGATTCTGCCATTCTATCCTACGTTCTAACGACTCTGCCATTCTATCCTACGTTCTAACGACTCTGCCATTCTATCCTACGTTCTAACGACTCTGCCATTCTATCCTACGTTCTAATGACTCTGCCATTCTATCCTACGTTCTAAGAACTCTGCCATTCTATCCTACGTTCTAACGACTCTGCCATTCTATCCTACGTTCTAACGACTCTGCCAATCTATCCTACGTTCTCACGACTCTGCCATTCTATCCTACGTTCTAACGACTCTGCCATTTTATCCTACGTTCTAACGACTCTGCGATTCTATCCTACGTTCTAACGACTCTGCCATTCTATCCTACGTTCTAACGACTCAGCCATTCTATCCTACGTTCTAACGACTCTGCCATTCTATCCAACGTTCTAACGACTCTGCTATTCTATCCAACGTTCTAACGACTCTGCCATTCTATCCTACGTTCTAACGACTCTGCCATTCTATCCTATGTTCTAACGACTCTTCCATTCTATCCAACGTTCTAACGACTCTGCTATTCTATCCAACGTTCTAACGACTCTGCCATTCTATCCTACGTTCTAACGACTCTGCCATTCTATCCTATGTTCTAACGACTCTTCCATTCTATCCTACGTTCTAATGACTCTGCCATTCTATCCGACATTCTAACGACTCTGCCATTCTATCCTACGTTCTAACGACTCTGCCATTCTATCCTACGTTCTAACGACTCTGCCATTCTATCCTACGTTCTAACGACTCTGCCATTCTATCCAACGTTCTAACGACTCTGCCATTCTATCCAACGTTCTAACGACTCTGCCATTCTATCCTACGTTCTACCGACTCTGCCATTCTATCCTACGTTCTAACAACTCTGCCATTCTATCCTACGTTCTAACGACTCTGCCATTCTATCCTACGTTCTAACGACTCTGCCATTCTATCCTACGTTCTAACGACTCTGCCATTCTATCCTACGTTCTCACGACTCTGCCATTCTATCCTACGTTCTAACGACTCTGCCATTCTATCCTACGTTCTAATGACTCTGCCATTCTATCCTACGTTCTAACGACTCTGCCATTCTATCCTACGTTCTATTGACTCTGCCATTCTATCCTACGTTCTAACGACTCTGCCATTCTATCCTACGTTCTAACGACTCTGCCATTCTATCCTACGTTCTAATAACTCTGCCATTCTATTCAACGTTCTAACGACTCTGCTATTCTATCCTACGTTCTAACGACTCTGCCATTCTATCCTACGTTCTAACGACTCTGCCATTCTATCCTACGTTCTCACGACTCTGCCATTCTATCCTACGTTCTAACGACTCTGCCATTCTATCCTACGTTCTAATGACTCTGCCATTCTATCCTACGTTCTAACGACTCTGCCATTCTATCCTACGTTCTAATAACTCTGCCATTCTATTCAACGTTCTAACGACTCTGCCATTCTATCCTACGTTCTAATGACTCTGCCATTCTATCCTACGTTTTAACAACTCTGCCATTCTATCCTACGTTCTAACGACTCTGCCATTCTATCCTACGTTCTCACGACTCTGCCATTCTATCCTACGTTCTAATGACTCTGCCATTCTATCCTACGTTCTAACGACTCTGCCATTCTATCCTACGTTCTAAAGACTCTGCCATTCTATCCTACGTTCTAACGACTCTGCCATTCTATCCTACGTTCTAACGACTCTGCCATTCTATCCTACGTTCTAATGACTCTGCCATTCTATCCTACGTTCTAACGACTCTGCCATTCTATCCTACGTTCTAACGACTCTGCCATTCTATCCTACGTTCTAACGACTCTGCCATTCTATCCTACGTTCTAACGACTCTGCCATTCTATCCTACGTTCTAATGACTCTGCCATTCTATCCTACGTTCTAACGACTCTGCCATTCTATCCTACGTTCTAACGACTCTGCCATTCTATCCTACGTTCTAACGACTCTGCCATTCTATCCTACGTTCTAACGACTCTGCCAATCTATCCTACGTTCTCACAACTCTGCCATTCTATCCTACGTTCTAACGACTCTGCCATTCTATCCTACGTTCTCTCGACTCTGCCATTCTATCCTACGTTCTAACGACTCTGCCATTCTATCCTACGTTCTAACAACTCTGCCATTCTATCCTACGTTCTAACGACTCTGCCATTCTATCCTACGTTCTCTCGACTCTGCCATTCTATCCTACGTTCTAACGACTCTGCCATTCTATCCTACGTTCTAACAACTCTGCCATTCTATCCAACGTTCTAACGACTCTGCTATTCTATCCTACGTTCTAACGACTCTGCCATTCTATCCTACGTTCTAACAACTCTGCCATTCTATCCTACGTTCTAAGTCTCTGCCATTCTATCCGACATTCTAACAACTCTGCCATTCTATCCTACGTTCTAATGACTCTGCCATTCTATCCTACGTTCTAACAACTCTGCCATTCTATCCTACGTTCTCACGACTCTGCCATTCTATCCTACGTTCTCACGACTCTGCCATTCTATCCTACGTTCTAACGACTCTGCCATTCTATCCTACGTTCTAATCACTCTGCCATTCTATCCTACGTTCTAACGACTCTGCCATTCTATCCTACGTTCTCACGACTCTGCCATTCTATCCTACGTTCTAACAACTCTGCCATTCTATCCTACGTTCTAACGACTCTTCCATTCTATCCTACGTTCTAATGACTCTGCCATTCTATCCGACATTCTAACGACTCTGCCATTCTATCATACGTTCTAACGACTCTGCCATTCTATCCTACGTTCTAACGACTCTGCCATTCTATCCAACGTTCTAACGACTCTGCTATTCTATCCAACGTTCTAACGACTCTGCTACTCTATTCAACGTTCTAACGACTCTGCCATTCTATCCAACGTTCTAACGACTCTGCTATTCTATCCAACGTTCTAACGACTCTGCCATTCTATCCAACGTTCTAACGACTCTGCTATTCTATCCAACGTTCTAACGACTCTGCCATTCTATCCAACGTTCTAACGACTCTGCCATTCTATCCAACGTTCTAACGACTCTGCCATTCTATCCTACGTTCTAACAACTCTGCCATTCTATCCTACGTTCTAACGACTCTGCCATTCTATCCTACGTTCTAACGACTCTGCCATTCTATCCTACGTTCTAACAACTCTGCCATTCTATCCTATGTTCTAACGACTCTGCTATTCTATCCTACGTTCTAATGACTCTGCCATTCTATCCGGCATTCTAACGACTCTGCCATTTTATCCTACGTTCTAACGACTCCGCCATTCTATCCTACGTTCTAACGACTCTGCCATTCTATCCTACGTTCTCACGACTCTGCCATTCTATCCAACGTTCTAACGACTCTGCTATTCTATCCAACGTTCTAACGACTCTGCCATTCTATCCAACGTTCTAACGACTCTGCTATTCTATCCAACGTTCTAACGACTCTGCCATTCTATCCTACGTTCTAACGACTCTGCCATTCTATCCAACGTTCTAATGACTCTGCCATTCTATCCTACGTTCTAACGACTCTGCCATTCTATCCTACGTTCTAACAACTCTGCCATTCTATCCAACGTTCTAACGACTTTGCTATTCTATCCTACGTTCTAATGACTCTGCCATTCTATCCAACGTTCTAACGACTCTGCCATTCTATCCTACGTTCTAACGACTCTGCCATTCTATCCTACGTTCTAACGACTCTGCCATTCTATCCAACGTTCTAACGACTCTGCTATTCTATCCAACGTTCTAACGACTCTGCCATTCTATCCAACGTTCTAACGACTCTGCCATTCTATCCAACGTTCTAACGACTCTGCTATTCTATCCAACGTTCTAACGACTCTGCTATTCTATCCAACGTTCTAACGACTCTGCCATTCTATCCTACGTTCTAACGACTCTGCCATTCTATCCTACGTTCTAACGACTCTGCCATTCTATCCAACGTTCTAACGACTCTGCCATTCTATCCAACGTTCTAACGACTCTGCTATTCTATCCAACGTTCTAACGACTCTGCTATTCTATCCAACGTTCTAACGACTCTGCCATTCTATCCAACGTTCTAACGACTCTGCCATTGTATCCAACGTTCTAACGACTCTGCCATTCTATCCTACGTTCTAACGACTCTGCCATTCTATCCTACGTTCTAACAACTCTGCCATTCTATCCTACGTTCTAACGACTCTGCCATTCTATCCTACGTTCTAATGACTCTGCCATTCTATCCTACGTTCTCACGACTCTGCCATTCTATCCTACGTTTTAACAACTCTGCCATTCTATCCTACGTTCTAACGACTCTGCCATTCTATCCTACGTTCTCACGACTCTGCCATTCTATCCTACGTTCTAATGACTCTGCCATTCTATCCTACGTTCTAACGACTCTGCCATTCTATCCTACGTTCTAATGACTCTGCCATTCTATCCTACGTTCTAACGATTCTGCCATTCTATCCTACGTTCTAACGACTCTGCCATTCTATCCTACGTTCTAACGACTCTGCCATTCTATCCTACGTTCTAACGACTCTGC
Organism: Eledone cirrhosa; assembly: GCA_964016885.1. Classification (NCBI taxonomy): domain Eukaryota; kingdom Metazoa; phylum Mollusca; class Cephalopoda; order Octopoda; family Eledonidae; genus Eledone; species Eledone cirrhosa. The sequence continues at coordinate 19,098,694 of OZ024742.1, forward strand.
CATTCTATCCTACGTTCTAATGACTCTGCCATTCTATCCTACGTTCTAAGAACTCTGCCATTCTATCCTACGTTCTAACGACTCTGCCATTCTATCCTACGTTCTAACGACTCTGCCAATCTATCCTACGTTCTCACGACTCTGCCATTCTATCCTACGTTCTAACGACTCTGCCATTTTATCCTACGTTCTAACGACTCTGCGATTCTATCCTACGTTCTAACGACTCTGCCATTCTATCCTACGTTCTAACGACTCAGCCATTCTATCCTACGTTCTAACGACTCTGCCATTCTATCCAACGTTCTAACGACTCTGCTATTCTATCCAACGTTCTAACGACTCTGCCATTCTATCCTACGTTCTAACGACTCTGCCATTCTATCCTATGTTCTAACGACTCTTCCATTCTATCCAACGTTCTAACGACTCTGCTATTCTATCCAACGTTCTAACGACTCTGCCATTCTATCCTACGTTCTAACGACTCTGCCATTCTATCCTATGTTCTAACGACTCTTCCATTCTATCCTACGTTCTAATGACTCTGCCATTCTATCCGACATTCTAACGACTCTGCCATTCTATCCTACGTTCTAACGACTCTGCCATTCTATCCTACGTTCTAACGACTCTGCCATTCTATCCTACGTTCTAACGACTCTGCCATTCTATCCAACGTTCTAACGACTCTGCCATTCTATCCAACGTTCTAACGACTCTGCCATTCTATCCTACGTTCTACCGACTCTGCCATTCTATCCTACGTTCTAACAACTCTGCCATTCTATCCTACGTTCTAACGACTCTGCCATTCTATCCTACGTTCTAACGACTCTGCCATTCTATCCTACGTTCTAACGACTCTGCCATTCTATCCTACGTTCTCACGACTCTGCCATTCTATCCTACGTTCTAACGACTCTGCCATTCTATCCTACGTTCTAATGACTCTGCCATTCTATCCTACGTTCTAACGACTCTGCCATTCTATCCTACGTTCTATTGACTCTGCCATTCTATCCTACGTTCTAACGACTCTGCCATTCTATCCTACGTTCTAACGACTCTGCCATTCTATCCTACGTTCTAATAACTCTGCCATTCTATTCAACGTTCTAACGACTCTGCTATTCTATCCTACGTTCTAACGACTCTGCCATTCTATCCTACGTTCTAACGACTCTGCCATTCTATCCTACGTTCTAACGACTCTGCCATTCTATCCTACGTTCTAACAACTCTGCCATTCTATCCTACGTTCTAACAACTCTGCCATTCTATCCTACGTTCTAATGACTCTGCCATTCTATCATACGTTCTAACGACTCTGCCATTCTATCCTACGTTCTAATGACTCTGCCATTCTATCCTACGTTCTAACGACTCTGCCATTCTTTCCTACGTTCTAACGACTCTGCCATTCTATCCTACGTTCTAACGACTCTGCCATTCTATCCTACGTTCTAATGACTCTGCCATTCTATCCTACGTTCTAACGACTGTGCCATTCTATCCTACGTTCTAATGACTCTGCCATTCTATCCTACGTTCTAACGACTCTGCCATTCTATCCTACGTTCTAACGACTCTGCCATTCTATCCTACGTTCTAATGACTCTGCCATTCTATCCTACGTTCTAACGACTCTGCCATTCTATCCTACGTTCTAACGACTCTGCCATTCTATCCTACGTTCTAATGACTCTGCCATTCTATCCTACGTTCTAAGAACTCTGCCATTCTATCCTACGTTCTAACGACTCTGCCATTCTATCCTACGTTCTAACGACTCTGCCATTCTATCCTACGTTCTAAGAACTCTGCCATTCTATCCTACGTTCTAACGACTCTGCCATTCTATCCTACGTTCTAACGACTCTGCCAATCTATCCTACGTTCTAACGACTCTGCCATTCTATCCTACGTTCTAACGACTCTGCCATTCTATCCTACGTTCTAACGACTCTGCCATTCTATCCTACGTTCTAACGACTCTGCCATTCTATCCAACGTTCTAACGACTCTGCCATTCTATCCAACGTGCTAACGACTCTGCCATTCTATCCTACGTTCTAACGACTCTGCCATTCTATCCTACGTTCTAACGACTCTGCCATTCTATCCTACGTTCTAACGACTCTGCCATTCTATCCTACGTTCTAACGACTCTGCCATTCTATCCAACGTTCTAACGACTCTGCTATTCTATCCAACGTTCTAACGACTCTGCCATTCTATCCTACGTTCAAACGACTCTGCCATTCTATCCTATGTTCTAACGACTCTTCCATTCTATCCTACGTCCTAATGACTCTGCCATTCTATCCGACATTCTAACGACTCTGCCATTCTATCCTACGTTCTAACGACTCTGCCATTCTATCCTACGTTCTAACGACTCTGCCATTCTATCCTACGTTCTAACGACTCTGCCATTCTATCCAACGTTCTAACGACTCTGCCATTCTATCCAACGTTCTAACGACTCTGCCATTCTATCCTACGTTCTACCGACTCTGCCATTCTATCCTACGTTCTAACAACTCTGCCATTCTATCCTACGTTCTAACGACTCTGCCATTCTATCCTACGTTCTCACGACTCTGGCATTCTATCCTACGTTGTAACGACTCTGCCATTCTATCCTACGTTCTAATGACTCTGCCATTCTATCCTACGTTCTAACGACTCTGCCATTCTATCCTACGTTCTAATAACTCTGCCATTCTATTCAACGTTCTAACGACTCTGCTATTCTATCCTACGTTCTAACGACTCTGCCATTCTATCCTACGTTCTAATGACTCTGCCATTCTATCCTACGTTCTCACGACTCTGCCATTCTATCCTACGTTCTAACGACTCTGCCATTCTATCCTACGTTTTAACAACTCTGCCATTCTATCCTACGTTCTCACGACTCTGCCATTCTATCCTACGTTCTAATGACTCTGCCATTCTATCCTACGTTCTAACGACTCTGCCATTCTATCCTACGTTCTAATGACTCTGCCATTCTATCCTACGTTCTAACGACTCTGCCATTCTATCCTACGTTCTAATGACTCTGCCATTATATCCTACGTTCTCACGACTCTGCCATTCTATCCTACGTTCTAACGACTCTGCCATTCTATCCTACGTTTTAACAACTCTGCCATTCTATCCTACGTTCTCACGACTCTGCCATTCTATCCTACGTTCTAATGACTCTGCCATTCTATCCTACGTTTTAACAACTCTGCCATTCTATCCTACGTTTTAACAACTCTGCCATTCTATCCTACGTTCTCACGACTCTGCCATTCTATCCTACGTTCTAACGACTCTGCCATTCTATCCTACGTTCTAATGACTCTGCCATTCTATCCTACGTTCTAACGACTCTGCCATTCTATCCTACGTTCTAATGACTCTGCCATTCTATCCTACGTTCTAACGACTCTGCCATTCTATCCTACGTTCTAACGACTCTGCCATTCTATCCTACGTTCTAATGACTCTGCCATTCTATCCTACGTTCTAAGAACTCTGCCATTCTATCCTACGTTCTAACGACTCTGCCAATCTATCCTACGTTCTCACGACTCTGCCATTCTATCCTACGTTCTAACGACTCTGCCATTTTATCCTACGTTCTAACGACTCTGCCATTCTATCATACGTTCTAACGACTCTGCCATTCTATCCTACGTTCTAACGACTCTGCCATTCTATCCTACGTTCTAATGACTCTGCCATTCTATCCTACGTTCTAAGAACTCTGCCATTCTATCCTACGTTCTAACGACTCTGCCAATCTATCCTACGTTCTCACGACTCTGCCATTCTATCCTACGTTCTAACGACTCTGCCATTTTATCCTACGTTCTAACGACTCTGCCATTCTATCCTACGTTCTAACGACTCTGCCATTCTATCCTACGTTCTAACGACTCTGCCATTCTATCCTACGTTCTAACGACTCTGCCATTCTATCCAACGTTCTAACGACTCTACTATTCTATCCAACGTTCTAACGACTCTGCCATTCTATCCTACGTTCTAACGACTCTGCCATTCTATCCTACGTTCTAACGACTCTTCCATTCTATCCTACGTTCTAATGACTCTGCCATTCTATCCGACATTCTAACGACTCTGCCATTCTATCCTACGTTCTAACGACTCTGCCATTCTATCCTACGTTCTAACGACTCTGCCATTCTATCCTACGTTCTAACGACTCTGCCATTCTATCCTACGTTCTAACGACTCTGCCATTCTATCCTACGTTCTAACGACTCTGCCATTCTATCCAACGTTCTAACGACTCTACTATTCTATCCAACGTTCTAACGACTCTGCCATTCTATCCTACGTTCTAACGACTCTGCCATTCTATCCAACGTTCTAACGACTCTTCCATTCTATCCTACGTTCTAATGACTCTGCCATTCTATCCGACATTCTAACGACTCTGCCATTCTATCCTACGTTCTAACGACTCTGCCATTCTATCCTACGTTCTAATGACTCTGCCATTCTATCCTACGTTCTAACGACTCTGCCATTCTATCCAACGTTCTAACGACTCTGCCATTCTATCCAACGTTCTAACGACTCTGCCATTCTATCCTACGTTCTAACGACTCTGCCATTCTATCCTACGTTCTAACAACTCTGCCATTCTATCCTACGTTCTAACAAATCTGCCATTCTATCCTACGTTCTAATGACTCTGCCATTCTATCCTACGTTCTAACGACTCTGCCATTCTATCCTACGTTCTAATGACTCTGCCATTCTATCCTACGTTCTAACGACTCTGCCATTCTATCCTACGTTCTAGCGACTCTGCCATTCTATCCTACGTTCTAACGACTCTGCCATTCTATCCTACGTTCTAATGACTCTGCCATTCTATCCTACGTTCTAACGACTCTGCCATTCTATCCTACGTTCTAATGACTCTGCCATTCTATCCTACGTTCTAACGACTCTGCCATTCTATCCTACGTTCTAACGACTCTGCCATTCTATCCTACGTTCTAATGACTCTGCCATTCTATCCTACGTTCTAACGACTCTGCCATTCTATCCTACGTTCTAACGACTCTGCCATTCTATCCTACGTTCTAATGACTCTGCCATTCTATCCTACGTTCTAAGAACTCTGCCATTCTATCCTACGTTCTAACGACTCTGCCATTCTATCCTACGTTCTAACGACTCTGCCAATCTATCCTACGTTCTCACGACTCTGCCATTCTATCCTACGTTCTAACGACTCTGCCATTTTATCCTACGTTCTAACGACTCTGCCATTCTATCCTACGTTCTAACGACTCTGCCATTCTATCCTACGTTCTAACGACTCTGCCATTCTATCCTACGTTCTAACGACTCTGCCATTCTATCCTACGTTCTAACGACTCTGCCATTCTATCCAACGTTCTAACGACTCTGCTATTCTATCCAACGTTCTAACGACTCTGCCATTCTATCCTACGTTCTAACGACTCTGCCATTCTATCCTATGTTCTAACGACTCTTCCATTCTATCCTACGTTCTAATGACTCTGCCATTCTATCCGACATTCTAACGACTCTGCCATTCTATCCTACGTTCTAACGACTCTGCCATTCTATCCTACGTTCTAACGACTCTGCCATTCTATCCTACGTTCTAACGACTCTGCCATTCTATCCAACGTTCTAACGACTCTGCCATTCTATCCAACGTTCTAACGACTCTGCCATTCTATCCTACGTTCTACCGACTCTGCCATTCTATCCTACGTTCTAACAACTCTGCCATTCTATCCTACGTTCTAACGACTCTGCCATTCTATCCTACGTTCTCACGACTCTGCCATTCTATCCTACGTTCTAACGACTCTGCCATTCTATCCTACGTTCTAATGACTCTGCCATTCTATCCTACGTTCTAACGACTCTGCCATTCTATCCTACGTTCTAATAACTCTGCCATTCTATTCAACGTTCTAACGACTCTGCCATTCTATCCTACGTTCTAATGACTCTGCCATTCTATCCTACGTTTTAACAACTCTGCCATTCTATCCTACGTTCTAACGACTCTGCCATTCTATCCTACGTTCTCACGACTCTGCCATTCTATCCTACGTTCTAATGACTCTGCCATTCTATCCTACGTTCTAACGACTCTGCCATTCTATCCTACGTTCTAAAGACTCTGCCATTCTATCCTACGTTCTAACGACTCTGCCATTCTATCCTACGTTCTAACGACTCTGCCATTCTATCCTACGTTCTAATGACTCTGCCATTCTATCCTACGTTCTAACGACTCTGCCATTCTATCCTACGTTCTAACGACTCTGCCATTCTATCCTACGTTCTAACGACTCTGCCATTCTATCCTACGTTCTAACGACTCTGCCATTCTATCCTACGTTCTAATGACTCTGCCATTCTATCCTACGTTCTAACGACTCTGCCATTCTATCCTACGTTCTAACGACTCTGCCATTCTATCCTACGTTCTAACGACTCTGCCATTCTATCCTACGTTCTAACGACTCTGCCAATCTATCCTACGTTCTAACGACTCTGCCATTCTATCCTACGTTCTAACGACTCTGCCATTCTATCCTACGTTCTAACGACTCTGCCATTCTATCCTACGTTCTACCGACTCTGCCATTCTATCCTACGTTCTAACAACTCTGCCATTCTATCCTACGTTCTAACGACTCTGCCATTCTATCCTACGTTCTCACGACTCTGCCATTCTATCCTACGTTCTAACGACTCTGCCATTCTATCCTACGTTCTAACAACTCTGCCATTCTATCCTACGTTCTAACAACTCTGCCATTCTATCCTACGTTCTAATGACTCTGCCATTCTATCATACGTTCTAACGACTCTGCCATTCTATCCTACGTTCTAATGACTCTGCCATTCTATCCTACGTTCTAACGACTCTGCCATTCTTTCCTACGTTCTAACGACTCTGCCATTCTATCCTACGTTCTAACGACTCTGCCATTCTATCCTACGTTCTAATGACTCTGCCATTCTATCCTACGTTCTAACGACTGTGCCATTCTATCCTACGTTCTAATGACTCTGCCATTCTATCCTACGTTCTAACGACTCTGCCATTCTATCCTACGTTCTAACGACTCTGCCATTCTATCCTACGTTCTAATGACTCTGCCATTCTATCCTACGTTCTAACGACTCTGCCATTCTATCCTACGTTCTAACGACTCTGCCATTCTATCCTACGTTCTAATGACTCTGCCATTCTATCCTACGTTCTAAGAACTCTGCCATTCTATCCTACGTTCTAACGACTCTGCCATTCTATCCTACGTTCTAACGACTCTGCCATTCTATCCTACGTTCTAAGAACTCTGCCATTCTATCCTACGTTCTAACGACTCTGCCATTCTATCCTACGTTCTAACGACTCTGCCAATCTATCCTACGTTCTAACGACTCTGCCATTCTATCCTACGTTCTAACGACTCTGCCATTCTATCCTACGTTCTAACGACTCTGCCATTCTATCCTACGTTCTAACGACTCTGCCATTCTATCCAACGTTCTAACGACTCTGCCATTCTATCCAACGTGCTAACGACTCTGCCATTCTATCCTACGTTCTAACGACTCTGCCATTCTATCCTACGTTCTAACGACTCTGCCATTCTATCCTACGTTCTAACGACTCTGCCATTCTATCCTACGTTCTAACGACTCTGCCATTCTATCCAACGTTCTAACGACTCTGCTATTCTATCCAACGTTCTAACGACTCTGCCATTCTATCCTACGTTCAAACGACTCTGCCATTCTATCCTATGTTCTAACGACTCTTCCATTCTATCCTACGTCCTAATGACTCTGCCATTCTATCCGACATTCTAACGACTCTGCCATTCTATCCTACGTTCTAACGACTCTGCCATTCTATCCTACGTTCTAACGACTCTGCCATTCTATCCTACGTTCTAACGACTCTGCCATTCTATCCAACGTTCTAACGACTCTGCCATTCTATCCAACGTTCTAACGACTCTGCCATTCTATCCTACGTTCTACCGACTCTGCCATTCTATCCTACGTTCTAACAACTCTGCCATTCTATCCTACGTTCTAACGACTCTGCCATTCTATCCTACGTTCTCACGACTCTGCCATTCTATCCTACGTTGTAACGACTCTGCCATTCTATCCTACGTTCTAATGACTCTGCCATTCTATCCTACGTTCTAACGACTCTGCCATTCTATCCTACGTTCTAATAACTCTGCCATTCTATTCAACGTTCTAACGACTCTGCTATTCTATCCTACGTTCTAACGACTCTGCCATTCTATCCTACGTTCTAATGACTCTGCCATTCTATCCTACGTTCTCACGACTCTGCCATTCTATCCTACGTTCTAACGACTCTGCCATTCTATCCTACGTTTTAACAACTCTGCCATTCTATCCTACGTTCTCACGACTCTGCCATTCTATCCTACGTTCTAACGACTCTGCCATTCTATCCTACGTTCTAATGACTCTGCCATTCTATCCTACGTTCTAAGAACTCTGCCATTCTATCCTACGTTCTAACGACTCTGCCATTCTATCCTACGTTCTAACGACTCTGCCAATCTATCCTACGTTCTCACGACTCTGCCATTCTATCCTACGTTCTAACGACTCTGCCATTCTATCCTACGTTCTAACGACTCTGCCATTCTATCCTACGTTCTAACGACTCTGCCATTCTATCCTACGTTCTAACGACTCTGCCATTCTATCCTACGTTCTAACGACTCTGCCATTCTATCCAACGTTCTAACGACTCTGCTATTCTATCCAACGTTCTAACGACTCTGCCATTCTATCCTACGTTCTAACGACTCTGCCATTCTATCCTATGTTCTAACGACTCTTCCATTCTATCCTACGTTCTAATGACTCTGCCATTCTATCCGACATTCTAACGACTCTGCCATTCTATCCTACGTTCTAACGACTCTGCCATTCTATCCTACGTTCTAACGACTCTGCCATTCTATCCTACGTTCTAACGACTCTGCCATTCTATCCAACGTTCTAACGACTCTGCCATTCTATCCAACGTTCTAACGACTCTGCCATTCTATCCTACGTTCTACCGACTCTGCCATTCTATCCTACGTTCTAACAACTCTGCCATTCTATCCTACGTTCTAACGACTCTGCCATTCTATCCTACGTTCTCACGACTCTGCCATTCTATCCTACGTTCTAACGACTCTGCCATTCTATCCTACGTTCTAATGACTCTGCCATTCTATCCTACGTTCTAACGACTCTGCCATTCTATCCTACGTTCTAATAACTCTGCCATTCTATTCAACGTTCTAACGACTCTGCCATTCTATCCTACGTTCTAATGACTCTGCCATTCTATCCTACGTTTTAACAACTCTGCCATTCTATCCTACGTTCTAACGACTCTGCCATTCTATCCTACGTTCTCACGACTCTGCCATTCTATCCTACGTTCTAATGACTCTGCCATTCTATCCTACGTTCTAACGACTCTGCCATTCTATCCTACGTTCTAAAGACTCTGCCATTCTATCCTACGTTCTAACGACTCTGCCATTCTATCCTACGTTCTAACGACTCTGCCATTCTATCCTACGTTCTAATGACTCTGCCATTCTATCCTACGTTCTAACGACTCTGCCATTCTATCCTACGTTCTAACGACTCTGCCATTCTATCCTACGTTCTAACGACTCTGCCATTCTATCCTACGTTCTAACGACTCTGCCATTCTATCCTACGTTCTAATGACTCTGCCATTCTATCCTACGTTCTAACGACTCTGCCATTCTATCCTACGTTCTAACGACTCTGCCATTCTATCCTACGTTCTAACGACTCTGCCATTCTATCCTACGTTCTAACGACTCTGCCAATCTATCCTACGTTCTAACGACTCTGCCATTCTATCCTACGTTCTAACGACTCTGCCATTCTATCCTACGTTCTAACGACTCTGCCATTCTATCCTACGTTCTACCGACTCTGCCATTCTATCCTACGTTCTAACAACTCTGCCATTCTATCCTACGTTCTAACGACTCTGCCATTCTATCCTACGTTCTCACGACTCTGCCATTCTATCCTACGTTCTAACGACTCTGCCATTCTATCCTACGTTCTAACAACTCTGCCATTCTATCCTACGTTCTAACAACTCTGCCATTCTATCCTACGTTCTAATGACTCTGCCATTCTATCATACGTTCTAACGACTCTGCCATTCTATCCTACGTTCTAATGACTCTGCCATTCTATCCTACGTTCTAACGACTCTGCCATTCTTTCCTACGTTCTAACGACTCTGCCATTCTATCCTACGTTCTAACGACTCTGCCATTCTATCCTACGTTCTAATGACTCTGCCATTCTATCCTACGTTCTAACGACTCTGCCATTCTATCCTACGTTCTAATGACTCTGCCATTCTATCCTACGTTCTAACGACTCTGCCATTCTATCCTACGTTCTAACGACTCTGCCATTCTATCCTACGTTCTAATGACTCTGCCATTCTATCCTACGTTCTAACGACTCTGCCATTCTATCCTACGTTCTAACGACTCTGCCATTCTATCCTACGTTCTAATGACTCTGCCATTCTATCCTACGTTCTAAGAACTCTGCCATTCTATCCTACGTTCTAACGACTCTGCCATTCTATCCTACGTTCTAACGACTCTGCCATTCTATCCTACGTTCTAAGAACTCTGCCATTCTATCCTACGTTCTAACGACTCTGCCATTCTATCCTACGTTCTAACGACTCTGCCAATCTATCCTACGTTCTAACGACTCTGCCATTCTATCCTACGTTCTAACGACTCTGCCATTCTATCCTACGTTCTAACGACTCTGCCATTCTATCCTACGTTCTAACGACTCTGCCATTCTATCCAACGTTCTAACGACTCTGCCATTCTATCCAACGTGCTAACGACTCTGCCATTCTATCCTACGTTCTAACGACTCTGCCATTCTATCCTACGTTCTAACGACTCTGCCATTCTATCCTACGTTCTAACGACTCTGCCATTCTATCCTACGTTCTAACGACTCTGCCATTCTATCCAACGTTCTAACGACTCTGCTATTCTATCCAACGTTCTAACGACTCTGCCATTCTATCCTACGTTCAAACGACTCTGCCATTCTATCCTATGTTCTAACGACTCTTCCATTCTATCCTACGTCCTAATGACTCTGCCATTCTATCCGACATTCTAACGACTCTGCCATTCTATCCTACGTTCTAACGACTCTGCCATTCTATCCTACGTTCTAACGACTCTGCCATTCTATCCTACGTTCTAACGACTCTGCCATTCTATCCAACGTTCTAACGACTCTGCCATTCTATCCAACGTTCTAACGACTCTGCCATTCTATCCTACGTTCTACCGACTCTGCCATTCTATCCTACGTTCTAACAACTCTGCCATTCTATCCTACGTTCTAACGACTCTGCCATTCTATCCTACGTTCTCACGACTCTGCCATTCTATCCTACGTTGTAACGACTCTGCCATTCTATCCTACGTTCTAATGACTCTGCCATTCTATCCTACGTTCTAACGACTCTGCCATTCTATCCTACGTTCTAATAACTCTGCCATTCTATTCAACGTTCTAACGACTCTGCTATTCTATCCTACGTTCTAACGACTCTGCCATTCTATCCTACGTTCTAATGACTCTGCCATTCTATCCTACGTTCTCACGACTCTGCCATTCTATCCTACGTTCTAACGACTCTGCCATTCTATCCTACGTTTTAACAACTCTGCCATTCTATCCTACGTTCTCACGACTCTGCCATTCTATCCTACGTTCTAATGACTCTGCCATTCTATCCTACGTTCTAACGACTCTGCCATTCTATCCTACGTTCTAATGACTCTGCCATTCTATCCTACGTTCTAACGACTCTGCCATTCTATCCTACGTTCTAATGACTCTGCCATTATATCCTACGTTCTCACGACTCTGCCATTCTATCCTACGTTCTAACGACTCTGCCATTCTATCCTACGTTTTAACAACTCTGCCATTCTATCCTACGTTCTCACGACTCTGCCATTCTATCCTACGTTCTAATGACTCTGCCATTCTATCCTACGTTTTAACAACTCTGCCATTCTATCCTACGTTTTAACAACTCTGCCATTCTATCCTACGTTCTCACGACTCTGCCATTCTATCCTACGTTCTAACGACTCTGCCATTCTATCCTACGTTCTAATGACTCTGCCATTCTATCCTACGTTCTAACGACTCTGCCATTCTATCCTACGTTCTAATGACTCTGCCATTCTATCCTACGTTCTAACGACTCTGCCATTCTATCCTACGTTCTAACGACTCTGCCATTCTATCCTACGTTCTAATGACTCTGCCATTCTATCCTACGTTCTAAGAACTCTGCCATTCTATCCTACGTTCTAACGACTCTGCCAATCTATCCTACGTTCTCACGACTCTGCCATTCTATCCTACGTTCTAACGACTCTGCCATTTTATCCTACGTTCTAACGACTCTGCCATTCTATCATACGTTCTAACGACTCTGCCATTCTATCCTACGTTCTAACGACTCTGCCATTCTATCCTACGTTCTAATGACTCTGCCATTCTATCCTACGTTCTAAGAACTCTGCCATTCTATCCTACGTTCTAACGACTCTGCCAATCTATCCTACGTTCTCACGACTCTGCCATTCTATCCTACGTTCTAACGACTCTGCCATTTTATCCTACGTTCTAACGACTCTGCCATTCTATCCTACGTTCTAACGACTCTGCCATTCTATCCTACGTTCTAACGACTCTGCCATTCTATCCTACGTTCTAACGACTCTGCCATTCTATCCAACGTTCTAACGACTCTACTATTCTATCCAACGTTCTAACGACTCTGCCATTCTATCCTACGTTCTAACGACTCTGCCATTCTATCCTACGTTCTAACGACTCTTCCATTCTATCCTACGTTCTAATGACTCTGCCATTCTATCCGACATTCTAACGACTCTGCCATTCTATCCTACGTTCTAACGACTCTGCCATTCTATCCTACGTTCTAACGACTCTGCCATTCTATCCTACGTTCTAACGACTCTGCCATTCTATCCTACGTTCTAACGACTCTGCCATTCTATCCTACGTTCTAACGACTCTGCCATTCTATCCAACGTTCTAACGACTCTACTATTCTATCCAACGTTCTAACGACTCTGCCATTCTATCCTACGTTCTAACGACTCTGCCATTCTATCCAACGTTCTAACGACTCTTCCATTCTATGCTACGTTCTAATGACTCTGCCATTCTATCCGACATTCTAACGACTCTGCCATTCTATCCTACGTTCTAACGACTCTGCCATTCTATCCTACGTTCTAATGACTCTGCCATTCTATCCTACGTTCTAACGACTCTGCCATTCTATCCAACGTTCTAACGACTCTGCCATTCTATCCAACGTTCTAACGACTCTGCCATTCTATCCTACGTTCTAACGACTCTGCCATTCTATCCTACGTTCTAACAACTCTGCCATTCTATCCTACGTTCTAGCGACTCTGCCATTCTATCCTACGTTCTAGCGACTCTGCCATTCTATCCTACGTTCTAACGACTCTGCCATTCTATCCTACGTTCTAATGACTCTGCCATTCTATCCTACGTTCTAACGACTCTGCCATTCTATCCTACGTTCTAACGACTCTGCCATTCTATCCTACGTTCTAACGACTCTGCCATTCTATCCTACGTTCTAATGACTCTGCCATTCTATCCTACGTTCTAACGACTCTGCCATTCTATCCTACGTTCTAGCGACTCTGCCATTCTATCCTACGTTCTAACGACTCTGCCATTCTATCCTACGTTCTAGCGACTCTGCCATTCTATCCTACGTTCTAGCGACTCTGCCATTCTATCCTACGTTCTAACGACTCTGCCATTCTATCCTACGTTCTAATGACTCTGCCATTCTATCCTACGTTCTAACGACTCTGCCATTCTATCCTACGTTCTAACGACTCTGCCATTCTATCCTACGTTCTAACGACTCTGCCATTCTATCCTACGTTCTAATGACTCTGCCATTCTATCCTACGTTCTAACGACTCTGCCATTCTATCCTACGTTCTAGCGACTCTGCCATTCTATCCTACGTTCTAGCGACTCTGCCATTCTATCCTACGTTCTAGCGACTCTGCCATTCTATCCTACGTTCTAACGACTCTGCCATTCTATCCTACGTTCTAATGACTCTGCCATTCTATCCTACGTTCTAACGACTCTGCCATTCTATCCTACGTTCTAACGACTCTGCCATTCTATCCTACGTTCTAACGACTCTGCCATTCTATCCTACGTTCTAATGACTCTGCCATTCTATCCTACGTTCTAACGACTCTGCCATTCTATCCTACGTTCTAGCGACTCTGCCATTCTATCCTACGTTCTAACGACTCTGCCATTCTATCCTACGTTCTAGCGACTCTGCCATTCTATCCTACGTTCTAGCGACTCTGCCATTCTATCCTACGTTCTAACGACTCTGCCATTCTATCCTACGTTCTAATGACTCTGCCATTCTATCCTACGTTCTAACGACTCTGCCATTCTATCCTACGTTCTAACGACTCTGCCATTCTATCCTACGTTCTAACGACTCTGCCATTCTATCCTACGTTCTAATGACTCTGCCATTCTATCCTACGTTCTAACGACTCTGCCATTCTATCCTACGTTCTAGCGACTCTGCCATTCTATCCTACGTTCTAACGACTCTGCCATTCTATCCTACGTTCTAGCGACTCTGCCATTCTATCCTACGTTCTAGCGACTCTGCCATTCTATCCTACGTTCTAACGACTCTGCCATTCTATCCTACGTTCTAATGACTCTGCCATTCTATCCTACGTTCTAACGACTCTGCCATTCTATCCTACGTTCTAACGACTCTGCCATTCTATCCTACGTTCTAACGACTCTGCCATTCTATCCTACGTTCTAATGACTCTGCCATTCTATCCTACGTTCTAACGACTCTGCCATTCTATCCTACGTTCTAGCGACTCTGCCATTCTATCCTACGTTCTAACGACTCTGCCATTCTATCCTACGTTCTAATGACTCTGCCATTCTATCCTACGTTCTAACGACTCTGCCATTCTATCCTACGTTCTAATGACTCTGCCATTCTATCCTACGTTCTAACGACTCTGCCATTCTATCCTACGTTCTAACGACTCTGCCATTCTATCCTACGTTCTAATGACTCTGCCATTCTATCCTACGTTCTAACGACTCTGCCATTCTATCCTACGTTCTAACGACTCTGCCATTCTATCCTACGTTCTAATGACTCTGCCATTCTATCCTACGTTCTAAGAACTCTGCCATTCTATCCTACGTTCTAACGACTCTGCCATTCTATCCTACGTTCTAACGACTCTGCCAATCTATCCTACGTTCTCACGACTCTGCCATTCTATCCTACGTTCTAACGACTCTGCCATTTTATCCTACGTTCTAACGACTCTGCCATTCTATCCTACGTTCTAACGACTCTGCCATTCTATCCTACGTTCTAACGACTCTGCCATTCTATCCTACGTTCTAACGACTCTGCCATTCTATCCTACGTTCTAACGACTCTGCCATTCTATCCAACGTTCTAACGACTCTGCTATTCTATCCAACGTTCTAACGACTCTGCCATTCTATCCTACGTTCTAACGACTCTGCCATTCTATCCTATGTTCTAACGACTCTTCCATTCTATCCTACGTTCTAATGACTCTGCCATTCTATCCGACATTCTAACGACTCTGCCATTCTATCCTACGTTCTAACGACTCTGCCATTCTATCCTACGTTCTAACGACTCTGCCATTCTATCCTACGTTCTAACGACTCTGCCATTCTATCCAACGTTCTAACGACTCTGCCATTCTATCCAACGTTCTAACGACTCTGCCATTCTATCCTACGTTCTACCGACTCTGCCATTCTATCCTACGTTCTAACAACTCTGCCATTCTATCCTACGTTCTAACGACTCTGCCATTCTATCCTACGTTCTCACGACTCTGCCATTCTATCCTACGTTCTAACGACTCTGCCATTCTATCCTACGTTCTAATGACTCTGCCATTCTATCCTACGTTCTAACGACTCTGCCATTCTATCCTACGTTCTAATAACTCTGCCATTCTATTCAACGTTCTAACGACTCTGCCATTCTATCCTACGTTCTAATGACTCTGCCATTCTATCCTACGTTTTAACAACTCTGCCATTCTATCCTACGTTCTAACGACTCTGCCATTCTATCCTACGTTCTCACGACTCTGCCATTCTATCCTACGTTCTAATGACTCTGCCATTCTATCCTACGTTCTAACGACTCTGCCATTCTATCCTACGTTCTAAAGACTCTGCCATTCTATCCTACGTTCTAACGACTCTGCCATTCTATCCTACGTTCTAACGACTCTGCCATTCTATCCTACGTTCTAATGACTCTGCCATTCTATCCTACGTTCTAACGACTCTGCCATTCTATCCTACGTTCTAACGACTCTGCCATTCTATCCTACGTTCTAACGACTCTGCCATTCTATCCTACGTTCTAACGACTCTGCCATTCTATCCTACGTTCTAATGACTCTGCCATTCTATCCTACGTTCTAACGACTCTGCCATTCTATCCTACGTTCTAACGACTCTGCCATTCTATCCTACGTTCTAACGACTCTGCCATTCTATCCTACGTTCTAACGACTCTGCCAATCTATCCTACGTTCTCACAACTCTGCCATTCTATCCTACGTTCTAACGACTCTGCCATTCTATCCTACGTTCTCTCGACTCTGCCATTCTATCCTACGTTCTAACGACTCTGCCATTCTATCCTACGTTCTAACAACTCTGCCATTCTATCCTACGTTCTAACGACTCTGCCATTCTATCCTACGTTCTCTCGACTCTGCCATTCTATCCTACGTTCTAACGACTCTGCCATTCTATCCTACGTTCTAACAACTCTGCCATTCTATCCAACGTTCTAACGACTCTGCTATTCTATCCTACGTTCTAACGACTCTGCCATTCTATCCTACGTTCTAACAACTCTGCCATTCTATCCTACGTTCTAAGTCTCTGCCATTCTATCCGACATTCTAACAACTCTGCCATTCTATCCTACGTTCTAATGACTCTGCCATTCTATCCTACGTTCTAACAACTCTGCCATTCTATCCTACGTTCTCACGACTCTGCCATTCTATCCTACGTTCTCACGACTCTGCCATTCTATCCTACGTTCTAACGACTCTGCCATTCTATCCTACGTTCTAATCACTCTGCCATTCTATCCTACGTTCTAACGACTCTGCCATTCTATCCTACGTTCTCACGACTCTGCCATTCTATCCTACGTTCTAACAACTCTGCCATTCTATCCTACGTTCTAACGACTCTTCCATTCTATCCTACGTTCTAATGACTCTGCCATTCTATCCGACATTCTAACGACTCTGCCATTCTATCATACGTTCTAACGACTCTGCCATTCTATCCTACGTTCTAACGACTCTGCCATTCTATCCAACGTTCTAACGACTCTGCTATTCTATCCAACGTTCTAACGACTCTGCTACTCTATTCAACGTTCTAACGACTCTGCCATTCTATCCAACGTTCTAACGACTCTGCTATTCTATCCAACGTTCTAACGACTCTGCCATTCTATCCAACGTTCTAACGACTCTGCTATTCTATCCAACGTTCTAACGACTCTGCCATTCTATCCAACGTTCTAACGACTCTGCCATTCTATCCAACGTTCTAACGACTCTGCCATTCTATCCTACGTTCTAACAACTCTGCCATTCTATCCTACGTTCTAACGACTCTGCCATTCTATCCTACGTTCTAACAACTCTGCCATTCTATCCTACGTTCTAACGACTCTGCCATTCTATGCAACGTTCTAACGACTCTGCCATTCTATCCTACGTTCTAACGACTCTGCCATTCTATCCTACGTTCTAATGACTCTGCCATTCTATCCTACGTTCTAACGACTCTGCCATTCTATCCTACGTTCTAACAACTCTGCCATTCTATCCAACGTTCTAACGACTCTGCTATTCTATCCTACGTTCTAATGACTCTGCCATTCTATCCAACGTTCTAACGACTCTGCCATTCTACCCTACGTTCTAACAACTCTGCCATTCTATCCTACGTTCTAACGACTCTGCCATTCTATCCAACGTTCTAACGACTCTGCCATTCTATCCAACGTTCTAACGACTCTGCTATTCTATCCAACGTTCTAACGACTCTGCTATTCTATCCAACGTTCTAACGACTCTGCTATTCTATCCAACGTTCTAACGACTCTGCTATTCTATCCAACGTTCTAACGACTCTGCCATTCTATCCAACGTTTTAACGACTTTGCCATTGTATCCAACGTTCTAGCGACTCTGCCATTCTATCCTACGTTCTAACGACTCTGCCATTCTACCCTACGTTCTAACAACTCTGCCATTTCTATCCTACGTTCTAACGACTCTGCCATTCTATCCTACGTTCTAACGACTCTGCCATTCTACCCTACGTTCTAACAACTCTGCCATTCTATCCTACGTTCTAACGACTCTGCCATTCTATCCTACGTTCTAACGACTCTGCCATTCTATCCTACGTTCTAATGACTCTGCCATTCTATCCTACGTTCTACCGACTCTGCCATTCTATCCTACGTTTTAACAACTCTGCCATTCTATCCTACGTTCTAACGACTCTGCCATTCTATCCTACGTTCTCACGACTCTGCCATTCTATCCTACGTTCTAATGACTCTGCCATTCTATCCTACGTTCTAATGACTCTGCCATTCTATCCTACGTTCTAACGACTCTGCCATTCTATCCTACGTTCTAACGACTCTGCCATTCTATCCTACGTTCTAATGACTCTGCCATTCTATCCTACGTTCTAACGACTCTGCCATTCTATCCTACGTTCTAACGACTCTGCCATTCTATCCTACGTTCTAATGTGTCTGCCATTCTATCCTACGTTCTAACAACTCTGCCATTCTATCCTACGTTCTAACGACTCTGCCATTCTATCCTACGTTCTAACGACTCTGCCAATCTATCCTACGTTCTAACGACTCTGCCATTCTATCCTACGTTCTAACGACTCTGCCATTCTATCCTACGTTCTAACGACTCTGCCATTCTATCCTACGTTCTAACGACTCTGCCATTCTATCCAAAGTTGTAACGACTCTGCCATTCTATCCAACGTTCTAACGACTCTGCCATTCTATCCTACGTTCTAACAACTCTGCCATTCTATCCTACGTTCTAACGACTCTGCCATTCTATCCTACGTTCTAACAACTCTGCCATTCTATCCTACGTTCTAACGACTCTGCCATTCTATCCTACGTTCTAACGACTCTGCCATTCTATCCTACGTTCTAACGACTCTGCCATTCTATCCAAAGTTGTAACGACTCTGCCATTCTATCCAACGTTCTAACGACTCTGCCATTCTATCCAACGTTCTAACGACTCTGCCATTCTATCCTACGTTCTAACAACTCTGCCATTCTATCCTACGTTCTAACGACTCTGCCATTCTATCCTACGTTCTAACGACTCTGCCATTCTATCCTACGTTCTAACGACTCTGCCATTCTATCCAAAGTTGTAACGACTCTGCCATTCTATCCAACGTTCTCACGACTCTGCCATTCTATCCAACGTTCTAACGACTCTGCCATTCTATCCTACGTTCTAACAACTCTGCCATTCTATCCTACGTTCTAACGACTCTGCCATTCTATCCTACGTTCTAACAACTCTGCCATTCTATCCTACGTTCTAACGACTCTGCCATTCTCTCCTACGTTCTCACGACTCTGCCATTCTAACCTACGTTTTAACAACTCTGCCATTCTATCCTACGTTCTAACGACTCTGCCATTCTATCCTACGTTCTAACGACTCTGCCATTCTATCCTACGTTCTCACGACTCTGCCATTCTATCCTACGTTCTAACGACTCTGCCATTCTATCCTACGTTCTAATGACTCTGCCATTCTATCCTACGTTCTAACGACTCTGCCATTCTCTCCTACGTTCTCACGACTCTGCCATTCTAACCTACGTTTTAACAACTCTGCCATTCTATCCTACGTTCTAACGACTCTGCCATTCTATCCTACGTTCTAACGACTCTGCCATTCTATCCTACGTTCTCACGACTCTGCCATTCTATCCTACGTTCTAACGACTTTGCCATTGTATCCAACGTTCTAACGACTCTGCCATTCTACCCTACGTTCTAACAACTCTGCCATTCTATCCTACGTTCTAACGACTCTACCATTCTATCCTACGTTCTAATGACTCTGCCATTCTATCCTACGTTCTCACGACTCTGCCATTCTATCCTACGTTTTAACAACTCTGCCATTCTATCCTACGTTCTAACGACTCTGCCATTCTATCCTACGTTCTCACGACTCTGCCATTCTATCCTACGTTCTAATGACTCTGCCATTCTATCCTACGTTCTAATGACTCTGCCATTCTATCCTACGTTCTAACGACTCTGCCATTCTATCCTACGTTCTAACGACTCTGCCATTCTATCCTACGTTCTAATGACTCTGCCATTCTATCCTACGTTCTAACGACTCTGCTATTCTATCGAACGTTCTAACGACTCTGCCATTCTATCCAACGTTCTAACGACTCTGCCATTCTATCCAACGTTCTAACGACTCTGCTATTCTATCCAACGTTCTAACGACTCTGCTATTCTATCCAACGTTCTAACGACCCTGCTATTATATCCAACGTTCTAACGACTCTGCCATTCTATCCAACGTTCTAACGACTCTGCCATTGTATCCAACGTTCTAACGACTCTGCCATTCTATCCTACGTTCTAACGACTCTGCCATTCTATCCTACGTTCTAACGACTCTGCCATTCTATCCGACGTTCTAACGACTCTGCCATTCTATCCAACGTTCTAACGACTCTGCCATTCTATCCAACGTTCTAACGACTCTGCTATTCTATCCAACGTTCTAACGACTCTGCTATTCTATCCAACGTTCTAACGACTCTGCTATTCTATCCAACGTTCTAACGACTCTGCCATTCTATCCAACGTTTTAACGACTTTGCCATTGTATCCAACGTTCTAACGACTCTGCCATTCTACCCTACGTTCTAACAACTCTGCCATTCTATCCTACGTTCTAACGACTCTACCATTCTATCCTACGTTCTAATGACTCTGCCATTCTATCCTACGTTCTCACGACTCTGCCATTCTATCCTACGTTTTAACAACTCTGCCATTCTATCCTACGTTCTAACGACTCTGCCATTCTATCCTACGTTCTCACGACTCTGCCATTCTATCCTACGTTCTAATGACTCTGCCATTCTATCCTACGTTCTAATGACTCTGCCATTCTATCCTACGTTCTAACGACTCTGCCATTCTATCCTACGTTCTAACGACTCTGCCATTCTATCCTACGTTCTAATGACTCTGCCATTCTATCCTACGTTCTAACGACTCTGCCATTCTATCCTACGTTCTAACGACTCTGCCATTCTATCCTACGTTCTAACGACTCTGCTATTCTATCCAACGTTCTAACGACTCTGCCATTCTATCCTACGTTCTAACGACTCTGCCAATTTACCGCCTTTTATTTGGCTGTACTGTATCTAATTAAAAAAAGCTATGTAGAAATAATTGTTTCTACTTTTGGCACAAGGCCAGCAATTACCCAGTACATTACTGGTACTTTATTTTATCGACCCCGTAAGGATGAAAGGCAAAGTTAACCTCGGGGGGATTTGAACTCAGACCGCAAAGGGACGTAACTATGCTGGAAAGCATGTCTGACCCTCTACCGATACTGCCAATCCACCGCCGTTATATGTAGAAATAATGATGCACCGCCGTTGTATGTAGAAATAATGATGCACCGCCGTTGTATGTAGAAATAATTGTTTCTACTTTAGGCACAAGGCCAGAAAATATCCAGTGCATTACTGGTACTTTATTTTATCGACCCCATAAGGATGAAAGGCAAAGTTAACCTTGGCGGGATTTGAACTTAGAATGGCAAAGGCCGTAACTCTATACGTCAAAGCATGGCGTCCGACCCTCTACCAATACTGCCAATCCACCGCCTTGTATGTAGAAATAATGATGCCCATTTATGAACTATTAATGTACTAGAGAGATGGTTGCTTATTACAGGACCCACTGGAAGGAGATGTTGTTTATGAATAATTAATCAGATTAAATATATCAGATAGCTCTGCATAGAAATAAAGCGAATAAATCATGTTTGAGAATGTATTAGATATAGACTTAATAGGCGATGCTTTATGGCCGTTTGGTTAAGGAATTCCCTTCGCAGTTATTAGGTCGCGGATTGGATTCTACTGCATGGTATCTTTGGCAAGTTTCATTTACCATAGCCCCGAGTTGGTGTATTCCTAGTCTATAAAACGTTAGTAGATGGAAACTATATGGAAGTTCGCTAGAAGAGCTGTATCTACTTTAAAGGGCCAACCTTGATGCACAATGTGTCATGCTAAATTTCCCTTCAAATTAAGGATACACGTGTTTTTGGAATGCTCAGCTACTTACATGTTAATTTTATGGGTAGTCTGTTTTATTGATGCAACAAGTGGAACACTGATCTCGATAACGACGGATGTTCATTACACATCTTTGATGTCTTGTAATACCTCTCATAAACAATTTACCTTTGAAAATATTTCTGAATTTTAAATCTGGAAATATTTATTTTGCAGGTAGGATATACATCTGTGGAGGTTTTGATGGCATTGAAATCTTCAGTTCAGCTGAATATTATTGCCCAATCACAGATCAATGGACCATGATCACCCCAATGAGAAACTTACGCAGTGGGGTTAGTGTTGTGGCCCATCAAGATTTTGTGTATGCTCTTGGTGGTTTTAACGGTGTCACCCGCATCAATAGTGTTGAACGATATAGCCCTATCAGCAATTCGTGGCAAACTATACAGGAAATGGACACACCCAGAAGTAACTTTGCCGCTGTGGTAAGAAGTCTAAATTGTATTTCAACCAGTTATTTATCATTTGTCTTTGACATTTTCCTTTAAATATGTTTTGTTTCTGTTTATTATTGCAATAAATGTTACGTGTGTATGTATGGACATGTAACTACTGATGGAGTCGTATAAGTGTTGTAGTGACATAGGGCTTGTCTTAGACATATTTAACCTAGTGGAGCACAGCCAATTTATTCCTGAGAGCGAGCGATCGAGCGAGAGAATGAGTGAGAGAAAGGGAGAGAGGGTGAGAGAGAGAAAGAGAATGAGCGAGAGAGAGAGTGAATGAGAGAGAGAGAGAGAGAGAGAGAGAGAGAGAGAGAGAGAGAGAGAGAGAGAGAGAGAGTGGGGGGGGGATAGTAAGTAAAAAAGAGATATAGAAGATGAATCAACCCATGTACTGGTATGGTACTTTTTAACAACTTCGAAAGGATGAAAGCAAAGTTGACTTTGAAGGGTTTTGAAATCAGGGAGCAGAGATCCAGGCCCAATATGCAAAGCATTTTATCCGACGTTCTAACGACAATTTCTCGCCTATGATAATATATTTAGAAACTGATTTCAATATTATAGCTTTGACGCATAGAGTTACGGCCCTTGCCGAGGTTAACTTTGCCTTTCATCCTTACGGGGTCGATAAAATAAAGTACCAGTAATGCACTGGGTAATTGCTGGCCTTGTGCCAAAAAGTAGAAACAATTATTAGGGCGGTGGATTGGCAGTATCGGTAGAGAGTCGGACGCCATGCTTTGCAGCAAAGAGTTACGGCCCTTTATGATCTGAGTTCAAATCCCGCCGAGGTTAACTTTGCCTTTCATCCTCACGGGGTCGATAAAATAAAGTACCAGTCACGCACTGGGGTCGATTTAATCGACTTTCCCCTCCCCCAAAATCACTTGCCTTGTGCCTATATAAAAAACCAATATTAAATCTCCCGGACAGAACTAACATTTACCTCAGTCATCCTGCTTTACATTGATGTAGTCGTCGTCACCATCATCATATTACCTATCTTGGTCTTTCTATGAGCTGGATGGATCTTTGCCGATTCAGTTCTTATTCGGAGTTACTGCCCTCGCCAGAGGAATCGAAGCACGACGTGTCTCTATCGTAACGGTCCATTAATTTTGAGTAAACGGTAAATATGTTCTCATTAATGATTTGTGCGTATGTGAAGGTGTGTATGTATATATATGTGAAAGTGTGTGTGTGTGATAGAATAGAGTTAACTGTTCATGGTAGTGTGTATGGGGGTGGGTGGGGAGGGGGCTGATTTGGTTGCTTTTCTCGGGTGGAGTGATTGTGCTCCTCACCCCCTTCACCATCTAACTTTCGCTGTTAGGGAGAAGACGTTAGTGAAACACCAATGGAGGAACTTGCTATTGAATATTTTCATTTTATTAATTGTAATGAAAATTAGACGGATGTTTCTGTGCTCTGCAATCAATCTTAGAATCCTAAACACTAAGAACATACCTGGCTACAACGCGAACCTCTTAACCGCACATCCACTCCAGATGGAAAGAGCAAGGATTCCATATAAATATAGACATGTACACCAGATCCGAACACAAAGGCACCAAAGAAATTTTATTATCTATACTTAATGTAGGGCGGTGGATTGGCAGTATTAGTACCGAGTCGGATGCCATGCTTTGCAGCACAGAGTTACGGCCTTTTATGATCTGAGTTCAAATCCCGCCGAGGTTAGCTTTGCCTTTCATCTTTACGGGGTCGATAAAATAAAGTACCAGTCATGCACTGGGGTCGATTTAATCGACTTTCCCCTCCCCCAAAATTGCTGGCCTTGTGCCTATATAAGAACCCATTAATCTATACTTAATGTAAAAGAGAGACGTTGGTGGGTTGGGGTTAGGGTTAGGATTAATCTATACTTAATGTAAAAGAGAGCTATTGGTGGGTTGGTTCCTTCGTGCATCTCACAAAAACGAAAACTGGCAATCGAAAAGTAAATACAGCAATGGAGTAAGGGAGGTTTATTGATACTCATTTTATAGCATCAAAGAAGAAAGACATACCATGTATGCTGACCAACCTGACTGCTATTTCTAGCAGGTTGGGAACCAACGATAAGAGATTCTTTCTGCGCGTTCGCTGTCAGTGATGCACGTGTTTCGCAGCTAGCGTCTCAGATTCGAACGCTGGTTTATACACACACACATTTATACTGTAAACCAGACAACACATCCGAATACAGATATTTCCTCTTCTACCAGACTTCTCGAATCATCTGTTTACCCGGGCGAAGCTGGGTAACTCAGCTAATTTCTATATAAAATCTGAAATGTGTGCGTCCCAACACGTGTTTACAATAATGACAGTCGTCCACTATAACTAATAGTTGAGAAAAAAAAGTAGATAGGGAAGCTACTCTGAGTACCTTTCTTCCGTCTCCAGGGATACTTTACCCGATTTTCTCAACTATTAATATGATCACTTGCGTTAGAAATTATACATTTGAAATTTCGAATTTTCTCAATGCTTCATAAATCAACCAGTTGTTTATAAATGCAATTTACCCAGCCGTGAAATGCTTTCTCGTTACTCAAATGGTCAAATATTTCCTTGGGGAAATTTGGTTCAATGGCTATCGGTTTATTACAAGTTTAAATTGTTCCCGGAGAAAGTAACAGGCATGAAACAAGACATTTGTGGAAGAGGGAACAGTTATTATATAGACCAAAACGCCATCTCTATTCTTCACTAGTAATTTATTCTATTGATTCAAGAAGAATAACATCCACGAGATCGGCTGGTCTCGCTTGGGACAGCTGCTTCTGACAGGATCTGCTGAAAGGAGTGTTTGACGACTTTGTCTATACGAGCCTCTCGGGAATAAGTGGGCGAAGAAGAAGAATGAAAGGCAAAGTTGACCTATGTGTGAATATAACTCAGAACCTAAAGAAACAATAGAAACGATGCCAGGCATTTTAGCTGAGGTGCAAGCGATTCTGCCTATTCAGAAACTAAAAACATTCTTTAAAAAGACATTATTACAAAAAAACAACATTTTTCAGGGGAAGTAACTCATAATGATTTACAGTGAGTAGCTGAGTAGTTTCCCTTGGATTATTATGCTTAGGGTCGGACGCCATGCTTCGCAGCACAGTTACGTCCCTTTACGGACTGAGTTCAAATCCGGCCGAGGTTAACTTTGCCTTTCATCCTTACGGGGTCGATAAAATAGAGTACCAGTAATACACTGGGATATTTGCTGGCCTTGTGCTAAAAGTAGAAACAATTATTATGCTTATTTGATATGAATTTTTTTTATGAGGACGTGTGTATGTGTGTGTGTGATCAATGTATTGACCTCAATATGTAACTTCTTCGCCCACTTATTCCTGAGAGGGTCGTGGGGACAGAATCCTCAAACACCCGTTCCAACGGGTCCTCCCAGAAGCAACTATCTCCAACTGATCTTGCTGGATCTCCAAGCGAGACCAGTCAAGCTCTTGGATGTTATCCAACTATCTTGCTCGGGGTCTACCCCTGGGTCTCCTACCGGTTGGTCTTGCCCGTAAAATCTGTCCAGCTATTCTTTCCTGAGACATTCTAACCCCATGTCCATAGTATCAGAGCTGTGATCTCTCAATTTGGAGAAGTAGTGGCTCTACCTGGATTGACTCTCTGATCTCCGAGCTACACACTCTATCGGGTAACGTTACTGCAAAAACCCTTTGGAGGAACCCCATTTCGGCTGCTTGTATTCTCTATCGTATTTTTTCGGTCATTACTCAAGATTTATGACCATAGATAAGGGTTGGCATGAATACCGAATTGAAGAAAGTAGGATTCGTCTTTTACACCTACCTCCCTTCTTCTGATTACCGAATGCAGAAGCTGGCACATTACTGTACCTGCTCCTGCAATACTTGCACTTATTTTGTTGTTTCCACAAATCCGTTTAGAAATTAATTGATACATTATATTTCCCTCTAAACTGTGAAACTATCAGCTGTTGGAAGACACAATATTTGTGATTGGAGGTTTTGATGATTTGACCACAATTGCTAGTGTAGAACGTTATGATAACAGCATAGATCAATGGTGAGTTACCTTCTACATTCTTTAGCTCTTGATTAGCTTATGAAAATGTATGACCACTAATAATACCCCACCTGTACTGCTACACACACACACACACACACACACACACACACACACACACACACACACATATATATATATATATATATATATATATATATAGGAAAAGAGTTTGGACCCCGACGGCTGAGCTCCGGTCATTTCGACAGCTAGGTCTGTCGAAATGACCGGAGCTCAGCCATGAGGGTCCTGACTCTTTTCCTATTACCCCCCCCCCCCTCTACTATCCAGTATCGAGTACTCTGGTGCGTTATGGTCCACCTGGTTACTTACCACACTTCCTTCGTTATATATATATATATATATATATATATATATATATATATATCCAAGGCAGACAATGCCTGAAAGTACAAGGGAAGAACATGTTAGATAATAATAATAATAATAATAATAATAATAATAATAATAATAATAATAATAATAATAATAATAATAATAAATCCCAAGAAACCCGCGTATAGGAGAAATACAAAATATAGTACTAATGGGAACTGCCCATATACTAAGGAAGATCCTGTCAATATAAGTACATCACAAGTCTAAACACTAAGGATGCATGTGTGAATATGTGTGTTCTTTCTTGAACATGGCGGACCTTGTTGTCTCTTGAGGTCACTGGTTGTGACTTGGTGATAACTCGTATGAACATAAAGCAAGATAAATGCAACTATAATAATAATAATAATAATAACATTTTGACCTGCCCCATCAAAAGAATTGGTGGGAGCATCAACCACCTCCCGTACTTGAAAAAGATCACATCTCAATCTTGTGAAACTTTAGCATCCAAACAGACCGAAAAATAGATGCAAATAGATCTGATATAATATTGAAGGAATTTAAAAAGAGGTTATGCCTGCTAATTGATATGTCCGTTCCAATAGACAAGAATGTATCTATAAAAACATTTGAAAAATTGAGCAAGTATAAGGACCTGGAGATAGAAATTGGAAAAATGTGGAAATTGAGAACTAAAACAATACCAGTGGTTGTAGGCGCTCTAGGAATGATACCTAAGGGATATAATGATTACTTATCTCAAATCCCAGGAAACCCGCGTATAGAAGAAATCAAAAAGATAGTACTAATGGGAACTGCCCATATACTAAGGAATTTTCTGTCAATATAAGTACATCACAAGTCTAAACACTAAAGATGTATATGTATGTTCTTTCTTGAACATCGCGGACCTTGTTGTCTCTTGAGGTCACTGGTTGTGATTTGGTGATAACTCGTATGAACATAAAGCAAGATAAATGCAACTGTAATAATAATAATAATTGTTTCTACTTTTGGCACAAGGCCAGCAATAACCAGTGTATTACTGGTACTTTATTTTATCGACCCCGTAAGGATGAATGGCAAAGTTAGCCTCGGCCTTTCATCCTTACGGGTAATAATAATAATAATAATCCTAGATATATAATACCCGAGAGAAAAACGGGGAGAACATGCTAGACAATGGTTTCTGATTTAGACACAAGGCCAGCAATTTGGGGAGAGGAGAAAGTCGATTAAATCGACCACAGTACGTTACTGGTACTTTATTTTATCAACCCCGTAAGGATGAAAGCAGAGTTAACCTCGGAGTGTTTGGAACTGATAACGTAATGGGCCGTAACTGTATGCCGCGAAGCAAGTCTAGAGAAGGACAATGAGAGTCATATTAGATAATATAATCCTCGATATGAAATACCTTGGAGAGCTACAATGGAAGGACACATTTGATAATGTAATCCTAGATACAAAACACTTAAGAAAAAATGATTAGGCTGGAACACTTATCATTATAGGTCTGTTCAGGGCGGTGAATTGGCAGTGTCGGTATACATACTTCGTGGTATAGAGTTACGGCCCTTTATGTTCTGAGTTAGCTTTGCCTTTCAACCTTCTGGTGTCGATAAAATAAAGCACCAGTAAGGTACTGGGGTCGATTTAATCGACTTTCCCCTCCCACAAAAATTGTTGGCCATGTACCTAAATCAGAAACCATTATAGCCCTGTTCAGTGAGCCCTTACCTTTGACTAAACACAAAGAACAACATGTACCTACACCATAAAGCCACTAACCTGACTTGTAAAGGCTACTAAATGAGAGATGTAGTAACAACATTGGAAGGTCTGTTTTAATTCCTTGATTAAGACAATAACCATCACCTTATCTCCATTACAGGTTTAAAGTGAATGACATGAACCTTCACAGAAGTGCATTAAGTGCCTGTGTCGTTCAAGGACTACAAGATGTGAGCAAATATATTTACGAACGTGCAAGTGATGACAATACCTGGA
The DNA here is from genome assembly GCA_964016885.1 of Eledone cirrhosa. NCBI lineage: Eukaryota > Metazoa > Mollusca > Cephalopoda > Octopoda > Eledonidae > Eledone > Eledone cirrhosa. The sequence continues at coordinate 19,128,375 of OZ024742.1, forward strand.
AATGGTTCTAAGAATGACTCGAACACTGATTCTCAAACCTATTGCCCCAAACTATAACGAGAACACGTATTGCTCCATACCCTAAGTTGGTCGAGCAATGTGTGAATAAATCTATTCTTCTTATAACTAGTGTTTAATTACATTTTATTTATTTTTACAGGTAAATAAAGCAATGAAGTCCCTGTATTCGCCGTTTACAATATTATGTTAACTTATAATATATTTGGTCATTGTACATTGTTGTGGTGTGGCGAATTGGTAGTCATTCGAAAGACGGATCGAATGCTTTGAGGTGTTCATTCCGGCTCTCTGCTCTCTTCCAGTTTAAATATGTTTGAGATCAACTTTTCCTTTCATACTTTCATGGTTGATATAACAGTACCATCCAGTACTGAGGTCGACTGTCTCTCTCTCTCTCTCTCTCTCTCTCTCTCTCTCTCTCTCTCTCTCTCTCTCTCTCTCTCTCTCTCTCTCTCTCTCTCTCTCTCTCTCTCTCTCTCTCTCGCTCGCTCTCTCTCTCTCTCTCTCTCTCTCTCTCTCCTTTGGAAGAAATCGGGTGTGTTTAGACCTGCAGGGGGATGCGCTCTGCCAGGTTTAAAATACCCAAGTCACGGTATGTGTCAGGACCGTGCCCCTGCGACACCATCCGGAATTAAGGGTAGTTTACTTTATATAGTTGTGAAGTCGTTTAATTGGTAGTGATGAAGGGACAGCTTCCTCAATTCAACATTTATTAAGTTAAGATATTGAACCTTTTGTTACCACATTTCTAATGAAATACACTGTTTTAATTAATCTTGAAAATAATTTCAAAAATCATGGAGGCATTTAATAAAATAAGTAACTTTTTCATTAGTAAGCTGATTCTTGGAACATAACTTAATATTTTAAAATAAAATTATTACGGTAGGTTTTAGTATAAATTTGGGAATTTTAAAATGGATAGTCTCCGGATGTTTTGGAAGGAAAGGGTTAAAATTCTTCAAAATCATTCAAAACGCAAATCGCTTCAGCAATTTCACGTAGCGCCGAGGTAAATTAATAGCATAAGTAGCATATGTTTCGGGTTCCCGGTTTTCAAATGCTCATCATCAAATACTTTATTACTGTAGTATCATATTACATTAACATTTTATGGATGATTAGGTTTTTAAGGTTGATCCAATACTTGGAATGCACTGGGTTCCTGGCTTGGGGTAAAATAAAATACAGAGGGATCAGTTAACTATGATTTTTTCAACATATTCCCCTATCACACACTTATTGAAGCGGTTCTTCAGTTTTTCTAAGCCCTGTAAAAAGAACTAAGGTTGGGTCTCAAACTACCCTTTCGCGATTCCCTTAGAGCCAGGAACTTTTTCAGCACCCCCTCCTGTAAATTTAAAAAGAAAATTACACTAAGGTACCCCAGCATGGTCTCAACCTCTCGGTTGGAACATGTAATAGAGTAATAGAGTAACTAAATTGAATATCAACATTAAACAAGCAACCTCTCAAGTGTTAATTAATAGATTTACCATTCTGAGGCATCGCATTACATTCGCCGAACAATAATTATTAAATTCTTCATATATATTGCTGTGGGTTGGCCGAATAGTTAGAGTGCCAGACGAGATGTTTCGTAATGTTTGGTTTCGTCTCTTTATGTTATGTGTTAAAAACCTGCTCAGGTTAGCTTTGACCTTTCATTCTTACGTTGATCGATGTAATCGAATTTCCTCTCCTCTAAAATTGTTGGCCTCGTGTCTAAATCAGAAATCATTAGATTTATCATTAAAAGATCGGTTGAACAAACAGATAACTGGTAATATATTATAAATAATGTAAACATTGAATCGAATCAGGATTGTTATGCAAGAAACACTTAATTTTTTTATAAATTCTATTGTAGTCGTGTGTCGCTAATATATATACTAGTATAATACTCGTTAAAATGATAGTTTTCTTTCTCCTAGAAGGTTGTCCTAAAATGACTAGTGAGGGTCTCACATTTCCAGCTAGCTAACTGCACGCTTTAGCACCAAATAGAGTATTATATATATATATATTGGAAAATGCGTGAGATCCTTGGTACAGTTAGGTATATTTGAAAAAAAGGAAAAGAATGACTTCACTTGTAGTTCTAAACAATTTGATTTAATTTTATAAAATTATAAAATTATAGATGGTAGATCTTGTAAGTTCTTTGTTAACTTCGGTGGAAAGATTTTTAAAGATTCCTGGTTAACTTTCCTGGAGAACTTCCTCGCATTCGTTGGTGGCGATTGTCAAACAGAGATCAATCTTTAAAAATCTTCCCACGAAGTTAACAAAGAACTTACTAGATCTACCAACTCATAATATTATAATTTTATAATAAAATTAAATCAAAATGATTAGAACTACAAGTGAAGTCATTCTTTTCCTTTTTTTCAATATATATATATATATATATATATACATATATATATATATATTCATTAGTTAAGCAAAACAAGACCACAAATTTCACAAGGAAGACATTATTAAAAGATTGTCAACATATTTTAGTTTGAAGGAATGTAGAGAATAATAATAATAATATTAATAATAATAATGTCCGTTTACAATTGTTTCGCTACTCCATATAATATTTCTGGATCAGATGACTATATATCATAATTGATCTGGTTCAGTTGAAAATAATTAACATATTTAAAAAACAGAGTGGCTCATCGGAACTTCAAAGGAATATGAATTAAAATAATGGGATAATGTTGCATAATATAATGTTCCATATATTGGTTTTTACTATGGTGTCTTGGTTGCATCAGTTGTCAGCCATAATTAAGCAGTATTCATCTGTCGAGGCTGCATTGTGTGAGATCTGCCTATGGGTAACAAGATGGCTGCCAAAGGGCATCTGGCAGCCATGTTTTGCTTAACTAATGAATATTTCCAGCTCTGCGCACCTAACTTCTGCATGAACCCAGCCACCTAGCTGCTTTCTACTGCATATTGCACATGCCTTTACGCTTTGGCTTCTAACTAACTCACCAGTCTCTCCTCTCATATCTCCTCTACTATCTCCATCTCTCTCTTTAAGATTGGTTACTCTTGAACTGTATATATATATATATATATATATATATATATATATATATATATATATATATATATATATATATATATATATATATATATATAGGGTGTTCGGCTCATGTGCTTTATCTCACCCCAAATTTTCCATTTCTCATTCTATCTTCTGAAGAACTAACGTCCTAAACGTTAATTCTCTTTTCCTACTATATCAAGTGTTAACTAATATATTTCTTCATTGTACTGTATTGTTTGCTTTATTATTTTCCGTTTACATTTCACTTACACACGCATATATATATATATATATATATATATATATATATATATATATATATATATATATATATATATATATATATATATATATATATATATATATATATATATATATATATATATATATGTGTATATATATATAAGAGAAATAGGATTCCGCTTCAAGCATAGCTTTATACAATATGTATAAATATTTCGTATCTCCAGGGAAATACGGTTTTAGGAAGCCGTAGCTATGCAAACACCGGTGGGCTAACGCAAGCGGTGGGAGGGACCGTCCTGACTAAGGCCAGTTAAGCCTGAAATGCATAGACGGTTGTCCCCCTTGCTTCTACTGGACATCACCAACGGTGTTTGCATAGCTACGGGTTCCTAAAACCGTATTTCCCTGGAGATACGAAATATTTATACATATTATATATATATATATATATATATATATATACATACATACATATGTGTGCATGTATACATACATGTATGTATATACAAATGTGGACACACAAATATATATATATATGCATGTGTATATATATATATATATATATATATATATATATATATATATATATATATATATATATATATATATATATATATAACGAAAGAAGTGTGGTAAGGAACCGGGTGTACCATAACGCACCAGAGTACTCGATACTTTGGGTAGTAGAGTGGGTAATAGGAAAGGAGTCAGTAGTGTTACACTCCTAGGTTACTTCAGATCTAGCTGTTGAAACTGTCGGAGCTCAGCCGCTGGGGTCCTGACTCTTTTCCTATATATATATATATATATATATATATATATATATAAAGAGATGTCAACATGAATGGACCTGTTATTTTTATGTAAAGACATGTTTACCAATTCCATCCCGCCCGTCGCCCTCAATCCATCTTATTTCTCATTCTTTCTTCTGATGAAGGACTAGCGTCCGAAACGTTAAGACCCTCTTCGTGCTATATCAAGCGTTAACCTAATATATCCCTTCCATATACTGTACCGGTTGTGTTGTTATTTCTGTTTACCTTTTACATACATATATATATATATGCCTATATATATACTGATATGTATACCTATGTGTGTCTATAGGCGTGCGCATGTGCGTGTGTGTGTGTGACCAGAGCTCTACTATTAAAACTGAATATTTACATATTATATATTCATTGATATTCCAGAATTTTCAGTGCATATTTGTTAACATAACATACAACCCGGTTGTCTCTCTATCTATAACATCACTTCAACTGCCATAAGTTATCTTTACGACAAAATGAAATCAATTCACTCACTGACGTCACTTATCCTTATGACGAACAGTTTGGGAATTCATGTCAACCATAAAGCGTTATTTCTCAGGTAAATTTGAAATCAAAATAACAAAGCGAAATAAGATTATTATTTTCAATAGAGGTAAAGTAAAAAGGTTACTTTTAAAGTTGAAATTGCAGTGATGAATTCCAAAATTTCACTCCGAAAGTCTAACAATCAGCTCCAGAAAGAAATGTTTTCTGAAACCCGCCATGTCCTTGTAGAACTTCGAGAATCCGGACAACTTTGTGATGGTGTAATAAAAGTAATCGGGGAATCAATCTATATCCATCGCGCCATATTATCGGCTTGTAGTCCTTACTTCCGGGCACTTTTTACCAATGAAAATTTCGACACCAATCGCAAGGAAGTCACCATAACAGACATTTCTTCCGAAAATATGCGCCATATAATTGAATACGCTTACACACAAACATGTCAAATAACAAGTAAAAACGTAAGAGATATCTTGGTGGCCGCTGATTTTTTTCAAATCTCTGGATTACAAAAGACGTGTTCTGAATTCATTCTTTCTGAGCTTTCTCCATATAATTGTATTAGTATTAAGAAATTTTCACAAAAGTATTTCTGTTCTAAACTCATTAATGCCGCGCACAAATATATTTTACAAAATTTTGCTGAAGTTTACAAGGTATCCGAGGACTTTCTGGAATTAAGTTTAGAAGATGTTTGTGAGATTATTAAATCAGATGAGTTAAATTTAAAATCGGAAGAGATTGCATTTGAAGCCATCATTCGATGGATTAATCACAACCCAGACGACAGAAAATCGAAAATTATTCAATTGATGCAATACGTTCGATTTGGTTTGCTATCCACGCAGTATTTTCTTCTGACTGTAAAAAACCATGAATACTTACGAGTTGATGAAGAATGCAAGAATTTTGTGTTAGAAACCTTAAATTTACTCTTTGATCTTGACATGGGACGGGTACACAACGAACAAGACACTCTTATGTCAAGGCCTCGTATGCCACATGAAATTCTATTCGCTATCAGTGGTTGGAGTGGCAGCAGTCCTACAAATACCGTTGAAGTTTACAATCCACGAGCAGATCGTTGGACAAGAAGTAAAACTGTAAAATCTGGTTTGTATTTAGCAGTTAGATAGCACCTGGTTTGGTTCATGTTTATCATGTGTTTTTTGTTTGTGTTTTGTATGAGGGAAGAACACCCCTCGATGCTCCATTGGATTATTCTAGAATTGTAGCTGTTTTTCTGTGAGGTTGCTTGGTTTACCATTTATTTGTAATTGTAAGTTATTGTTCGTGGAACTGAGAGTTGGTCCTATGATGTTTATTTGGTCATTGTCAATGTGTTGTTTCAGGTAAATATTATAAATACAGTAAACAGATAGTAGTCTGCCTATAGTAAACATTATTAACTCAGACCTGCATTATTAACACATTATTAACACATCTGTGTGTCTATAGTGAACACACAACCTTATATCCATGATAAACATAATAACATCACAATTAAATGCCTATATGCCCATGGTGAACAGATTGCGTTGTCCGTAGTAAATGTCCTAAACAAACGGCTCTGTTTATAGTAAATATAATAAAATCACAACATTCTATACAAGGTAAATATATAAATGTGTATATAGTAAATTTAGTATGCACCTAAGCGTGTCTTACAGGCACGCTTAGGTGCTTACTAAATAGAAAATTGAACTGTCTGTGATAAACATTAAACACAAAACTGGAAAATAAACACTATATATATATATATATATATATATATATATATATATATATATATATATAAATATATAATATGTGTATATATATATATATATATAAATATATAATATGTGTATATATATATATATATATATATATATATATATATATATACATAAATATATAATATGTGTATATATATATATATATATATATATATACATATATATAACAGTATATATATAGTAAACACCTCTCACAAGCAAGTGTTACCATATTAAATGCATTAAACGTATAGTTATATTCCATAGTAAACATATAAATGAAACTTTGATAGACTACGTATCCTTTGTGTGGTGGTGTATATTTCAACTCAGTAAGAAGTAGGAGCATTATATAATTACTGACTGTTGTGTCGTTAACTTGCAATCAT
>OZ024742.1:19145164-19147664 GCA_964016885.1 Eledone cirrhosa
TGATGATGATGATGATGATGATGATGATATATATATATACATATTATAATTATTAACAATATCATTAAAATAAACACCGTATATAAATATCCCGGTTTTATATTATTTCAAATGTTGAAATGTTCAAAGAAATACTGATCTGTATAAACTGTATGAACCAAATGACAACTTTAAGAGTGTTGGATCAAACGATGTGCTATAGTTCTTTATGTGTGGTAAATAAATATATACAGATATAACTACTGACCGATATCACAGTTTCCCATGTGTGTCAATAGACGCCCCCTTTCCCCCAAATGTCTGGCCCTGTGTCAATGTTAAAAAGAATTACCTAAACTAAATCTATTTTTAGGTATGCTATTATAATAACGCATTAGAAAAGGGCAGATAGAAATAATTCAAATGTTTCAGTTTTATATGAAAATTATAACAGACGAGATAATTGAGTGAGACATAATTGAAGCCCTTATAATAATCATGAACAATGTTATCAAAAAATGTGGGAGTTCAAACAGCCTCAGTATATGGTTATATGCTATCAACTGGTTACTAGAGGAGCAGTATGGCCAAATAATGTTCCGCGGTGGTAAACCCCTCACCTGGGATGCCACAGGCAGCGACACTCTCTCCAGTGACAACCTGGTGCTGTGCGACTAATCCAGGCTCTGCTGCACTTCTGGTCGAGGAGAGTAAACTCTCCAAATATCGATCGCTTTCCAATAGGTTTGCGGTCGAACCTGTAGCAGTGGAGACTTCTGGTGTCCTTGGACGTAGGACCACTTCTCTACTTGCCACCATTGACACGGAGTTGGTTACCCGCAGTTGTAACCCTCGCGAGTTCGAATGGATCTGCTAACGCGTCTTCCTCGCCAACCCTCCGGGGAAACGCCTACTCTATTCTGTTCGCTGAGACCACGGGGTATCCAGCGCGTCGGCCCCCATTTATTTATAATAATGAGAGATGTGGAGAACGAGAGGTATCGAGGCAGTGACTATACCAGCATTTCTGAAATAACTTGTAGCGTTATGCGTTAAATACTGTAATGGTATCTAACATCTTTCCATAACACATTACAGAAGATCGGATTCAAAGGTAACATCAGTTTTATACGTAGAAAACCATCAAGAAAATGTAGTATGATATTTTGTGTTACCCACCCCCACATACATTTGCTTTCGTTTAATGTAAAATCTATAGTTAGAAACTTTTAGTATTTGTTTACTGTAAAGATTACCTTAGTCAGAGTTGCCTTCTTTGCCCCCCCTCATTAAATTTGGCCCTAACCTCAGTCTTGTCATTTAGAAAGCCAGTATTTCTTTCAATGTATCACTTATGAGTAAACAGTATAAGAATATTGGTGTTACGGATAATTAATACAAGACCTCCAAGCTGGGACATTCATCGTCGAAACTGACGGATGTTCATTCATACAACTCTCTATAATATCTAGATATGTTATGAAGGAGTTCTTTCTTCTTTTATCCCTTCTAATGTAAGATCAACTGATCCTCTCTATAGTCAGTAACAACTGGAACACTCATAGTCAAAACTGACGGAGATCCATGGAGAATCGCTAAGTATATCTGATATGTTTATAAAATAATAATGCCGTGTTAAGGAAGTGAAAGCAGACCTTCACTATACATCATCTTTGTCACTGAATGTCATTGGGTTAACTTTAATGTTTCTGTCTCATTGAATATTGTAATAAACACCTGAGGAAAGCGTGAAACTTAGTCATGTTACAGTAATCAGGTGTTGTTATCCCATTATAATAAGGGTGGGTGATTGGCAGAATCGGGAGATTCTAAATATGTCGTCGGACAACATATTTAGCGGCATAGAGTTACGAACCTTTACGTTCTGCGTTCACACATCCCATCGAGGTTAGCTTTGCCTTTCTTGCCTTTCATCCTTACGAGGTCAATAAAATAAAGTACCAGTAACACACGGGGGTCGACTTAATCGATTTTACCCCCTGCCCCAAATTGCCTTGTATCAAAATCAGAAATCATTATTCCATTATAATACACACACACACACACACACACACACACACACACACACACATATATATATATATATATATAATGTTTCACCTTATGCGAATCCTCAGACAGAACTGAGGATCCGCATAAGGTGAAACAACATTTGTTCTCGGTATGGTGAACTAACTGTTGTGGAACTACTTCTCCCAAACTCGTCCCATGGACTGAGTGCTCTACTATTATGGATATAACCCTCTAGTGTTCTACTATTATATATACATTTTACTCTTTTACCTGTTCACGCCGTCCGGCTGAGGCCATGCTGGGGCACCGATATATATATATATATATATATACTATTATTAAAAATGTTAATAAATAAAAAATATTCTCAATCAAAATATATATTTTATTATACATATTTCAAAGGTACAATGGTGTTTAAGTACGTTTTCATCAGACAAAATATAAGATTTGATATGTGACATACCGCTACGGTATTGATTATTCA
>OZ024742.1:19150164-19162664 GCA_964016885.1 Eledone cirrhosa
TAATAAATTTGAAGACTAAAATCCAATGTGGGCTCGATAAGGATAAATATATATCAAATATATAAGAACCGTAGAGCAAATATTTATTTCAGATGATCCCGTTAAGGGTGAAAGCACCGATTCTTTGCTTAAACTTTAATCTGTTATTTTAATATATATATATATATTTAAATAAATTGAAACTATATTTATAAAACCATATTTATTTTATTATATATATTTCAAGGGTAACCAAGACAACATTGGTACGCTTTCATCAGATAAAATAGAAAGTTTGTTTTATAAATAGAGACATACCCATGAAAATCATACCTTATCGGTTGGAAATTCACTGAGTGAATTTCCAACCGATAAGGTATGATTTTCATGGGTATGTCTCTATTTATAAAACAAACTTTGTATTTTATCTGATGAAAGCGTACCAATGTTGTCTTGGTTACCCTTGAAATATATATAATAAAATAAATATGGTTTTATAAATATAGTTTCAATTTATTTAATATCATTGAATATTTACTCCAGTACTCTTTTGAGTGCTCTAAATCAGTTATAAACATTTATGTTTGTCGGACTTCCAACAAATTAAATACCACTTCTACTTTATATATATATATATATATATATATATATATATATATATATATATATATATATATATATATATAAGGGAACAGTGTTGCATCATATACATAGTTAATTACATATTACATATGTTTCACAGTCGATCAGCTCGAGAAACGATCTATTAATGATCGAACCTGACTCTGGAATCGGAAGCTCCTCAGATATGTTTTAACATGTAGACTGGCTTCTGAGAGTGGTTGGATATTCTCCCGATTCCTTCTTATATGCTACCACAAATTCTGTCATACTCGTATTTCATCACATTCACTTGTTGGCTTGTTTTCGGTCACAGCTGGGGGCTTCTTATTGTTTAGCGGCTATTATATCCATCTCGGTCAGGTTGTCGCACCTATATATAGATATATTATATGTTTGTGTGTACGTATGTATTGTATCCTCAATTTCAGATTACCGCGCTTATCATGGAACATGTATACTCGACGGCTATATTTATGTTATTGGTGGTTTTGATGGAATTGACTATTTCAACAGTGTCCGTTGCTATGATCCTGTATTACAGATTTGGTCAGAGATAGCACCAATGTACTACAAGAGGTAAGATTCAATAATTCATTTGATGAGCTCCAGTTTGAGATAAAGGATTATATATATGATAGATATATTTTAGAGTAATGGAGAGGCAGGGTTGGTACAGCGTCGGAGAAAATGTCATTGCGATTTTTGTTCTGGCTCTTAGCATTTCTCAGTTCAAATCCCACCGCGGTTAACTATGCCTTTCATTCATTCGAGGTCAATAAAATAAAGGACTAGTCAAGTACTGGGGTTGATATAATCAACTTTACCAATACCCCAGATACACTTGACTTGAGCTTGAATTAGAAATCAATATATTACAGAATTGACAGAGTCGGTGGGACGCCGGATAGAATGCTGTGTAGTACATTTTCCGGCTCTCTGCTCTCTAGTTCAAATCCCGCCGAGGTCAATTTTGCTTTTCATTCATTCGAGGTCGATAAAAAGTACCAGTTTAGTACTGGGGCCAATACTTCCTCTATATCTCTTTCTCACACTCTCTAGAAGAAATCTGCTGCATTCGCTACTACGACTCCACCAAGAGTTACGGGCCCACACCATATTAAAGATATCTCCGAAATTTTCAGGCAGCAAATATCGAACCGAACTATATATCCCATATGATATTCATATCAATGATAAACATGATTGAATATTATAAAGCAATTCTTTTTAAGGGTTATCGATACAATTACTATATATATATATATATATATTTAAAAGAATATATATATTTAAAAGAATAGAGGTGTAATACACGAGTTGTGATATATTGGTAAAAGGAAAAAAAAATGCTGACAAATTGTTCCCAGTGAAAAATAGTTTAATTAGGAATAAGTAAAATTTAGTAATAGTATTGGTTAGTATTCAGTTTTGATTTTTACTATATATATATATATATATATATATTTAAAAGAATATATATATTTAAAAGAATAGAGGTGTAATACACGAGTTGTGATATATTGGTAAAAGGAAAAGAAAATGCTGACAAATTGTTCCCAGTGAAAAATAGTTTAATTAGGAATAAGTAAAATTTAGTAATAGTATTGGTTAGTATTCAGTTTTGATTTTAAGTTTTACCGGTTGCGCATTTCTAATGCTTTTCAAAAATAATTTTGAGATAGAGCGCCCGTGATGTTTGCTCTAATCTGATTAGAGCAAACATCACGGGCGCTCTATCTCAAAATTATTTTTGAAAAGCATTAGAAATGCGCAACCGGTAAAACTTAAAATCAAAACTGAATACTAACCAATACTATTACTAAATTTTACTTATTCCTAATTAAACTATTTTTCACTGGGAACAATTTGTCAGCATTTTCTTTTCCTTTTACCAATATATATATATATATATATATATATATATATATATATATATATATATATAAGGTATTAATTTAACAATGAAAATGATAACAAAGTCAAGGTATTTTACCTATTCATATCATTGTTTTACGATCATTTCAGAGGGTTGATCATATTGACATATTGACTGGTCTATAGCAGTTATATAACTGTACGCTATCAGACATGATATATAGGTTCGATCAAACCGTCTTGTTCGGAAACAATTGAATATATATATATATATATATATAGGAAAAAGTATGACCCCGACGGCAGAGCAAGCCGTTTCGACGGCTATTTCTGTCCAGCCCAGAAATAGCGGTCGAAACGGCTAGCTCTGCCGTCGGGGTCATACTTTTTCCTATTTCCCACTCTACTACCTTAAGTATTGAGTACTCTGGTGCGTTATGGTCCATCTGGTTCCTTACCACAATTCCTTTGTTATATATATATATATATATATATATATATATATATGTATATATATGTATATATATATATATATATAATAAGGGAATTCTACCATTACCATAACAGAAGTCCGACGAGCTTTTGATTCCAGAGCCGGGCCAGAGCTGATCAATCGCGTAACACCCATCACACCTCAATAAATGTAATGAAGATCTAACACCTTGTCCTTTTCATTATTATTTGTATTACACTGTGCTTGCTACTAAACCATATATACCTATTGGAAACTACGCATCAAGTGCACACTTTGGTGAACTACTGTAACTTGACGTTACAATCCCTAAACTGTGTGTGTGTGTGTGTGTGTGTGTGTGTGTTTGTGTGTGTGTGTGTGTGTGTGTCGTTATAGTGACATCATGTTAATATACTCAATGAACTCCGTTTCTTTCCCCAAGATGTTATGTCAGTGTAGCTGTACTTGGTCGTCACATATATGCAATGGGTGGTTCTGACGGAAACTTACGTCAAAAGAGTGTCGAACGTTACAATAAATATAAAAACCAATGGAGTCTTATCGAACCGATGAACCGGCACCGAAGTGATGCCAGTGCTGCAGCATTAAAAGGTAAGTTTTTCAAATAATCTCTTACTTTCGGGCCTCGAATAATGCTCACCCTTATCAATTTTTTAGATTTTTTTTTTTTTTTTTTTCCAATCTTTCTCCGTTCCCATCTTGCTCTTATTCAACCCCCTCCCCTCTTATTAAATTCTGCTTATCTATCCCCGGCGAAATTTTATTTTAAATGGTAGCATTCCTGCGACAATTAATTCTCTTTATACATTATAAAACATCATACATGACAAAAAAGAACATTACAAGAAATCTCATACGTTATAAAATAATTAGGATGGGTTAGAGCCCTGAGTATGTAAACTAAACGACTAATTCTAGTTTTTAATAAAAAATAAAGAGAGACAACCTAGAAACATCAATTTCCCACCCACCCACCCTATTATTCAGGACCCGAAAGTAAACTGAATTTGGAATGAAGTTGGCGCATAAGACGGATTAACGAGATGTCATTGTCTTATTGAATATAACATACTGGCATTAACACAGGAAATACTGAACAATGTTAAGACTAGATTTGACTACAGGGTGTCTCGAAAGTCTTGACACAGAAAATATCACTATTATTAACTACTTATCATTTTTTTATTTACCAAATTTATTCCATTTACCAAAGGTTTCACGAAGACAGACGAGCTCAACACAGACGTCTGAAATCACTCATCAGAATGAAAATTTAACATGCATTTAATGTCTTATGTTGTTTATTACATAACTAAATAGCTCTGTCGCTTTCATAGAGCTCTCTCCTTTCCTTTACCCTTCCTACGGAAATAATTCATATATATATATATATATATATATATATATATATATATATATATATATATATATAGTGTAATACTTCATTATTTTCATTGTTAAGACGAGATAAACCTCGATGCAGTTTTTTTTAGTTCTTCAGGTTGTTACACAATAGAATCGAACCCGGATCCTAATGATTGCTAAACGAACTTCTTAACATTTCGGTCACGTTGCTTTCGCAATTGTTCAGTAATATCATAGTTTAATGCCTCGCTAAACGTTATGCGGAACCAAACATTAATCTTCACCTTTCGTATGTGTTATATAAACTTTGATCTCGGATTACAATAACTAAATTTGTTAGTTTCCCTCGTTAAAATTATAAAACAGAAGCACAACTACACTACTCGGTTCTTATTTGTACAAATTTCGTCATCTCTACGTCATTTTCCTTGATGCGTGGAGGCATCCGCTATAAAAAGTTTATTTTCCCTAATAAAACTTAGATGTGTCACTCCTTCCTATTATACTTTCTTTAAGTGTGATAACTCTCATGTTATTTTCTGTTGGGTGTCCTCATATAAATTTCTTTTGAGTTTCCGTATTTACTTCCAAGTCATTCCTCTACCTGGCCTATATTTCAGCCTTGCGTACCTTATTTTCTTGCGAACACTACTTCACTTAACCATCTCTAACATTGTTTTCTAGATTAATACATGAATCATATCAATTTATATGTACTGTATTGTATGGTAGGTTACAATTGATTATGAATGTTGATTAATATATTTTTAAATAATTTGAGTGGGCGTGGACATAGTATGGCTAAATGGTTAAGAGGTTTGTAAGATACTGTGTGTCGAAGAATGCATTGTACTAGATACAATCTCCTCATTTTAAGGTGGTAAATTGTGATCTGAGGGACTTGTAGCTGTTATTTCTATTTGTTCCAGTGAGAATTAAGAGGCATGTTTTTTTATTTATAACTTACATTTAGCTTGGTCAGTAGTAATCAATACCAGTACAGTATTATTAGCGTTTAGCTTAGCTTACACCCCAAGTTAGGGTTAGATTTAGACCTTTGGGGTAACCCAGGCACTTAAGGTTTAGGGGGCCCTTCACACACAGAAAATTAGAGTTCACAGCAAACCCCCAATTTTACATATCAAAGTTAGCTGGGCGCAAGTAATTGGAATTGAAAAGTTATACATACAGGTATTAAAGTAAAAAAATCTAACCATCCTAGAGGACACAAATAAATTGTTACAGCCGTCGCTAGTACCCCCTCCCCAACAGTAGAGGGCCTGGGACAATTGCACCTAGTATGTCCGGCTCTGACCCCTGTTGACTTGGGTAGATTCAAAACACTGCTGGAGGACATCGTTTCTTATGCTCTTAGATGGGATACCTGAACATTTTTGATTAATGTGAAATATTGAAGTCAGACATTTACGTTATGTTTAGTTTTATATTTTTACATCTATTAAATGCATTAATAAATGAATTCGTCCAGTTTAAAATCGCTGTATTTGAGCTGCGAGTCTTATTCTCAGTCACTTTATAACAATTACCAGTGTCTAGAATCCTGTAGTTTATTTTTTCAACATGTTTTAACATCAGTAACTGAGACGAGATGTTAAATTCCAATTAGTCAGTTTTCTAGATGATCACTAAATACATTTAGCGTCAGTTTGTCTAACAAACCGAATTAATTTATCAAATCTTTTCCGTTGAGAATTTTATTCAATGTTATTGCTTTATACCACACACAAATTGCTGACGTTAAGATACGTCTTGTTAAATGCGGCTATATTAGTAGTTATTTCGTTTACTTAGTTGGTATTGCTTCATTATTTGTCGCTGGACAAATAGGCGGTGAATTGGCAGTATCGGTAGAGGGTTGGATTATGCTTTCCAGCATAGTTACGTCCCTTTACGATCTGAGTTCAATTCCCGCCGAGGTTAACTTTGCCTTTCATCCTTACGGGGTCGATAAAATAAAGTACCAGTAATGTACTGGGATAAGTGCTGGCCTTGTGCCAAAAAGTAGAAACAATTATTTGTCGCTGGAATGGCTTATGTTATCGACAAAAAATAAACTATTTCTAGGGGCAATAATTATATAATTTTACATTAGAAAAATTATCCTCCGGATTGGTTGTTGCAGGTTGGTTGTTTATTACCAAACTCAACAACATTTTATCAGATCTGTCAACTCTCCCCGTCCGACGGAGAGATCTCCCACTCACTTTGCGGTGGGTTAGAGATGTCTTCTCTTGTGAAAATGGGTATAGCTATCATTATGTAAAATCTCTCCATTTTGCCTCATTTCTACCCGTTTTGGGGCACTTTTTTTCATGGTACTCCCCATTTTGTAGGTCTGACATATATATAATTAATAAATAAAAAGAAAACAGGTGGGCGAAGACAATGGAAAAACGGAACAGTCCCTTCTCATTAAGTTCCGAAAGCACAAGAAACTCCAGAGGTCGACTGATGAGAAGATCCCGTCCTGTGTTTCGTCCGTTTTCTTCACCCACCATTTAAAAAATTATTCTATGAGATCTTAACCGCGCGAGACATTGTTTCACACATATATATATATATATATATATATATATATATATATATATATATATATATATATATATATATATATATATATATGTGTGTGTGTGTGTGTGTGTGTGTGTGTGTGTGTGTGTGTGTGTGTGTGTGTGTCGGTTTCAATCCGAGGTAACCACAGTAAGTAAGGTACTCAATACATTAATAGAGTGTAAACATTCGAAAGAAATCATCATTTCCTGATGATTGTTTTCTATATTAAATTATATATATATATAGGTCTGTGTATGAGATAGAGCGAGGATGCATATATATACATATGCTATATATTCTGAATATGTTTCTAGATGTAAGGATGTGTATGTGGCAATATTACGTAAGTTTGGGTGAAACAGGATATTCAAAGAAGATTTAACCGGTGCTATATTCTCTAAAGTAACAATGTTTAGTATTTGTGATAATAAGAGGCATATAAGACTGCCGTGTCACAACGTATTTATAACAATACTGTCAGATATCTGTCACAATCAGTTTAGATATTATCTTACAGTACGTACATACACACACATAACAAGTATATATGTATGTATATATATATATATATATATAGTGAGAGAGTCTGCGGTTGTGAGACTGAGGATATCGCTAATCATGTGAGTACTCGATAAATGGGGAGAAATGTAGAGTGGGTATAGAGAACACACAAGCTAAAGCATTTGGCACCGCGGTCGGAATTTCACATCTATCTCTCTCTCTCTCTTCATATATATATATATATATATATATATATCATTTTCGTTTTTTGTGTCTTTACTGGCCCTTTTTCTGGTTCTCCATTGTGATCCTGTCTCTATTTTGTACTCCTGAAGAAGGGCTTAAGTCCGACATGTCGAGCTTTTTTTCATCTTTCCAATATAAACCGTGAAACTAATAAGACTAATTGTACCTCCGTTTGTTGTCTCCTTGAACTATATATATATATATATATATATATATATATATATATATATATATATATATATATATATATATATATATATATATATATATATATAAGGAAAAACTACACTGGAGAACAATACAATAATTAGTTTAAAGATTGATATTGATGAATAGTTTTAATCTTTCATATCTTAGTCCTTCATCGTAAAATATGAGTGAGGGAGGGAGGAGAAAAAAGAAACAAGGACTTCAGTAGAAAAAAAAATTAAACGGGGAACATGATAGATAGGAGAAAAAGTACGTTTGTTGTTAGTCATATATATATATATGTTTGTGTGTGTGTCTTTATGTCTGATTAATGCATTACTAATATGATTAACATATATAATAGAGAGCAAGGTGGTATATGATCACACTATTAAAATCTATATACTATACTATCACAATAAACTGTTATATTATTGTTTGGCTTGTGTCACACACTTATAATAACATTCAACATTATATATTCAATTTCTGGCATATTTGAATAATAATAGCTTATTTCACAACTAACCGGGCTATTTAGAAACTTGCTATTTTCTAAGAAGCAAGTTTTCTGGATCAAAATACTCGTATAATATTGTTGCGTCAAAACTACATTTGTTTGTGAGAAAATATTGTAAATGTACTAAAATATTTCAAAATATGAATTAATCTCAAGCTCCACATGAACCAACACAATAACGACTAATTGTGGAATTGTTGGACCTCTGTCGCCTCCAGCAATGCGTGTTCTAGTTGAACAGCGTAACAGCCTACTCTAAAAATTAGCATACAAGGGGCTGAGCATTCTACAGACCAGTGTAGATTAAATGTAGTTCTCAGGGAAATTTAACGTGACACAAGTATGACATGGCTGGCTGGCCCTTTTGTACAAGTTATTTTAGCCAGCTGTGAGGACTAGAGTCACGTGAAATAAAGTGTTATGATCAGTGACACAATGTGCTGCCAGGAATCATTCAGGACCTTACGATTGTGAGCCGAACACACCAACCACCTGGCTACGCGCCATCACATGGCATGATCGAGTTGTTAAATATAAATGTCGTTATGCCAAATGTCTATAGACTTATTTTAAAGGATTTAATCAATATGTAAAGAAGAGTATTTATGAGAGGTTTCAGGGAATGGTGTCGAGAGAGGAAACAGATCTGTCAACCTCTAAAAGCCCAAACGAGGAGAAATGAGGCAAAATGGGGAGATTTTACATAATGAAAGCCATATCCATTTCCACAAGAGAAGACATCTCTAACCCACCCCCAAAGTGAGGAGAGATCTCTCCGTCGGACGGAGAGAGTTGACAGGTCTGGAGGAAAGAAGGTTTCCTCCCATTTTGTGACTCCATAAGAATGAAAGGCAAAGTGGAAATCGGAGAGATTTTAACTAAAATTGTAGAGATTGGGAGGAAATACGACAAGGTATGTTTTGCTTCTCTCTAACGACTCTTAATTCACCGCCTTACTCCTCAACGTGGAACAAGTAAGCCTTTGTAGGGCTACAGTTCACTTATCTGGGTAGGTGAAAGTATAGATGTTACATATTTAATGATCACATACAGAACAATGACACCTAACTGATGAGCAAACCTTTATTCACTTACCAACACAATGCATTGGGTCCTTTGCCTGTTGCTACTGAAGAAGGGTCCTCCATCGGTTTCAATGATGGGTATTTAGGTGTTTGATAAATAGACCATGCAACACGTTAACTAACCTTTAAGTGATTGAGAATTTCACAAATATATGTACCCATCACTTAATTCTCAAGCCGGATTAGCGTAACAGAATGTCAAAGAACTTCGACGAATGAGATCAACTAGCCCTCCCTGTTATATGTAATAGATGAGTCAGTTTATATACTATTGATTAAATGATTAATCACATGTATGATCTATAGACAAGTAATTCCAGAGAGAGTCGTAGGGACGTCGTAGTGGCATGTTCATGTCTTGGAAATTTAAAACCTGGCGGTGCCCATCGTCTCCAGGTCTGAACACAAGCGATTTTTCCAGATAATAAAAGAAAGAACGGAATTGAGAAAGAGATATAGAGAAAATATAGACCTCCCCTCTCTCCATCTCCAGTATTAGACTTGTATTTCGAAAGGATGAAAGTTAAATTTGACCTTTGCAGGATTTAAACTCAGAATGCAGCGAGCGAGAACGAATATCACAAAGCATTTTATCCGACGTTCTTATGATAATACACTGCATCATTATTCGCAGGATTCTAACTTGAGGAATAAATTTTCGACTTAATATTTAAGATTTTTAAAGAAATCTATAAAACCTAGATACACTGCTAATTGGCAGAGTTGTTAAAACATCGGATTAAGTGCTTCGCAATTTTCGTTCAGGCTCTCTACACTGTGAGTTTAATTCCCGCCGAGATCAACCATGCCTTTCATCCTTTCGAGGTTGATAAAAAAGGTATTAGTTTAGTATTGGAGTCGAGTCCTTGTCTCTATAACTCTCCACAAATCTATGTTCAGAACTGGAGAAGAGTTGGGCTCTACCAGGTTTAAAATACCCAAGAAGCACCGTGTATCATTAGGGCGCCACTACGACACCATATTTCCATTAAATCCAGATTAAGTATTAATACTATAAGAAGCTTGCTGCCGCTTGTGAAATCACACTTAAGAATTATTTGTAAATAATCCTCAATTCTTTTTTAAATATATTTATCTGAATAAGTTTTACCTTGGAATATTAAACTATCAAATATGTATAGATACATTAAGAAGAATGAAACTGCTATTTCATTCGTTAATAAGAAATAAGCTGTTTCACCATAGAGAAGCGAAATAACC
Organism: Eledone cirrhosa; assembly: GCA_964016885.1. Lineage (NCBI taxonomy): Eukaryota > Metazoa > Mollusca > Cephalopoda > Octopoda > Eledonidae > Eledone > Eledone cirrhosa. The sequence continues at coordinate 19,160,819 of OZ024742.1, forward strand.
GTGTAGGTGAAAAGTTAGCTGTAAGTTTATATCTGCCTTATGTATTTTTTTGTATTTGTCAGCAGCAAACGTAACCCTAACGTATTTGTTTTAGTAGAGTTGTATGACATGTAGAGGCAAGGTATTAGCAGAGTCCTTAGAATATAGCATATAATCCTTTGCCATATTCATTCCGGCTCTCTGCTGTCGGAGTTCAAATTCCGTCGAGGTAAACTTTGTCTTACACCATATCTTTCTCACCTCAATCACATTTCTTCTCTGGAAGATATCGGTTCTTTTCAGAAGCAGAGAGGGATGGGTTCCGCCAGGTTTAAAATACCCAAACGGTTCCTTTAAGGTTCCATTAGGAGTTACGGGTCCCTAGGTACATTCAGGACTTGTTCCAGGTTATGTAACCACAAGATCATCTAAGAATATATCTTGTAGACCTAAATACAATCCAATATATCTCGCCATCTCAAAATTATTTTCCTATGCTTCATGATAACAGGGGTTTTGTAACCACAAGATCATCTAAGAATATATCTTGTAGACCTAAATACAATCCAATATATCTCGCCATCTCAAAATTATTTTCCTATGCTTCATGATAACAGGGGTTTCCATGATTAAATCGAACAATTTTACAGAACAGTACCAGTCCCCAATATAGTTAAAACATACAGGAACACCATTACTGCTGTATTTAATTAGTTATATAATATATCTCTTGGTATATAATTATTTGTCTTTGTATTTTGTTCATATTGCTCCATTGTTTTTTTAGTTTTATGCCCTTCTATTTGGTGTAGACAATATTTACATATGTGGTGGTTTTGATGGCCAGGAAATACTTCGATCTGCTGAGTACTACAATACTGTATTGAACCAGTGGACAATGGTAGCACCAATGGAGAGTATTCGAAGCGGTTTCTGTGTCGTTGCTTATCGCGATTCCATATATGCCTTGGGTGGTTTTGACGGAAACAACCGAATGTCGACCGTGGAACGCTACATTCCCTCCAATGATGTTTGGCGACCTGCACCAAATTTGGGTGTTGCGAGAAGCAATTTTGCAGCAGAGGTAAGTTTATATAAGCGTGCATACGCACACACACACACACACACACACACACACACACACACACACACACACACACACACACACACACACACACACACACACATACACAATATATATATATACATACATACCCGATGTAAATTGATGACTGCCAAAAAAGGTACTCAATAAGTTAGTAGAGTATGGGTGAAACCGACCTACTCCTGTAAAGACCATTTCTATAATAAGATAAATATGTTTCTTTATGTTTATAGACACACACACACACACACACACACACACACACACACACACACACACACACACACACATATATATATATATATATATACATATATATATATATATATAAAATAGTGTATTCAAAACTTAGTCTGCTTGTGTCACTACTCGGAGCTTCTCGCTCCCGATTTTCAGGCGAGTCACAACAATGTAAATTTTGATATTTTCTTATATATATATTACTGATGGCTCAAATGGTGGTTTTCTGGCCAGGTGATACTGGTCATGTGTCACTTTATAGAGAGGATCAGTTGATCTCGAATTAGAAGGGAGAAAATAAAATCTCCTTCAGAACATATCAAGATATTATGAAGAGTTGTATGAATGAACATCCGTCAGTTTCGACGATGAATATTCCAGTTGTTCGTTCAACGGAACAGCATACTCATGAAATTTACATGTAAGCGGTTGAGCATTTCACAGATACGTGTACACTTATAATACTTAGGGAGATTCAGCGTAACATAAATGTGACAAGCTAGACTTATCTACTGGATGTTG
>OZ024742.1:19185164-19260164 GCA_964016885.1 Eledone cirrhosa
GTCATTGTCTTATTGAATATAACATATGGCGTCAACTCCCCCGGGCCCTGTTATCTGGGAGCTGAGGGTAAACATTTAAATCTCCATACCTCTCATGAAATGTTCTCTGTTTCAGGTTCTGGAAGATATGATATTTGTGATCGGTGGTTTCGATGGCATTACAACTATCTCAAGTGTTGAGTGTTTTGATGCTGTCACACAACAATGGTAAGTATTACTCTCAACATTCCTGTAACAATCATTTACATGAGATATTTACTTGGGGGCAAGGCCTGAGATATGTACTTGGGGGCAGGGCCTGAGATATATACTTGGGGGCAGGGACTGAGATATGTACTTGTGGGCAGGGCCTGAGATATATACTTGTAGGCAGGGCCTGAGATATGTACTTGTGGGCAGGGCCTGAGATATATGTACTTGTGGGCAGGGCCTGAGATATATACTTGGGGGCAGGGCCTGAGATATGTACTTGTGGGCAGGGCCTGAGATATATACTTGTGGGCAGAGTCTGAGATATGTACTTGTGGGCAGGGCCTGAGATATATACTTGGGGGAAGGGCCTGAGATATGTACTTGTGGGCAGAGTCTGAGATATGTACTTGTGGGCAGGGCCTGAGATATATACTTGGGGGAAGGGCCTGAGATATATACTTGTGGGCAGAGTCTGAGATATGTACTTGTGGGCAGGGCCTGAGATATATACTTGGGGGAAGGGCCTGAGATATGTACTTGGGGGAAGGGTCTGAGAGATGTACTTGTAGGCAGGGCCTGAGATATATACTTGTGGGCAGGGCCTGAGATATGTACTTGTGGGCAGGGCCTGAGATATGTACTTGTGGGCAGGGCCTGAGATATATATATTTGTGGGTAGAGTCTGAGATATGTACTTGTGGGCAGGGCCTCAAATATGTACTTGTGGGCGGGGCCTGAGATATGTACTTGTGGGCAGGGCCTGAGATATATGTACTTGTGGGCTGGGCCTGAGATATATACTTGTGGGCGGGTTGGGCCTGAGATATATACTTGTGGGCGGGTTGGGCCTGAGATATATACTTGTGGACAGGGCCTGAGATATATACTTGTGGGCAGGGCCTGAGATATATACTTGTGGGCATCGCCTGAGTTATGTACTTGTGGGCAGGGACTGAGGTATATACTTCTGGGCAGGGTCTGAGATATACACTTGTGGGCTGGGCCTGAGATATATATATTTGTGGGCAGGGCCTGAGATATGTACTTGTAGGCAGGGCCTGAGATATACACTTGTGGGCAGGGCCTGAGATATGTACTTGTGGGCAGGGCCTGAGATATATATATACTTGTGGGCAGGGCCTGAGATATGTACTTGTGGGCAGGGCCTGAGCATGTACTTGTGGGCAGGGCCTGAGATATGTACTTGTGGGCAGGGCCTGAGATATGTACTTGTGGGCAGCGCCTGAGATATGTACTTGTGGGCAGCGCCTGAGATATGTACTTGTGGGCAGGGCCTGAGATATGTACTTGTGGGCAGGGCCTGAGATATGTACTTGTGGGCAGCGCCTGAGATATATACTTGTGGACTGGGCCTGAGATATATACTTGTGGGCGGGTTGGGCCTGAGATATATACTTGTGGGCGGGTTGGGCCTGAGATATATACTTGTGGGCAGGGCCTGAGATATATACTTGTGGGCAGGGCCTGAGATATGTACTTGTGGGCAGCGCCTGAGATATGTACTTGTGGGCTGGGCCTGAGATATATACTTGTGGGCGGGTTGGGCCTGAGATATATACTTGTGGGCGGGTTGGGCCTGAGATATATACTTGTGGGCAGGGCCTGAGATATATACTTGTGGGCGGGTTGGGCCTGAGATATATACTTGTGGGCAGGGCCTGAGATATATACTTGTGGGCAGCGCCTGAGATATGTACTTGTGGGCAGGGCCTGAGATATACACTTGTGGGCAGGGCCTTAGATATATACTTGTGGGCAGGGGCTGAGGTATACACTTGTGGGCTGGGCCTGAGATATGTACTTGTGGGCAGCGCCTGAGATATATACTTGTGGGCTGGGCCTGAGATATATACTTGTGGGGAGGGCCTGAGTTATATACTTGTGGGCAGGGCCTGAGATATGTACTTGTAGGCAGGGATTGAGATATACACTTGTGGGCAGGGCCTTAGATATATACTTCTATGCGGGGCCTGAAATATATACTTGTGGGCAGGGCCTTAGATATATACTTGTGGGCAGGGCCTGAGATATGTACTTGTGGGCTGGGCCTGATATATATATACTTGTGGGCAGGGCCGGATTGAATGGAGGGCAAAGGGGGTAAATGTTTCAATTGTTCGAGCTTGGTGGGCTTGTATTAATTAGCCCTAGCACCAATATATTTTATACTGTTTGCTCATAAGTAATACATTGAAAGAAATACTGACTTTCTAAATGACATGACTGAGGTATGGGCCAGATTTAATGGGGAGGGGAAGTGTGGCAAAAGGGGCAGTTGCCCTCGAGCCCCTGCTGTGGTGGTTGGCACCAGCGACGGCCATAACAATTTATTTATGCCCTCAGCTCGGCATTTTAGTTTTAAGATGGTAAGAATATTTGAAATTAATACCTGTATATATAACTTTTCAATACCAATTACTTGCTCCAAGTTAGCTTTGATATGTAAAATTGGGGGATTTGCTGTGTATTCTAATTTTTGGTGTATGAACCCTACCCCCAAACCTGAAGTACCCCTGAAAACAGTAATACAAACATGAGTTTAGCAAAGATACTGTTCCAAATTAAGCATAAAGAACCAAGAAGGAAATACTAAAGTCCTTAATAAAAATTATCAAACTGGAACACAGTCGTGTTTTCAATATAACATGTTTGAGAGGAGAGCTGTTCCCTAATTACACCCCCCCCCCCCACACACACACCCCCACCCCACCCCCCCACACACACATATATATATATATATATTTTATTATAAGGTGAGCCAACTTATGCAGCTTCATATGCAAATGAGATTAATCACCTCATTTACACAGGCGAGAAAAGTATATATTCTCAGCTGTCTTCTAGTCCAGCAGTCGCAAGGGGTGGGAGGGACCGTGCTGGCGAAGTCCAGTTAAGCCTGAAATGCGTAGACGGTTGTCCCCCTTGCTTCTGCTGGACATCACCAGAGGGCGTTAGACCCCGGTGTTTGCATAGCTACGGCTTTCTAAAACTGTATTTTTTTGGAGATACAAAATATTTATACATATCGTATAAAGCTATGCTTGAAGCGAAATCCTATTTCTTCTATATATATATATATATATATATATATATATATATATATATATATATGCATATAATACATACATATACATGCATGTATATATAAATACACACACATATATATATATATATATATATATATAGACTAACCCATGCTAGCGTGAAAAAATGCACGTTAAACGGTGATGAAGGTGTAGATGGGGGGGGGGGGGATAAGATTGAAAATAGGATAGAGAGAGAGACAGGAGAATGGAAAGTAGATGATGAATGGGAGGGGGAGAGAGGGAGAGAGAGACAGGAGAACGGAAAGTAGATGATGAATGGGAGGGGGGAGAGGGAGAGAGAGACAGGAGAACGGAAAGTAGATGATGAATGGGAGGGGGAGAGGGAGAGAGAGACAGGAGAACGGAAAGTAGATGATGAATGGGAGGGGGAGAGATGGAGAGAGGGAGAGAGAGACAGGAGAACGGAAAGTAGATGATGAATGAGAGAGGGGTGGAGAGAGGGAGAGAAGGACAGACAGACAAAGCTATACAGAGATACAGAGAAAGAGGGAGAAATATAGACAGAGAAATATAGACAGAGAAAGAGAGAGAGAGAGAGTTTTGACTTAATTTCCTGAATATTTTACATCTCCATTTTCTCATTGAAAACCGAAATTTTATCCGAGATTTTAACGTGATTAGCGATTGCGTTGCAGATATAATTAAAGAAAGTCAACGTTGATAGTAATTGTCTGGGCAAGTGTCAAGTGGTGAGGCATGACAATCAATTAAGTGTTTAATATCTAAAGTGAGAAGTTGAAGAGAGAGGAGACTATAAACGACTGTGTGTGGTATTATATAATATATAGTGAAGGAGAGATTACAACACAACACTAGAATTACGTCTATTACCACAGACAGATACACATAATTTAGACTGCAGTTGTTTACAGTCAAACAGAATCAACCAATTGTTTCCTAATTTCAGTCAAGCTGAAATAGAAAACCTTCAAGCAGAATATGTATGGATGAGGTATGGGTAGTGGTGGTAGTAGTGGTGGTAGTGGTGGTGATGGGGGGTATTTAGTAACGTTCTAAGGAGCTGTAATGTAAACCTTGGCTACTAACTTGGTGAGGTATTTACTATTTAGACATATAGCTGATGTTAATGTGTGCATGAGCTGGTATACATATATATAAACATAAAGAGCTCTTCACTTAACTACCCATGAAGTTGTAGGGGTACCATCATTAGACACGGTGTTGCGTATCACAAGCATTTTAAACCTGGAGGTGTCTATCCATGTCCAGGTCGGGCCACACCTGATTTCTTCCATAGGGAGAGAGAAGGTGGGGAATCAACATCAAATACTAACTAGACTGGTATTTTATTGATCGACTTCGAAAGGATAAAAGATAAAATTACCCTCAATGGCATTTGAACGCTGGGCGCTGTGAACCGGAACAGATAAGGCGTTTTAACTCGACGCCCTGTGGTATATTAAGTATTAAATGCTTAAATCGTAGTATCAATATATATATATATATATATATATATATATATATATATATATATATATACGCACAACTTATACAGTTTCATAAGACTATAGTGGTGGTATAGTTTCAATGAAACTATATGTAAGTTAAGGTAGTTTTAAAAAGTCAGCTGAACAGATTAAGAAGTTAGAAATAATTGTTTCTACTTTTAGCACAAGGCTAGCAAATTACCCAGTACATTACTGGTACTATATTTTATCGACCCCGTAAGGATGAAATGCAAAGTTAACCTCGGCGGGATTTGAACTCAGGGACGTAACTCTGTGCTGCAAAGCATGGTGTCCGACCCTCTACCGATACAGCCAATCCAATCAGTAGCAAGAGATGAGGTCTGTCTGTGTGAACATGGGTGTGTCTATACATACAGAGAGATAGCTAGATGTATATACCTATAGAAAAAAAACAAGATTTAAGTATCAGTTGAAAACACTTGAGGCTTTATCAGTGGCTAATTTCTGGCTACATTACAGGGCACCCTACTGTTTCTCTACCCAGGGAATCTGCCATTGTATCTCATTTATTACACAGGATTATAAATGCAACATGGCGGTAGGTTAAAAAGTTCGCAATCATTAGGGCCCTGGTTCGATCCCATTGCGTGGCATTTTGACCAAGTGTTATTTATCATGGCTTCTTTCTATTGCTCAAGAAGATATATATATTATGGATGGATGGTCCCGTAACTCCTGGGGAGTTTGTAAGGGCACCGTATTGACATACGACGTTTCTAGGGCCTTTTTAAAATCTGGCGGAGCTCACCCCTCTCCAGGTCTGAATACAGCACATTTCTTCCAGAGAAAGATAGAGAGTAAGAAAGGGATACATAGGAATAATCGGCTCCAGTACTAGACTGCTACGTTTTTATCAATCTGAAATGGATGAAAGGCAAAGTTGACCTCAGCGGGATTTAAATTCAGAGAGAAGAGACCTGGAACTTATACCACACAGCATTCTATCCCATGTTCTAACGTCTTTACCAATTCACTGCCTACATGTATTTTATAACACAAAACGGAGCCTAACTCAGTTTATATTCAAACAAGTTGTATTCTGGTTACTTCCCTTTTATTCTCATTGAAAATATTCGTTGATATATTTTTATCGGGGATTTAACCAGTAAAAAGTTTGATTAAATTTCTTCAGTTTTGAGTTACTTGTTCCGAGTGATGGCACATGAGTTAGTTGCTCCGAGTGATGGCATATGAGTTAGGGGTCCCGAGTGATGGCACATGAGTTAGAGGTCCCGAATGATGGCACATGAGTTAGTGGTCCTTGGCTCACGACTGTATGGTCATGAGTTCGATTCACAGCGGGGATTAAGTTTATATGGCTGAACTAGTTAACTTGCTCTAAGTACCTCATGTTCGTGTGGGAATCTCCGGAACAGCAGGACATTGAATCAGCCTTAATAATCATATACGTGTGCGTGTGTATGTATATATATATATATATATATATATAGAGAGAGAGATTTTGAGTATATGTTGGTTGTATACCAACACCTCAGTATGAAGATTGGAGCACTCAACGAAGTGCGCAGGTTGGGTTGGTTACTCCGGAGTAATATAAAATAAAGTAAAATAAATAAGTCAAATGTTTAAAATTTAGCTTCGTTTATTACTGCTATATATATTTCGGTGACAGCCATCTTTGGATGTGACCTCTTCAGGCAGTCCGAATTAGTGTGGTATAGACAATTACATATGTTGTTGAGGTGTATAATTTTGTCAATACTCTGATATGCCCAGTTCCTGGTTGGGTTGTTATTTCACTGAGGAAATGGAATCATATGATTTCAGTTCCCCAGTGAATTAACAACCCAACCAGGAACTGGGCATATCAGAGTATTGACAAAATTATACACCTCAACAACATATGTACTTGTCTATACCACACTAATTCGGACTGCCTGAAGAGGTCACAGCCAAAGATGGCTGTCACCGAAATATATATAGCAGTAATAAACGAAGCTAAATTTTAAACATTTGACTTATTTATTTTACTTTATTTTATATATATATATAGTTGTTATATAGTAAGGTGTATTATTGGTTGTGTCATACGGTCCAATAAACTTTTGTTAGCAATATTAAGTTCTCCACGCTTTTGTATATCTCCAATTCCATTTATGGGAACAGCTAGATGATGTAAAACGGAGTATTTGTATCAAAATAAAGATCCGAAGGCATGGTATAAATTTCCAATCATTTTAATCACGACACATGTTTCAATAAGAGATAGATCGATCGTGCGGCCATGATCGATTATCACTGATGTCGTCAGGTGAAAATGAATTGTCTTCAAATACTTGATATGAGGGAGAAAATTTAACGATGTTCACTCACTAGAGTTTTGTCCTCCATATGAAGATTAAGCAGCCAAAACACGCCGACTGCTATCGTCCTCAGTTAGGGTCATAAAACTTTTATCAGCTTTTTAGGGGTTTTTTGAGGCGTTACGCCTAGCCGATTTTCACGAAATTTCAAGGCATATTATGCACATAACAAAAATTCATTTGCTTGATCCCCTAGGGATGACACAACAAATAATACACCTTACTATATAACCACGGGATAAGGTATTTTGGAACGCGGGCCGCCAACAGACATAATCGTGGAAAAACTGCATGCCCGGAAAATATGTAAAGAAAATAAACCGAATACTCTGATGGCTGGATAATCTTTAAGATTTTCCTCGATGAAACAGGAAAAATTCAGGTTTTCACCTAATGCGGGCCCTAGGGGATCAAGAAAATGAATTTTTTTATGTGCATAATATGCCTTGAAATTTGGGGAAAATCGGCTAGACGTAACGCCTCTAAAAAGCCCTAAAGAGCTGAAAAAATGAAGTTGTTCACCTAATGCGGGCCCTAGGCCATAAAAAAGTTGAATTTTCTTTGCTGACGATCTGAAGAAGAGACTGACTAATACATAGTTACAATTTCAAGGAAATCGGTCTGACGTAACGCCTCAAAAACCCCTAAAAAGCTGAAATGATGCAGATTTTCACCTAATGCAGTCCCTAGCGGATCAAAAAGTTGAATTCTTTTATGTGCCTAACACTCCCTGAAACATAAGTAATACATATGTAAAGTTTGAAAATAATCGGTTGGGTACTTCTCGAGATTTACGGATTCAAACACACACACACCCACACAGACACACACCCTCAGTTTTATATATATAGATTACATTCAAAGTTATATATGTCATAGTTGAGATAATCTCGAACATGTGTCTTGTCTCCAAAAATAATCTCGTAGAAAAAATTCAAGGAATAAATCCGAGCATTTAATCATTTCAAAATAGTGAATGACATATATACAAATAAATATCTAATAGAAAATAGCACACTTTAACAAGAGACAATTTGTATAGAATTTAAGAACATATAGTTCGTTACAGTATCATATTAAAATTCAACATTTAAAACAGATAAAAATCATATATATCTCCCTCATATGTATTCTTCACAAATCATCAATACATTTCACCAAATATTAAGCTTAATATGTCCTATTATACATTTATATCATTAGATATTTGTATGTGCATCTATGGTATTCACTATTTTATATATAAGAATTAGCCGTCGAAACGGCTTGAGCTCAGCCGTCGGGGTCTTACCTGTTCCTATATATATATATATATATATATATATATATATATATATATATATATATATAGCAATATCCGTAGTTGTGGAAAATAAAAACAGTGTTCAATCGGGAAGTGAGCGGTAATTTATACACGGATCAAAAGCATTACCTAAGGATATATGCTCAATATTGGGCCTTGAAACCTTATGTAGCGCTTTTGTTCCGTGTATGAACATAAATATTATAACACACGCACGCGCGCACACACACACACACACACACACACACACACACACACACACACACACACACACACACACACATATATATATATATATATATATATATTAGAAAGTGAGGTTTTTTTTACAAAATGAAAAATAACCGAGGTGTCCTACACGAGTGAAAGTATAAAGAAAAAGAGATGAAATCGAAAATGCAACTGGTGTCTTATTTTTTTAAAAATATATATATTTATTTGGTTCCTTTACCGGTTTCGCAGTTCTTCTGCTTTTCAAAAGGTGAGTTGAGATGGAGGGTCTGTGGTTTTAAAAAAAATAAGACTCCAGTTGCATTTTCGATTTCATCTCTTTTTCTTTATATATATATATATATATATATATATATGGAGGCAGTAAAAACCAGTTAGACTATTACTCACCAGAGTACTCGATACTTGGGGTAGTAGAGTGGATAATATGAAAAAACTCAGGACCCCGACAGCTCAGCTCCGGCCGTTTCAACAGCTAGATCCGAACTGTTCGGATCTAGCTGTTGAAACGACAGGAGCTCACCTGTTGGGGTCCTGAATTTTTTCATATATATATATAACAACATACTGTACCGTCAGATTCCCCTTGTGATCTCTAGCACTGTATGTTGTATAATTAATCTAACAAATATATATTAGTTATGTTATCATGAAATAGACGTCAATCCAGCAATGTACGTTTTTTGCATATTTTCCTTTTAAAGTTTCTAGCTGTGAGCTGTCTAATTATCTGGCTAGACAACAATCTCTCTATCTCAACGTTCAACTATTTCCCTTCATATATTTACATATTCCTTACTTAGACTCTTCTTTTGTTCTCTAACAAGTCGTATTTAATTCCTTATTAATGATGATGCTATGACAAAAAGCTGTATGTCCATAGCTATCTTCTAATAATCATTCTAACTTTGTACATTCAAATCACTATCTTTTATTTACAACAATGTTTTCATTTTCCATAACAATGACTTCGCTCTCTTTATTAGAAAGCTGTGGTATTCTTGCAACAACAGATATATCTTTCTTGGCAGAATAATTATAGACTTGTCTAGATATTTATATAAATCTCTCGTCCACTGCTACCGGGGCTTCCGTTATCTTTCACCTCAGTAGATAAAGGATTATTTAATATATATATATATATATATGGTTGGATTTAGACATTGAGGGGCCCCTCATACACAGAAAACCCCTCAATTTTGCATATCAAAGTTGGCTTTGCGCAAGTAAGTGGAATTGAAAAGTTATACATACAGGTATTAAATAAAATAAAAATTCTAACTATCCTAAAACTAAAAACCTCAGCTGAGGGAACAAATAAGTTGCTACGGCAGTCGCTGGTGGGGCCCCCACTGCAGTGGGGCCGTGGCTACTTCCCTTTTCTCCTCATTAAATCTGTTCCTCTATGTGTGTGTATATATATATATATATAGATATAGAAGAGCTTCTTCAGGACTAGAACTGTTTCATTCGTGAGAAATCATCAGGAGCTTCCTGATGATTTCTCACGAATGAAACAGTTCTAGTCCCGTAGAAGCTCTTCTATATTAAAACTGTTATACTCTGCTATGTATTGAGTACCTTACTTACTTTAGTTACCTCTGATTCAACACGGAATAAGTTATATATATATATATATATATAATATATATATATATATATATATATATATATATATATATATATATATATATATATATATATATATATATATATATATATATATATATATATATATATATAACAGATTAAAGTTTAAGCAAACAATCGCTGCTTTCACCCTTAACGGGATCTTCTGAAACTAAAAAAGTCAAACTGTGAACGAAGAAGTAAATATTTCAAAAAACGTTGCAACCGGAGGAAGAGAGGAAGACGATATTTTGGTTCGTGGAAACGTTCCTTATTATTATTCTCTCTCTGAGGGCGGTGGATTGGCAGTATCGGTAGAGGGCCTGACTCCATGCTTTGACGCATAGAGTTACGTCCCTTGCCATTCTGAGTTCAAATCCCGCCAAGGTTAACTTTGCCTTTCATCCTTACGGGGTCGATAAAATAAAGTACCAGTAATGCACTGGGTAATTGCTGGTCTTGTGCCTAAAGTAGAAACAATTATTATTCTCTCTCTATATATATATAAGTATGTACACGTACATACATATATGTATATAGACGTACAGTAGTATGCATACATATATATACATACATGCACACATATATATATGTACGTACGGATTCACCGAACATTTATTATAATGCTCGGTGTGTTTGTAAACAAACATCCCGTATTAAGCCGTAGTGTCCAGCAACCATCGTTGCTCGTTTGTTCAACACTGACAAAGGAACGCTGTACTAGTTTCAAGCTTATTAGATATCGTCAGCAACGTATACCTTCCTGCCAGATTGTTGAACGTATATACTTACCTTACGCATATTAACGGCTGAGTAGCCCAATTTGCATATCGAGTGGGTTAATCGGCCGGCTGCACCGAAAACGATAAACGGAAAAAATGAAACGAAATTTCATTTCCCACTCTTAGTACGGCTGTTACTTAAATATAAGTATGTACACGTACATACATATATGTATACAGACGTACAGTAGTATGCATACATATATATACATACATGCACACATATATATATATATGTACGTATGGATTCACCGAACATTTATTATGATGCTCGGTGTGTTTGTAAACAAACATCCCGTATTAAGCCGTAGTGTCCAGCAACCATTGTTGCTCGTTTGTTCAAAACTGACAAAGGAACGCTGTACTAGTTTCAAGCTTATTAGCTATCGTCAGCAACGTATACCTTCCTGCCAGATTGTTGAACGTATATACTTACCTTATGCATATTAACGGCTGAATAGCCCAATTTGTATATCGAGTGGGTTAATCGGCCGGGTGCACCGAAAACGATAAACGGAAAAAATGAAACGAAATTTCATTCCCACTAATAAGCTTGAAACTAGTACAGGGTTCCTTTGTAAGTGTTGAACAAACGAGCAACAATGGTTGCTGGACACTACGGCTTAATACGGGATGTTTGTTTACAAATACACCGAGCATTATAATAAATGTTCGGTGAATCCATACGTACATATATATGTGTGTGCATGTATGTATATATATGTATGCATACTACTGTACGTCTGTATACATATATGTATGTACGTGTACATACATATATTTAAGTAACAGCCGTACTAAGAGTGGGAAATGAAATTTCGTTTCATTTTTTCCGTTTATATATATATATATATATATATATATATATATATATATATATATATATAAAAGAAAATTTCGCTCTATATGGCTGAATACAATAAATGTAATATGAGTTTTTTGAACTGCAGTTCTGTTCGCATGCCAACACAAGAGCAAGAATGAAGTGTTCATTCTACTAACATGGCTATAAAATTGAGGCTTGTTTGCATAATAGCAAACCAATTGAATTTTATTATTAATATTCGAAAACTCAGATTACATTTATATATATATATATATATATGCAAAGTTTTATTTAAATTGTTGGGTTAACAACGAGTAAATATTTATAACTGATATAAAAGCACTCAACAAGTATTTGGAGTATATTTACGATATTAAATAAATGGAAACTATATTTATAAAACCATATTTATTTCATTATATATATTTCAGGGATATCATATTAAAAATATGTTATGCCTTCTTCAGACAAAATACAATATAAACAGTCTTATAAATAGATAGATTCGACATACCTTTCAACTTCGACTTCAACTTTTCAAATAGAAGTCGAAGTTGAAAGGTATGTCGAATCTATCTATTTATAAGACTGTTTATATTGTATTTTGTCTGAAGAAGGCATAACATATTTTTAATATGATATCCCTGAAATATATATAATGAAATAAATATGGTTTTATAAATATAGTTTCCATTTATTTAATATCGTATATATATATATATATATATATATATATATATATATATATATATATATATATATATATTTATATATATATATATATGCTTCCTGATGATTTCTCAGGAATGAAACAGTTCTAGTCCTGTAGAAGCTTTTCTATATTAAATATTTATACTCTGCTTTGTATTGATTACCTTACTTACTGTGGTTATCCCCGATTGAACCCGGGATAAACTTATATATATATATATGTGTATGTAAAAGGTAAACAGAAATAACAACACAATCGGTACAGTATATGGAAGGTATATATTAGGTTAACGCTTGATATCGCAGGAGGAGGGTCTTAACGTTTCGGACGCTAATCCTTCATCAGAAGAAAGAATGAGAAATAAAATAGATTGAGGGGACGGGCGGGATGGAATTGGAAAAAATGTCTTTAGATAAAAATAACAGGTCCATTCATGTTGACATCTCTTGCAAAACTGTTGGTGCTGGCATTTTGTGTATGATTTGTTTTTTTATAAAAGTGGATGATGGAGCGCGTCTACCTAAAATGGAAAAAAAAACGTTTTGTAAAAAGAGTTATACTTGAGCACGTGCGTAAGCATTGTGTGTGTGTGGGGGGGGGGCTTATAGGTCCGTACGAAGCGAAGAAGAAGTGTGTGTGTATGTGAGTAAAAGAGCGTGTGTGCATGTAAGTACGAAGCTATGAGCAAAAGTATGTTAATATAAGGGTGTGTATCGGCATTAGTTGTAAGAGAAGCTGCTAATGATCAAGAGAAAGCGATAGGAATCTAGGGTTGTGATAATGGACGGGGTATTAGAGAAATTGGGGAGGTGAGTTGAGTCCAAGAGGGGAATAGGACCCAAGGCGGTGAATCACACTTTGTTCAGTCCTGGTGCGCGAGGCATGTGATCCATAATGTAAAAGGACACCCAGGATTGAAACATGTAGGGAAGAATGACCAGGAAAACAGAAATGACGGGCGACAGGAGTAGCCAAACCGAGTCTGATGTCCCTCAAATGTTGGGCGAAACAGTCCGCCATACAGCGTCTCGTTTGTCCGATATATATAGACCCGCAAATGGAACACCGGAGGGCATTTAGCTTTGCCTTTCACCCTTATGGGGTCGATAAAATAAAGTATTAGTAACGCACTGCGGTCGATATAATCGATTTTCCCCTCCCCCAAAATGGTTGGCCTCGTGTTTATAGTAGAAATCATTATTTATTTGTTATCTTTAAAATTGTTTGTGTTGTATTTTTCAGGTATGACACGTGTGAATTAAACCTCCACCGAAGTGCTCTAAATACTTGTGTAGTGAAAGGTTTACCAAATGTAAAGAAATATATTAATCGAAAACACAAATAATCAGCAATTTCGAAATTTATTCAACACATTTTTCATTTTTCATATAGAAAACTTTTATTCTGAAGAATCCAGAGTTTATTTTTTGTTTGTTTAATTTTTCTAGCTTCAGCTAAGCGATAAACGGTTTACATTGTAATTCTGTCAAATATAATTATTGTACTTAGATCCCCTGTTCAGCTAAAGTGATTCGTTCTCGAGTCGAGTTTATAACATCTATAGCATTGAACTGTTAGTGTTTAAAGAGCTCTGACAGATTGATTATTGCTGTCTATAATAAAAGAAAATTAAGAAGTTTATGGTGTTAACTCACTGTATTGTATTAATGTCCTCATATCAGCCATATTAATTACCGATAATTAAGTCATTACGTATTAAGAATAAGTTAATGTGTTCATTAGATATTGAGTTAATAAATATATATGTGTGTGTTGAACCGCCATCGGTTCCACCCACGAGCGTTCTAGTTGTTTGATCAACGGAACAGCCTGTTCATGAATTAACGTTACAAGTGGCTGAACATTCTACAAACACGTGTATTTTTAACGTAGAACTCGGGGTGATTCAGTGTGTATAATGTTTTTTAATGTAGAAAGAAAATTAAATGCCGCAAGAATGCAACCACTTAAAATAACATTTCACCGGAAATAGATAGCAAAATTTAATAAGCGGGCGGAGTGGAATAAGAGCGTGGGGAGGGAATCTGAAATATTAATAAGTGTGTGTGCGTGGCAATGTTGGCCCTTTGAAATACGGGTAAAACTTACCTTTTTTTTTCGGGCAGCTGAGTGGACTGAGGAGACATGAAATAAATGTTTCGCAGGGAACTCATAATCGTGGCTTGAACGCCCTGACAACTAAGCCACAGTCACTCATCTTCATTGAGTCTATATAGCTGCCTCTAATCATACATGTCTACTGTATGTACACACATAGTAAATATATATATTCAACAGACAAGTCTAAGAATGGAGATATATATGTCCTGCTGGTCACTAACTACTGCAACTATCAACTAACAAGAACTGACAAAAGGAACAATTTGACTCTTGTAAATATTTAGCTGGATTGGTCAATCTAATTTGTTTGTATTGTCTCTACTCCGTTTTCTGAGAGTAAGAGCACGTTTTATAACTTAGAGGGAATATATATATATATATTTGTTACTTACCTACTGAGAAAACTCAAACATTTTGTAGGGGATTAGATTGTTAACCATTAAATACAAAAACCTTCATACTTTAACATTTAATGAAATGTAAAGATAAAAGAGGAATTATATTTTTCAACATTGCTTTTTCTTTATATTTATCAATTGACAACTGGAAAATGACTGGCGATTTATTGTGTCAGGGTTCAACGCCACTACATCCTTTTTTTTCGAAATGCCAAACAACAAATGAACACTTTAAATGTTAGTCTGTTTTGGTTCATTAAGACTGAATATTTTGACATTTGTAAGAAATTATAATTGTGCAATTCAATATCCTATGAGTGACCTTTATGTTAAATTATGTATTTTTAGGTCATAAAAATCCAGAATTCTTACATCTTATTATTATTATTTTTGATGTGGTTGATATTGTCAATCAGGCTGTGAATAATTATAGTTAAGCTCCCATAGAGACCGACTACTGGTAAATGATAGACGGCTTAGTTTAACTGAGGAAAGGTGTCGGGTAAAAATCCTGATTATATATTTCAGCAGATTTACAATGACAATAAAAATTTCTAGGAAAATATGTTTTTTATAATATATCTACTTCGTTTTATTTTCCGTAATTAACTAATGGACTGTTTGCATTTTTATACGGACAAATGCTCACATATTTAGGTAAGAGGATTCACCAGTGTAGCGTTCATAATATCTCTTGATTCACCTCCGTCTCTTTCGATGATGGGCGTTCCAATATGTGAGCGTTAGATCAACGACACAGCCTGCTCGTGAAATTGATGTATAAGTGGCTGAACATTCCACAGACTCGTGGAGCCCTTAATGCAATTCAGGAGAGATTCAGTGTGACATGGTGTTATGACAAGACTGGCCTTTTGAATTACTGATACAGTCAATTCAACGGGCTTCCAAACAGTTTCCGTCTACCCGATTTCATTCACAACACAAGGTATGGGTAGACTCGAGGCTGTGATAACCGACACTTGTCCAAAATACCGCGAAGTAGAGTTGAGCCCGCTACATAATAATTGCAAAGCAAACTTCTTAAATAATTGGCCATGTTGACTATCACTATGGTATCAGCATATAAATGAATTTCATCTCAAAATTGAGATCAGAAAAACAAACGGTGTAACTATTAACAAACACGAGCTAACAAATCACTCCCCACGTGATGATACTGCATGCTACATATGACAGCCTAATCTCCCTCATATCACCCCATCACATCATTTTAAAAGGAAAAAGGATTCATTAGATGCATACTGCTTACATACAAACAGGATAGCCATGGCTGGAATGCTTTTGATCATAGGTATACTCAATCTGGGTTGATCGGAGGCTACGTAACATAACTAACTACTATTACTATTCATTTTACCATATTTTCTGTGTGTACACGCATTTCTGTGTGTATTTTACTATATTTTCTGTGTGCACACACATTTCTGTGCGTATATACATACACATTGCAACCTATGATCACCCAACATTTATTTATATGTGTGTGTAGAGAGAGTGTGTGTATGTGTGTGTGTGTGTGTGTGTATATGACTGCGATACGGAGACCGGGGAGACCACTAAAGTTAGGAGTACTCAATACATGGGGAGATGCAGAATGCGTATAGAGATATGTAAAATCCTGAACGTGGTGCCAGGCGATTTCGGTTTGTGTGTCACGGTCGAGATTTTAAATCACTCTGTCTTATATATATATATTATAAAGAGTCGGGACCCAACGGCTGAGCTCTTACCGTTTCAACAGCTACTAGCTGTTGAAACGGCAAGAGCTTAGCTGTCGGGTCCCGACCCTGTATAATATAATGATACTCTACTACCCCAAATATCAAGTACTCTGTTGAGTAATGGTCTAACCAGTTTCAAACTGAATCCATCCTATATACATATATATATATATATGAATATTCATAAAACTGGAGTATTCGCAGCGAGAAAGGTAGCCGTAACAGCTGGATACTATTTGCATAGTAAGGATTTTTTTAGGGGGGGGGGGGGTTAAGAGATGACCACAAATCAAACGGAGAGAGAGAGAGAAAGTGAGAGAGTGAAATCATGAGATGAGAAATGAGAGGGTTATAGAGAGAGGGAAGAGGAAGTGAGGAGAAAAATTGGGATGAAAACGATGGAGCCGGACTTGTAGAAAAGATGGAGAGAATAGACTTTGCATCCTCTGATCAGCCAACATTACACAACCTCAGTACATCGTCAAGTATAATTTCTTACAGACGTAATTAATTGTTTCTACTTTTGACACAAGGCCAGCAATTATCCCAGGGTATTACTAGTACTTTATTTTATCGACCCCGTAATGATGAAAGCAAAGTTAACCTCGGCGATATTTGAACTCAGAATGGCAAGGGCCGTAACTCTATGCGGCAAAGCATGGTGTCCGGTCCTCTACCGATACTGCCAATCCACGTAATTAATTGGTTCTACTTTTGGCACAAGGCCAGCAAGTACCCAGTGCATTACTGGTACTTTATTTTATCGACCCCATAAGGATGAAAGGCAAAGTTAACCTCGGTAATTAATGTTTTATAAACAGCATCAAACACCAACCTGAACAGACAAACATTGTTATATTCACTTGAAACAAATTTTACTTTAAATCAACTTCAGCTCATTTGTAAGTTTCTCTTTTGTAGCAATATATTCTCCATCAATCATTTAAACATAACAAAAAGGAAGCCCTGTTGTTGTTCTTATCTTTATCTTCTTACTGTTGTTACACGATGAGTGAGTCTTTAGATAGACCAACTTAACAAAATAATTGCTTTATAAATGTTTCCCTATCTCTAGACTACGTTTAGCTACTGTTCCTTCACTACGCACAAGTCTATTTACCTTTCCAAGTCTATCCCGTCATTTCTATGTCTGTTCCATTTAACTCACTCTCTCCCACCCTTCCCCCTCTCTCTCTCCGAAAAGTCGTTATCACCGATATAACATCAGATTTCACTTGCTATATAAAGAGTGTATATTCTCCATCTTTAGTCGTACGATATCAGCAGTTGAAAGGGAATTACACATGTAGTACGAGGTCTGGTTTAGCAGGAATTATGAGTGCAGGTCAAACGTTGATTTACAGTACTTTCTGGGTGGTGTTTTCTTTACGGGTTAGAGCAATGAACTGCTTTATTTGTATATGCATACATATATATATATATATACATAGATAAACGTAATGTTTTTTTACAGTTTGGTAAAACAAAACGAAACAAATTTCACTGCTAATAATCTTAAGGAACTCAATGTTAAATCAGACCAAAACAGATGTATCATAACGAGAGTTACTATAGTCGTAGCAACTCAGGGCAATAGACGACGCTCAGTGCGAAACACGTGTGTGCCTATTTAGATGTGTATGTATGCATGTATATATATATATATATATGTTATTAGTACAGATTAAAGTTTATGTAATATATGTTTGCTTTCATACGGGATCTTCTGAAACTCAGAATATATATATATATATATATAATCTTTATCGAGCCCTCTTCAGATTTTGATCTCTGTATTTATTATTCCTGTATATACGACCGGAGCTCAGTCGTGGGGGTCATGACGTATTTCCTATATATATATGTGTATGTCTGAGTGTGTGTGTAGAGAGAGAGAGATTTGTGAGGGCACTAAACAATTTCCTCACAAGATTCTAGATTAGCCGTTAGCTTACATAACCATACTACATTATGTAGATGGATTGGCAGTGTCGGTAGTGGGTCGGACGCCATGCTCTCCAGCATAGTTACGTCCCTTTACGATCTGAGTTCAAATCCCGCCGAGGTTGACTTTGCCTTTCATCCTTACGGGGTCGATAAAATAAAGTACCAGTAATACACTGGGATAATTGCTGGCCTTGTGCCTAAAGTAGAAACAATTATATAGATGTTATATAGTGTATTATCCAATGTTTGCACAACCAAACATTTAACCGTCTATAGATTTAATATTTACAGTATACTTAACCACGTGATGCCTGGGAGATAAGAGAGAAAAAGTTATTCATACTTTTTCCATTCAACAGTCTTGAAAAACGATTACAACATTTAAAAGCCATGAACAAATCCCAAATGAATTCAGTTTCGTGTTTACAGCTGTTTTGTCATTAAAAACCTATTTTAAAAAACCTCAACTGGTATATCTGGCAGTTATAATGTTTTCTCTCTATTCTCAATCTAGTCTCGGTGGATTGTTTGACAACTGAAAGAATCTTAACGTTTTAAATAATATTCTAGTCGCTTCAGTTTTTTTACATTTACTGTTTTTCCACACTTCTAACATAGTTGCTAATACATGAAGGATTCTAGGGTCACCGAATGGAGAGGGAGAAGGAAAGGGTGATGGGAGCATTTCTGCGGACAATGGCCAGCGACACTCACTGCAAAAGCCACCCCCACCTCACGGGGCTCTCATTTATGGCTTTTATATTCTTTTCCTCTATTTTCCCACATAGCCAAATCTGCCCTACTTTACCCTTCCCCATTTGTAATATTATTTATACAATTGTAAATACAATTCTTAAAGAACTGAATACATGGAAAGTTTTAAAACGATGTAAGTATTTCTGAACATTATTATCAAATTTAAGGTGATAAATTGGTAAAGTCTTTAGAACGTCGGAAAGACTGCCATATGGTATTCGTTTTTACTATATAAATAGGTTTATTTACAATAGTTTATAACTTTGCCTGGCCTCCCCACAGCCCTTCCTGCCGGACTCAATTTCACATTTAATTTTTTTTTAAGCTCGGATACTATGGATATATGGTTAGCATGTCTCAGAAAAGAATTGCTGGACAGATTTATTATTTAATACTTTGTTTCATTGCCATATTTAAATATTTCTATCTTTCTTTTTACATTTTGTTTTGTGCATAAATACAAGTGTGTGTATATGAAGTCATCGAAGTGGAGTCAATTATGAAACATTTCAGACACCACAACTGTATATAAGTTATATTATTATAGTTTAGAATGATATCAATATATATTTAACTTTAGATATTTATGTACGTTATCGTTATCATTTGTCAGCGCAACCCGTTTTTGTGTTTCAATGACAGTCAAAATATAACTGATAAAGCCATTGTGTCAATGTGACTTCTTCATTGTACTAGATATTTCAAATAATAGTTCTTGATCAAGTTGATATATATATATATAATGATAAGAAACGAAAGGAGGTGTGTGGTTACTGTAAACAGAGTTTAAGATGATAGTATGCACGAAACAAGAGAAGAAAAGAAAAGAAGAAAAGAATCCTTCATCAGCTGTAAAAACCGAGATCAAGATGTTTCGCCGCTTAAATACAGGACATCTATAAGCAATCAGCGGTGCGCCCAAGGCCTTTTCTCAATCAAAAGGCCAGGAGGGTAAGAAGAAAAAAAGGAAGGAAAAAGAAGAAAAAAGAAAGAAGAAAAAAAGGAAGAAGAACAAAGAGGAAACTGCTTTTTTTATATCAGTCAAATAAATAGAAAAGAAAGCAGCATTGGAAAGGACTATGCCATAAATGAGAGAAAAAGGAGGGGAAGAACAAGGACTACTAGACAAAGGAAGAAAGATAGGAGAGGATGATAGACTCTACATCTAAGTCAGAGTAAGGTTTCTGCTGCGCCCCACAGACAATGGCCAGCGACAGACGCTGCACCAGCCATGCCACGGAGCTTCTTCCTCAGATGGACTGCTATCCATCCCATTTTACTGTAGGCTGTGGATTGAACACCGAGATACAGTAATGGAGTCCTCAATTTCTAACTCTTGCTGTATAATTAGACAGTTGATTAAGAAATAATTGTATCTACTTTTAGCACAAGGCCAGCAATTATCCCAGTTCATTACTGGTACTTTATTTTATCGACCCCGTAAGGATGAAAGGCAAGTTAACCTCGGCGGGATTTGAACTCAGATCGTAAAGGGCCGTAACTCTATGCTGCAAAGCATGGCCTCCCACCCTCTACCGATACTGCCAATCCGACCCGCTTAGAGTTCTTATTTTTGGCACAAAGCCAGCAATTACCCAGTGTATTACTGGTACTTTATTTTATCGACCCCGTAAGGATGAAGGCAAAGTTAACTTCGGCGGGATTTGAACTCAGAATGTAAAGGGACATAACTCTATGCAGCAAATCATGATGTCTGACGCTATACCGATATTGCTAATCCACAATAATAATAATTAATTCATAATAATAAAAACCATGCATTTTTAATTATCATATCTTCTTTCTATAGTTAATTAATTAATTAATGATGTCTGATTTACGCGCAAGACCAACAATTAGATAAAGCATAACAATTAATTTGAAACAATAAAGACCAGACACTTTTAATTACAATATCTCCTTCCTATAGTTAATTAACTAGTGATGTCTCATTTAGGCATAAGTCCAACAACTTGTGGGGAGGGGAAAGTCGATTACACAACGCCAGTCTAAATATCTCTAAATATTTCTAAATATTTCTAAGAATTTTGTCCGACGCTCTACCAATTCTACGCTCTCATAGTTAATACAATATACTGCAGGAGATATTAGCAACCACTGGTCTTATAAAGATTAATAGATGGTAGCTCATACAGAATATTAAATGGTGTAAGATATATTAAAATAGAAGGATGATAACTAAATACTGATTCATGACTTCCTGAAAGATGTCTGGCTTAGAAAGGAAAGGATATATTCAGCTTTGATATCTGGTAAATTTGGCTGTGACAGACCGACATACTAACATAAACGAAACATGTTTTCAACGAGTGAATCTATATGAGCACACACACTAACACACACACACACACACACACACACACACACACACACACACACATATCACACATACACACACACATACACACACAGACACACATAAACACACACAGAAACACACACATACACACACATACACACATACACGCATACGCACACACACACATATATATACACACACACTCTCTCTCTCACACAAACACACACTCACACACACATACACACACACTCACACACACACACACACACACTCTCACACACATATACATGCATACACACAGTGGAGCCTCGGTTCAGGAACGTCTCTCATCACGAACAAATCGGTTTACGAACAATTCTTTCCAAACATAAAACGTCCCGGTTAACGAATGGTGTCTCGAGTAGCGAACACGCAAGCCGGCAACAACAGTTGGCAACAAGCTTGGAGTATGGGCGGGAAAGCGTCACTTGCTGTGTACTTAGTTACTATGGTGATATCTATCTGTCTTTCTCACACACAGTCTCGCAGTCTCTATCTCTTTACCCCTTTTTCTTTCTCAGCATTTCGTATGGGATTAACAGTTTCTTTTTAAGATCATTTGGGATAACGAACGGCCTTCAGGAACAAATTATGTTTGTGAACCGAGGATCCACTACGCACGTGTGTGTGTGTGTGTGTGTGTGTGTGTGTGTGTGTGTGTGTGTGTGTGTGTGTGTGTGTGTGTGTGTGTACATCAGTCAAGTATCTACATAGTTGAAACATTCGACAGGGACTATACATACTAAAAAACAATACATATGAATTATCTAATACAAACAGCAAAAGGGATCCGATACTACTACTTCTTGTTGACTCCTTATTCCAGAGAGGATCGTGGGGGGAGCTGAGTCCTCAAACACTCCTTCCAGCAGATCCTGTCAGAAGCAGCCGTCTCCAACTGATCCAGCTGGATCTCCAAGCGAGACCAACCAAGCTCATGGATGTTATCCGACTATCTTGCTCGGGGTCTACCCCTGGGTCTCCTGCCGGTTGGTTTTGCCTGTAAAATCTGTCCAGCGATTCTTTCCTGAGCCATTCTAACCACATGTCCATAGTACCGGAGCTGTGATCTCTCAATCCAGAGATTCTTTCCTGAGCCATTCTAACCACATGCTCATAGTACCGGAGCTATGATATCTCAATCCAGAGATTCTTTCCTGAGCCATTCTAACCACATGTCCATAGTACCGGAGCTATGATATCTCAATCCAGAGATTCTTTCCTGAGCCATTCTAACCACATGTCCATAGTACCGGAGCTATGATATCTCAATCCAGAGATTCTTTCCTGAGCCATTCTAACCACATGTCCATAGTACCGGAGCTGTGATCTCTCAATCAAGAGATTCTTTCCTGAGCCATTCTAACCACATGTCCATAGTATCGGAGCTGTGATCTCTCAATCCAGAGATTCTTTCCTGAGCCATTCTAACCACATGTCCATAGTATCGGAGCTGTGATCTCTCAATCAAGAGATTCTTTCCTGAGCCATTCTAACCACATGTCCATAGTATCGGAGCTGTGATCTCTCAATCAAGAGATTCTTTCCTGAGCCATTCTAACCACATGTCCATAGTATCGGAGCTGTGATCTCTCAATCCAGAGATTCTTTCCTGAGCCATTCTAACCACATGTCCATAGTATCGGAGCTGTGATCTCTCAATCAAGAGATTCTTTCCTGAGCCATTCTAACCACATGTCCATAGTATCGGAGCTGTGATCTCTCAATCAAGAGATTCTTTCCTGAGCCATTCTAACCACATGTCCATAGTATCGGAGCTGTGATCTCTCAATCAAGAGATTCTTTCCTGAGCCATTCTAACCACATGTCCATAGTATCGGAGCTGTGATCTCTCAATCCAGAGATTCTTTCCTGAGCCATTCTAACCACATGTCCATAGTATCGGAGCTGTGATCTCTCAATCAAGAGATTCTTTCCTGGGCCATTCTAACCACATGTCCATAGTTCCGGAGCTATGATCTCTCGGGTACATAATTTTAAAATAATAATTTAATACATGATATTAAATGTGTAACTCAGTAGATGGCTATTTTCATGTTAGGATCAATTTTTCCAATTTCAGTTTATAGACTACTTCGTGTCGATGGTAGTGAGTAGGGTGATGGTTCTAGGACCTAGGACACCTGAAGTCTCCAGAGCTTGGATTAGTCTGCACCAGGTTGCCGCTGGAGAAAGTGTCGCTGCATATGGCATCCCAGACTAAGTGAAGATGTTTATTTAGACTGGGGACCGTCTGTCTAGCTTCAAAATACATTAAATATCGTTGCCTAAAGGCAGAATAGTCCCTACTCCTTATTCAGCGTCAGACCGGTTATTTCACATTTAAGAATGTATGTGTGTGTATTATATCATAAGCCACGAATGTTTGAGCTAGGTTTTATAGACACATTTTATTACCTGCCACTGTATAAAATACCACTGATATATATATATATATATATATATATATATATATATATATATATATATATATATCAGTGGTATTTTATACAGTGGCAGGTAATAAAATGTATATATTTATATATATATATATATAAATAAATTATCGAGAATCGGAACCTCGGCCCACGAAATAACGAAACAATCTTCGAAATGTGTGGCAAAGTGCTCAATAGTTTGGATAAACCAGAGCTATAACTAACGTTTAATACCAACACACTGAGACGATGCTTAAACAATCATTCGCACAGCCGAAAATACGACCAAGAAAATTCGGGTCAGACAAATAAAAATATATATGAATGAAAAATTTACCCGGACCCCCTGGAAAGATGGTAAATTCCAGCATTTGGGTTTCTGCGGCTCCTAAATCAGTTAAGGTCAGCTTACATGAAAAATATCCGGCTTCTGGTAAGATGATGAACAAGGAAGCCACTTTTTCAACAGCCGTTTAGTTCAATAATACAAGGGAACCCGTTACTAAATCCACGTGGGGACTAGCAAGGGATGGAACCCCTATATTAGGCGAATGAATTCAGTAGTGTATATTATTGTAAAAATACGCGAGTTTGTCACTACTCTAAAACAATAGCATACGGTCTTCAAAATGCTTTTAATTAAGCATAAAGTGTATTGCAAAATACATTATATATACATTCATATATATATATATATATATATATATATGTGAGAAAAACCACAGACCCTCCATCTCAACTCTACTTTTGAAAAGCAGAAGAACTGAGAAACCGGTAAAGGAACAAAATAAATATATATATTTAAAAAAAAAATAAGACTCCAGTTGCATTTTCGATTTCATCTCTTTATATATATATATATATATATATATATATATATATATATATATATATATATATATATATATATATATATATATATGTATGTATGTATGTATGTATTTATGTAAGAGAGAGAAACTCAAAGAATCTTTTTAAGAATCGTGTTTAAAGTGAATAAAGGCTGCAACAGAGAAAGCCTAAGAATCTTCAAAAATTACGACGAGTTAGGGGGCTTGTTTTTCTCCTTTTTTTTAATTTACCAGAATTTGTTTTAATTTTGGGATTCCTTCTGCCACCTGTGACCCTGGGGGATCACAGCTCCGATACTATGGGCATGTGGTCAGAATGTCACAGGAAAGAATCATTGGACAGATTTTACGGGCAAAATCAACCGACAGGAGACCCTGGAATAGATGGTTGGATAATATCCATGAACTCGGCTGGTTTCACTTGGGGATCCAGCCGGATCAGTTGGAGATGGTTGCTTCTGACAGGACCCACCCGAAGAAGTGTTTAAGGACTCTGCCACCACTACCCTCTCAAGGCGCATGGCTTAGTGGTTAGAGCATTGGGCTTCAATTCTCGGACCGGGTGATGTGTTGTTTCCTTGAGTAAGACACTTTATTTCACGTTGCTCCAGTTTACTCAGCTGTAGAAATGAGATGATAGGGACTGGGGTCCCTATCATTAAATCACCCAAGACACCTCCAACGAGATTTACCTTGGAGGAGGCCAGCTAAACCTGCATAGGTGTGAGCTGTCACACACACACACACACACCCTCTCGGGGAGAAGGAGAAGGTATTTAAAATGAATAAAGACTGAAATAACAGAAATAATTCTGAAGAAACGCATGAGATGTAATCAACGTGAAATATCACATAACATATACAATACGTGTCATATCAGTTGATAGTATTAGCTATAGTTTTGGTTTTATCAGTGTCTAACTGCAGCAAGTGGTAGACAATTAACATTGAAGTGTAGCTTTACAAGATAACATTTGCTGCAATTTGGCGTCTCTTCTTCGATCATCATCATCATCATTATAATCATCATTAAACTTCAGCAACTCTGCTGCAAACATTGGAATTTAATTTCGTTATAATCAGTTGTGGTTCCCTAGGGGTAGTCTTGATCTTCGGGGGAATTTGAGTCTCTGAACGTATATTGTTGGAACAGATATCGCAAGGCCATTTCGTCCGACCCTTTAATTTCACACCACCACCACAACAACAAAAACAACAACAACCGGCATGGACAGGTACTTTATCTTATCGCCACCAACTCACCCGATTGGATGATTGTCAAATTTGACCTCTGGTGGATTTGAACTCACAACGAAGAAAGCTGACACAAATACCACACCCTAACTGCCTACACCAATTCACCGCCAGGAACATTTTACTGAATTCTTTTACATTGCAATAATATAAAAATTTCAAATATTTTCTATGGTGGACAAACAACATAGCTGACGTTGTTATTCCGTGATAACATCGGTGAAGAAGAATTGAATCTAAGTAAAACAGGGTTAAACAGAAACAGGATCTCGTTTCAATATCGAGAGCTTCTTACTAAGGTTTCTTTTCCATATAACTGTTGGTTTCTGTTTAAGATAGAGTAGGGTTTTGGGCGGCGAATTGGTAGAGTCGTTAGAGCGTAGAAAAATATGATTTGCGGTGTTTATTTCAGCAACTGTACCTTAAATTCAAATTCCGTCGAGATTAACTTTGTTTTTCATTCTTTCATCAAGCAATAGGAACAATCCTCGTCAAAATTATGGGAGGTCCATTCCGTTCTGTAGCGGTTGGTGTTAGATACAAATACACTTTAAAAATTAACTAATATCTCTCTTTGTTGTTATACAGGATAATGAAAATATAGTTGATTTAAATAACATTACAAATGGGGAAGGAGTAAAGAAGGGCAGATCTGGTTGTATGGGAAAGGACTATAAAATCCACGAGGGGAAAATGATGGGGATCAAGGATTCTACGGGCACATAAGAAAAGGAGGGGGAAGGGAAGAGGGTTCTGGGCTCTGGGCCTAAGGTGCGGTGGTGTTGGGGATACGCTTCGCGGACAAAACTGCAAAAACATTTCTGCGGACAATGGCTAGTGACACCCGCTGCAACAGATTAATATGGATGTATTATTATACCATAAACAAGGGCAGTATCGTTAGGGCATCAATCATGCTTTACGATATAGAATTATGGCCCTTTATGTTCTGAGTTCAAATCCTACCGAGGTTAGCTTTACCTTTCATCCTTACTGAGTCGATAAAATAAAGTTTTAGTAACACACTAGGGTCGATTTAATCGACTTTCCCCTTCGCTTCAAATTGATGGCCTTATGCCTAAATCAGGGATCCTTATTATGCTATAATCAGGATGGAGCAGGCGTCATTTCTCTTAAGTTTTTTGAAATATTAAAGTGGAGTTTTTGCTGCTGCAGTGAAAACACTCCACATTTGGTAAGATTTTTCTTTCGTTTCCCTTTATTGTTCATAATATTTTGGTGTTGTGTTTCCCTGAAAAGACTTCGTGGTGCTATTACAATACAAATATAAGATTACAACGAGATAGAAAAATACGTTATGACGTTACATGGTAATATAATAATTGGTGCTACCTAATAACATTCTTTCTACTTTAACCAACTAATATATTCAGCGACACCAGCTGAAATATACGCCCTGGGATTATTACAATGTGACAGCACTGTTATCATGCTATCTGAATATAGTTTTATTGTTGAATTACACCGGGCGGTGGATTGGCAGAGCGTCGGACACCATGCTTAGTAGAATAGAGTTATAACCTGAGTTCAAACCCCGCCGAGGTTAGCTTTGCCTTTCATCCTTACGGGGTCGATAAAATAAAGTACCAGTCACGCACTAGGGTCGATTTAATCGACTTTCCCCCTCTTCTTAATATTACTCGTTTTATGCCTAAATCAGAAACCATTATTGAACGACACCGGGTGGTGGATTGGCAGTATCGGTAGAGCGTCGGACACAATGCTTTGTAGCATAGACTTACGGCCCATTACGTTCTGAGTTCAAATCCCACCGAGCTTAGCTTCGCCTTTCATCCTTACGAGATCTTTAAAATAAAGTACCAGTAACGCACTGGGTTGATTTAAACGACTTGCTCCTCCCCTTCAAATTACTGAGCTTGTGCCTAAAGCAGAAACAATTATTGAACGACACCAAACTATATATTTCATATTGGCGTCGTAGTAGTTTCCTTTTTGTCTAAAATCAGTTTTCATCAAATTTGCTTAAAACAAAATGAAAATATTTCAAGTTGATCCAAGTTGTGGGATACCAAAGACTCTCTCAAAATATATTTATCAGATTTCTTACTAGATATGACTGTTTTATTGTTTCAAAATGATTTGTAACTAGTTTGTTCATTGTGGATTGGCAGTGTCGGTAGAGGGTCTGACGCCATGCTTTGCAGCAAAGAGTTACGGCGCTTTATTGTCTGAGTTCAAATCCCGCCGAAGTTAATTTTGCCTTTCATCCTTACGAGGTCGATAAAATAAAGTACTAGTAATGCACTGGAGTAATTGCCGGCCTTGTGCCAAAAGTAGAAATAATTATTAAGTGATAAGGTTCTGTAGTTTGCTTGAAGCATCGTCTAAAGCGGAAAAAATATGAATATAAGAATGGTGCGCTTATGCGCGGAGATACTATATGATAGCTTACAAAATAGGGTAAAGAAGACCCTTAAAAGACGGGAAGGTTACCATCGGCTGCTTTGAGGAATAATACTCCACATCTCCCCTATATCATAAGCTATTTTATAGTATCTCCGCGCGTGAACAAATTATGCTTTATATAAATTTTATCTTCTAAGCGCTTTGTAAGAGTATGAGAAATCGGCTACATATACACGATGTAGAAAATATTGTTCAAACTTTCCATAGCTGGTGAAACGAATGAAATTATCTACATCTCCGATACCCGATGCGACTCTGTTCAAGGTTCCCGGGAGCCAGGTGAAGTTGTTAAAATAGATGATGGATTATTAAGTCTATCTTTAACTGAATATCGAAATAGCATCACGATGAAGATTTAATAGGAACATACTGCAGGGTCTATTAACTCCATCATATAGATGTGCAATATTTCACTGATACTGTTTACATAATCAATGGCATGAAAAGATATTTCAATACATTGCTATTGATATAACTTCGTTTCATGCAAGTTTTAAGTAATCATTATCTAGCCTAGTTCTCAAGGAAACCAGTTTTCTAACATGACAGTTGCAGTATTTAAATACCATAGTTAGGCGTGGCATTATCTAATGAACAGTTTCTATCTCTTATCTGGCCATAGTGACTCACTGTATTTAAATATCTCCTATCTGTTCATTGTGACACGCTCGTTATATATTGTTCATTCTATACCAACAAATGAGCACCAGGTCATGGTTGATAGGAAACATTCTGGTGTCACGACGTAACCTCATTATATGCAGGTATAAAGCTGTCCATGGCTCCCACAAGCAAATTGAGAACAATTAAAATAAGAAAGGGATGATAAAAATGTCAATACTACAATAGAATGCTGGTTTAAATTATTTGAAGTATTTAGGTTTAGTTCTGTTTGCAAGTTATCTGGTCGTGAAAACAAACACTCCGTTTGTACGTGGTCAATAAAGCAAACACTATCAATGCACCTGTTGACGAAGGTAGCAAAAGATGAAACATATCCGTGGTTTTTACGTGCTGTTTTACGTGCTGGAAATCTGCACCTATAATATATTGACTGATATAATTGAAGAAATAATATTTCGTGTATGGGTACCAAATCCAAGATTGCAATGCAAATTAGAAAGCTTCCGAAAGGTCCCCAACATTTATACATTTGAAAACAACATACACAGTCATAAAGTGCAGTACCTCCTTCAATTGCTCCAAATCCAACAGGTCCCAATTATATAACTTTCATTGCAGTTAACTAGAGTGTTTGAACACTTTTCATCTCTTCAGGGGCTAAATACCTTTTCGTTACCAAATTCTCTGTTCCAAACTCTTGGTTCTACGATACAAAACTCCTTAATTTAAAGTGTTTTTAATTATCTAAAAATGCATAATTATATGTAAGAACATTATATTATGTTCCGAACATTTTGATAACGAGAAAATTAATTAAATTACTAATAACATTAAATATTCCCAAGCCCGTGAACATTTTCGAAATTATTTGAAATTCATAGGCAGTGTCTTTCATTAGAAATGTGGTAAAGAGAAAGTTAAGCTATCTCAAAACATAATTTTTCATGTTACCTCCGTAACTATGTGTGTTTACACTCTTTACAAATTATCTCCTGTAATTGTTTGATGTGTTTATTCTATATATACATATATGTCAATCGATTTTTAATTTAATATTAATAAATGCTCAGATTTATTCCTTAGAATCTTGGAGCTTATTCTACAGGTGGTATGGCGCATGTTTCTGATATTCTCAGACATGACATCTTTAATTTAATTTTGGTAGTATATATATATATATATATATTGATTAGTCCAAGAGGGAGGCGTAAAAACTGTCCTGTGTGTGTGTATATATATATATATATATATATATATATATATATGTATATCCATAATGACCACGTGCAATTTAAAATACTACTAGTATATAAACTGCACATGAACTTTATGGACACCCTGTAAGTATGTATATATATATATATATATATATATATATATATATATATATATATATATATATATATATATATATATATATATATACACGCATACACAGGCAGCGAAAATACTTGAGAGCGTGAGAGATTCATAAATAGATAAAAGTTTATTTCTTAAGATGCAAATGAAAATAAATTTTAATGCAACCATTAGTTTATCTAACGGGGAGATTGTACATAGAAAATTACTCTATTAACACTTTCAAAATCTTGCAAAAACATAGTTGTAGAAAAATAGACTTCAAAAGAATATTGAAGGCAATTTATATATAAACACACACGCGTGTCTGTGTAGCCATAACAGTAACACGGCCTGGTTCAGAATATGGCGTATAGAGACTCATAAAATATAGTTATGTATAATAAGCATGCATTGTTTCTTACTGTGGGTATTTTAGGCTGTGATAAAAAATAGTATATAATTGTAATCTATCTATCTATCTATATATATATATATATATATATATATATATATATATATATATATATATATAAATATATGTGTGTGTGTGCGTGTGTGTATGTAAAAGGTAGACAGAAATAACAAAACAAACGGTGCAGTAAATGGAAGAAATATATGAGTTTCACGCTTAAAATAGCATGAACAGTCTGCCTGTCTGTCTGTCTATATATATATATAAGAAATTTGTGTAGTAGAATATGTGCATGTATATATATATATATATATATATATATATATATATATATATATATACTCCATAGAAACATTACACAAAAGGGTAAGCGCCTCCCTGTCTTCAACTGTCTTCCGTCTATCTACATATTCCACTTTTTAACTCCCCCTTTCTTTCCAAACATCTTCTCTAATTCCATCACTGACCTTACTCTCTCCCTCTTCCCCCATCTCTCTCTCCCTCACACACACACACACATCTCTAGATATCCACAAGTCTTCTATAGTTCCGTCTCTGTCTCGATATTCACACGTCTTCTATAGGAGTGGCAACTTGAACTGGGAGGGGTCACAGAGAAAGGGTAAAACCTGACATTCAATGATGTGCTAAACAATAGTTCAAATAATCAGCTTGTTTATATGTCATAATACAACTCCGGGTCTCCCAAGGACGGGGAGCTGGCGGAACGGGGACTACAAATTACTGAAAACATCTGTTTAAAATAATTGGTGATTTGTTATAGAAATATGGAGAAATGCGTAATTGAATAATTAATTATACAATACAATACTCTGATAGATAATTGAGATTGTAATTAACCCCAGGGTTGGATTTAGACCGGGGGGGGGGTGCTGACTTCAGGTGTGGGGAGGCCTCTCATAGACAAAAAATTAGAATACACAGCAAACCTCTCAATTTTACGTATCAAAGTTAGCTTGGCGCAAGTAATTGGAATTGAAAAGTTTTACATACAGGTATTAAATTCAAAAATTCTAACTATCGTAAAACTAAGAAACCCTGCTGAGGGCACAAATAAATTGCTAAGGCCGTTGTTGGTGGGAACCTCACTGCAAGGGGCCCGGAGCAATCGCCCCTTTTTGCTCTCCCCCCCTCCCTACATCATTAAATCCGGTCCTGACTAACGGCCAGTAAAATTGACCCCAGGCTATTTTACCGGTCCCAGTAAAATTGACACCCTGGCTATTTTGCCAGTAAATATTTTTATTATTATGAAAGCCGGTAATGTTAAAAATAACAACACACAGATTTAACACAGAAGTTTCTTTATTTTCACCACCAATTGTTAAGACAATGTATAATCTAACCATTATACTATTTAATAATAATATAATAATGAAATTATTGTGTAAAGTGCTCAGGTGCACTACAACTCGTCAATATAGTACATAGAATAATACACAAATGCCAGGGAAGTACATGTTTGTATGTGTTAGCTGTAGTGTTGGCGGATATCGGGAAGCATGGAGGCCTTAAAGGATGCAGTGTCTCGACAGCTAACAACTGATGCAGGTAGTTTGTTCCATGCTTCAGCAACTCTGAGCGTGAAAAAATGTTTCCGAAAGTCATGGGAACTGTGCTGTTTTCTTACTTTGTGGGCATGTCCACGTGTGTTAGACACATGGAAATCGAAAAGGCACTCAGGGTTGTTGTTGGCAACATGGTTAACAATTTTGTGGGTGTTTACCAAGTCAGTTGCCAGGCGTCGGAGCTTCAATGAATCCATGCCCAGGGAAGCAAGGCGCTCAGAGTATGGTAGATGCCTGATGGAGGGTATTCGCTTGGTTGCACGTCTCTGAACAGTTTCCAGGCGGTCAATGTCCTGAGCAAGATAGGGGTTCCAGACTGGTGATGCAAATTCTAAGTGTGGTCGCACCATAGCTGTATACAGCCTTAAATAGATATCTGGAGAGCGGCTGACAAAGGTCTTGCTGAGTGATGCTAAGACACCTTCGGCCCTCTTGACAATTTTAGAGACGTGCCTCGTCCAACGCAAATCGCTGCTGACCGTAATGCCCAGGTCACGTTCACAGGAAGACTTCTTGATATTAGTGCTGTGGAGGGAGTATGTGGACGCTGGGTTTTTACTCCCAAAATGCATGGTGGTGCACTTGTCCACAGCTAGCTTGAGTTGCCAGTCTGAGATCCACTGTTGCATTGTGTCCAGGTCAGACTGCAAGCAAGATCTATAGTGTTCAGGATCTGTCCTTTTTATCTCAAGGTACAGCTTGATGTCGTCTGCGTACTTTAGTACTGTGGCATTCCTTAAGTTGGCATCTATGTCATTAATATATGCCACAAACAAAAGGGGGCCAAGAACAGATCCCTGAGGTACACCAGATGACATCTCATATGGTGAGGAATGCTGTCCCAGAACCGTGACTACCTCTCTTCGACTGAGAATGAAGGACTTCAACCAGTTAAAAAGATCATCCTTCAGACCCATTGCAGAGAGTTTTGCCATAAGCCTTTTGTGTGGCACAGAATTAAAGGCCTTCGCAAAGTCAAGATAAACAACATCCACCCATGAGCCGCCATCAGTGATCCGGGTGATGTCCTCAAGAAACTCTATAAGTTGATCACAGCAGCTGGAGCTGGGGATAAATCCAAATTGCGAGGGCCGGATAAGACTGTGAGAGCTCCAGAAGTTCCAAAGTGTTTCTCTGACACAGGATTCCATCAGTTTGGCGATGCAACTAGTAAGACTGACTGGACGATAGTTCACAGGTGATGTGCGGTCACCCTTTTTGAACAGAGGAATGACACTGGCAGTTTTCCACTGTTCTGGAGTAGCACTGTTGTTCAGACAGAATTGGAAGAAGCGTGATAACTGGTGTAGAAGGAAGTACCCACCACGTTTAAGAAGCAGGTACGTAACACCATCAAGACCAGGAGAGGCATGGTTGCGTTTATTTTTTAGGTGACGTCGCAGCATTGCAGGTGTAAATTCCATGGTTGTAATAGAGTCCGGTGTCATAGGTGGTGGAGATGGTACACTCTGGTCGTCAATGGTGAAAATGCCTGCATAGCATTCAGCAATGAGCTCTGCGCATTCCTTGGGGTCGTCAGTAACCTGGCTTGTGTGGGGATTGCGAAGAGGACCAACTGGAGAGTGAGGCCTCTGCTTTGAGTGAACATACTTCCAGAACACCTTACTGTCAGGGCTGGTTGCTATGCGCTGCTCAAATTGAAGCACTGCCTTTTTTGTCACCTGTTTGAGGTGGTTGGACGATCTATTTCGCCTCTTCCTATTAATGTCTGATTTGTGAAGTTTGTACTCACGTTCAGCATTGCGCCGTTCTTTTCTGGCAAGACGGACTGCTGCAGTCTCCCAAATTGCGCTTTTAGGATGTTTTTTCCACTTACGTGGCACCGGTGCTGCACATGCTGTCCATATTGAGCTCAGGATGTTCTGGAGTACAGTGTTGACATCTCCAGAGTCATAGAACTCAAGCCAGTTTGGCCGTTGCAACTCGGTGCAGTAACAGTTCCAGTCTGCTTTATTCCAGTCAAAGTGAGCAGTTTGGAGATGGTTGTGGTTCTTGTTACTGCCCATGATGGATAGATTGGCAATGATCATAGCATGATCAGAGTCACCTAAAGGTTCCTCAGCAGTAACACTAATGACCGTTTCAGGAGTAGTGGTGAAGAGTAGGTCCAAAGTGTTGTCACCTCTCGTTGGGGAGGTGACCACCTGGGACCAACTCGAGTCCAGCACCAGCTCAAGGAAGTCATTTGCACTTGGCGGCCAACGAAAGGTCTCCCAGTCAATCTCAGGGTGATTGAAGTCACCTGCAATGAAAACATAAGTGGCTCTCTTCCTGGCAGCAGCTCTGAGGATATCACAAAGTTGAGTGTCCTGATGGTAATTTGGGGGACGGTAAACGACTCCAAGTAGCAGTGTTGACATGGTCATACGTATATCGCAGAAAAAAACTTCCTGCTGTGATTGGTTCAAATCAGCACAAGGAATTGCCGACAGATTTGACCGAACGTAGACCATTACACCACCACCACGACGATTAATACGGTCTTTACGAAACAGGTTGTAGCCAGTCATGCTGAAAACCCCATCACAGAGTAAGGGATGTGCCCAAGTTTCCGTGACTGTAATGAAGTCCGGGTTGATACTTTTGACGTAGGAGTCAAAAAGATGAATCTTATTGCATAGACTACGTGCATTCAAGGACAACAGTTTGTACTTTGATTCCAGTCTATGATTATGTGCAGGGGATGGCAGGTTGTTCTGATTTAGTTTCCCAGAGTTTTTTTCAGTTTCTTTATTGTCAGTTGTTGTGGGTACAGTGTTTTCAGACCAGCTGGTGTCTCTTTTCCATGATTCGCCACCCTTAACAAACTTCCATATCTGCCCATCATCTCGTAGGCTGAAGCTTTCATGTTCTGCCGAGCTGCGGTTTAGGGAAGCTGCAGCACGCAACTTTGGGCGGACATCAGGTGGAAGACCAGGACGTGTTCGGAAAGCAATCCGACTTTCACGCCTAGCTTTATCAGAGGCTACAAGGTATGAACGTGCCTCAGCCGAGTTTGAAAACGACAGTCTAATTAACCTGGGTTTCGGGCCTGGTCGGCCAAGGCGTA
This sequence comes from Eledone cirrhosa, assembly GCA_964016885.1. Lineage (NCBI taxonomy): Eukaryota > Metazoa > Mollusca > Cephalopoda > Octopoda > Eledonidae > Eledone > Eledone cirrhosa. The sequence continues at coordinate 19,221,132 of OZ024742.1, forward strand.
GAGCACCCTTTGCGGGAGCACAGCCCAGGTCTTTGGATGAACTGGCAGCAAATGCCTGAAGATCAACTATGTCTTCCGGCACACCAATGGCAATCACTTCGTGGTTTGCAGATTCAGTGGCATTCTCAATGCGTCTAGGTTCAACATGAGGTACGCGGAGATTTTTTAACAAGGCACTCCGGTAAGATCCCTCATTGTGCGGTTCTACACGAACGCTTGATTTTATTTCCGCTATTTCTTGACTTAAAGCGGAAATCATTTGCCGTATTTCCACAAACTCCGTATTGACGGTCGGTTTTTGTTGTTGTTCTTCTCCTTCAACAGGCATGGTAGAAGACACAGTCGTCGGTTGTTGTTGTTGAAAAGTAACGGGTGAGGAAGACATGGGTTGCTGTTGTTGATGAAGTCCTTCAACGGGGGTAGTAGCAGAAGCTACGGTCGTTGGTTTTTGCTGTTGTTCAGCGACAATGGTAGAGGAAGACACGATCCTCGGTTTTTGTTGTTGTTCAGGAACAATGGTAGAAGACACGATCTTCGGTCTTTGTTGTTGTTCCGCAGCAATGGGAGAAGCAGGCATACAGTCCAGGCACTGAAAGGACCAGTTTGTTAGCTGGACCATCTCCCAGAGTCTATCCATCGTAGCAATGTGATGTTTCTTATTTTGGCCTGGGATCTTCCGGAAGCCTGTGGCGCATTGAAGGCAGACAGAGATGCGACAGGTTCCACATTCGACCCAACGATTACGGAACGAGTTTTCGGGTTCCGTACAGATATGGCAGGTGTGATCTTCCGAGCAATGTTCTATTTTTGGACATCGACCAGTTTTGTCGCAAATTTCATCGATGGATATCACCATGGCAATTTTGTTATTTCTACCCATCCGTAGAAAAACACAGAATGTAAACAATATAGGTTTAGCGCACTTGATTACGATAGAAATAAAATGTCTGTTTTTTTTGTGTATTTTGTTTCCGTTTTCCTAAATGTTGTGTGTGTGTAGAAGAGTCTGTGCATGTAAACAAATAAATATTTACCTGCACAATAGCCTGAGGGTCTATTTTACAGGGAGCAATAACATAAGCTTAAAAAGCATGTTTTTCTATTGTACCGAGACCGGTAAAATAGCCTATTCTAATAAAAGAAGGAACAAATATATAGAAAACCAATGTATACCGAGTACTGTATGTCTGATGAGTGACTGGCGACGACATTTCAGTTCGAGTCATCCTTCACTTTGCCCAAATAAAATTATATAACGAATATCGTTTTTTAAAACAGCACATGCACATTTACTATAGAAATAGATGTACGAGGTACACTCTCTTTTAATTGACCTACGTAACTGTCACTCTAATACATCCTTGATATGGTTATAATAAGCTAACATGCCAAATCTTTATTTTCCAGGTTGATGGTTTGGGTCGCTACAGCACTTTAAACACAGAACATAAAGGAGAATTTTGCTGAAATATATTGAACAGTTTTAATTTTAAAGTAAGATATTTTATATGGAATAATATTTTCTACTACGGTCGGAATATTAACAATTCATTCCTAACAGTTTCTTTGTTCTGTTTCTTTCACCATTAAGGGTCGGACGCCATGCTTTCCAGCATAGTTACGTCCCTTTACGATCTGAGTTCAAATCCCGGGGTCGATAAAATAAAGTACCAGTAATGTACTGGGTAATTGCTGGCCTTGTGCCAAAGGTAGAAACAATTATTAATACATGATTATTATTGTGAATGAACCGGGGTGATTAACCCATTATTATTCTATTTTGAATTATAATGTTTTCTAACATTATCATAAGGCCAGAAATTTGGGGGAAGGGGAAAGTTAAATATAATGACCCAGTACTTAACTGGTACTTTATTTTATCGACCCCGGGAGAAAGTCGTAACTAAATACTGCAAAGCATTTTGTCCGATTTTCTACCGATACTGCCAATCCAGCACCGTTCTATTTTAAGCAATAATGGTTTCTGATTTAGGCAGACCAACAATTTTGGGGGTGGAGAAAGTTGATTAAATCGTGTTACTCTTACTTTATTTATCGACTCCGTTAAAGATGAAAGGCAAAGTTAACCTCGACGGGATTTGAAATCAGAACGCAAACGGTCGTAATTTTATGCCGTGAAGGATGATGATCGACGTTCTACCGGCACTGCCATAATATTAGTAAAAGTTGTTTACGCTGGATGGACTTAACGCTGACAATATAACACAGACTAAAATTCATTGTCAGCATTATTGTTCACCCCTTTGTCAAATTAATTACGTACCAATTGTTGTTTAGCAAATTATCGGCCTTGGTATGACAAATTTACAACCTATAATCTACTAGGAAAGAATCGTTAGACAGATTTTATGGGCAAATCCAACCAGCAAGAGACCCAGGTGTAGACTCCGAGCAAGATAGTTGGATAACATCCAGGAGGTTAGGTGGTCTCGCTTGGGGATTCAGCCGGATGAGTTGGAGACGGTTGCTTCTGACAGGACCCGCTGGAAGGAGTGTTCGAGGACTCCTCGTCACCCACGACCTTCTCAGGAATAAATGGGTGAAGAAGAAGATGAAGTCTACTAGTATTCCGTCTAATTTTTGGTTCAATGTATTCTGAACTATATAAACTATATAAACTGTTGGGTGTAATTTGACTAAGAATTATTTGTAGTATGCCAAGCAACCAAATAGAAGCTTTTTCCTTGACTTGTATATCAAGCATATACACTGTCGTAAATGTGTTCCTCTCTACTGAAGCTTGTAACATTCCTATTGATATTTTATTTTCTAGCTTACCTTAATATATGGCAAACTTATATGTTTATCCCTTCTTTAATTTAAGGCGTAAGTCCTCACGCCAGAATTCTGAAGTCTCCTGTTATGCTTCTATAACTGAACCGCCATACAATTGTTATATTTATAATATTCCACAATAAAAGGAAATTAAGGATATATCTATACATTCAAAAAGGTTTTAATGAATTCATTATTAACGCTGCGTAAGTCTATCATATAAACTTATGAATTAAACATTACTAAACATTAGTTGACAACCATGGAAAAATTAAAAGCCATAATTATATCATAAGTGTGCAGGAAAGTATTTCAGAGATTACAACAAGAAAACTACCTAAATACGTAACAAAGAGTTCTGGTCGGAAGGTATTCAGAAAAAAAGTGGGCCAAAGTTGATTTTAACAAAAGACATCTTATCTTTTGTGTCATAGATCTAGGACAAAGACCTCCTATTAACAAGAAGCCTTTTAGGAGTTAGTTAATTAATAATCGTACTCTCGGGTCCCAAATAGGGTTTGGTGGCTGGAGAAAGTGGGGCGGGAGGGATCGATGATTTTTCTAGGTTGTCACTCTTGATTTTTTTAAAACCAGAATTAGTTGTTTAATTTCCATATTGGGATCCCAACCCATCCTATTTATTTTATAACGTATGAGATTTCTAGTAGTGTATCTTTTGTCATGTATAATGTTTTTATTTATGTCAAAATTAATTGTTGCAGGAATGATATAACATTTCGCCGGAGATCAGCAAAAGTTAATAAGCGCGAGGGGTGGATAAGAGTGTGGGAGGGATCTGAAAAATTAATAGGCGGTGGGGAGGGGTGATTATTTGAGATCCGAGAGTAGATATACGATGTGTGTTGGGTGATATTTGACAGAAAAGACTCACTGCTGAACATAGACTTAATGATTCTAAATAGCTTTTGAAATTATAGTGAAGAGAGACACAGAATTTTGCAAAGCAAAAATCAAAAGAGTAAAATAATTACATTTAGAAATGCATCCGTGAGTTTTATATCGAAATATAATATACGATTCGTCGTTAGAACAAAAGGATGGTGATGGTCATCAAAATGTCTTTGGGTATTTGTTCTAGCTTTCTCCGTTCTTGGTTCAAATCCAGCTGAAAGTAATTTCACCTTTCATCCTTATGTAGTAGATAAAATAAAGTTCCAGTCCAGGGTGTTGCATTACTTAACCATTTACACGTTAATTTATCGATTAGAACATTCTTCTGATCGAACTAAATACCCACCGCCTAAACCAATTTATTTTCTGAATTTATATATCATAATATATATATTTTTTTTAATCGTATTCTATAAGGCCAAGCAACATGGCCATCTTCCCGTTCCGTAATGGTAAATCGCTTATCTGGAATGCCACAAGCAGCGGCACATTCTCCATCGACAACCTGGTGTAGTCTACGACAAATCCAGGCTCTGCTGCACTTCGGGTTGAGGAGGGTAAACTCTCCAAATAACGGTCGCTCTCCGACAAGTTTGCAATCGAGCCAATAGCAGTGGAGGCGCCTGCTGTCCTTGGCCCTAGGATCACATCCCTACTCACCACCATCGCCGCGGAGTTGGCTACCCAGAGGTGTGGGCCTCTCGAGCTGGAATTGCTCTTCCAACGCGTCTCTCTCGCCATCATCCGAGGAAACGCCTTCTCTATTCTGTCGGCCGCAGGGCAGCCAGCGCGTGGGCTCCCATTTGCTTATAATAATTGTTTCTACTTTCGGCACAAGGCCACCAATTACCCAGTGCATCACTGGTACTTTATTTTATCGACCCCGTAAGGATGAAAGGCAAAGTTAACCTCGACGGGATTTGAACTCAGACCATAAAGGGCCGTAACTCTTTGCTGCAAAGCATGGCGTCCTATCCTCTACATGGAGAGAGCTGGAGACACGTAGGCAGTGACAGTGAGAGTTTGGTTCCATTGTGTTCGGACCTGGTTTATATATATTTATTTACCGCACCACATTTATACTTCATTCTATAACTGTTTGAGTAAAAAGTGAATTCTTTAAAAGTGATTGATGTCTTTAATAACTTATCTTTTGGTCGAAGTATATTCGAAGTTTATGTTTGACTAACATTACAAGATTCTATATTTCAATTGCTCTATAATTTAATTACACAAACAAATTTCACGCCATAATTGTTTCTACTTTTGGAATAAGACCAGCAATTATCCCAGTGCATTACTAAAATGAAGTACCAGTAATGCACTGGGATAATTACTGGCCTTGTGCCAATAGTAGACAACATTATAGCGTGAAATGTGTTTGTGTAATTAAATTATAGAGCAATTGAAATATAGAATCTTGTATGAGCAAATATATAATTTCCATCGTTATATAGTTCGAATAGGCTACTTTGCCTGTCGCGGTAAAATAGACAAACTTGCTTTTTAAGTTTATTTTACCGGTCCCGGTAAATATAAACAATGTTTGTATTGGGTCTGGGTTAGGGTTAAAATTGTCTTAATAATTGGTGATGAAAATAAATAAGCTTCTGTGTTAAATCTGTGTTGTTTTAACATTACCTCCCTTCATAATAATTGTTTCTGATTTAGGCACAAGGACAACAATTTTTGGAGAGACCTAAGTCGATTAAATTGACTCCAGTACATTACTGGTGCTTTATTTTATCGACTCCGTAGGGATGAAAGGAAAAGCTAACCTCGGCGAGACTTGAACTCAGACCGTAAAGGGCCGCAACTCTATACTGAAAAGCATGGTGTCTGACACTCTTACTGGCAAAATAGCCTCTTCCTATTTAGTTTGAAAAAGGTTGCTTTCAAGTGTCCTTAACTATGATATCCCTGTCGCCCTACTTTAGATAGTATCGATTTTCATCCATCAACTCCTACAACCTCTGACATTAACAAGGTTATCCTCTCTAACTTTGTTCAGGTTAAAACTATATTTGTATTTAAAAGAATACATGAAAAGGCATGTGTTTGTTCATAGCATATTTAGCGTCGTCGTTTATGTACAGTCAAAGCATTAAGACTATTATCACCAGCGCTGAACCTTCCATAAACACCCTTGTCAACACAACTTCTATTCATCTAGAGCGGTAAGTATTTATTTTGATACGAAACCTCAACTAACGTATTCTGGTTTTCGTTTTTTCGTATATATATATATTCACTACCCACGCCTCCTTATCTTATAGAAAACGGTACAAAGAGTATAAAACTATCGATAAAGGTTCTCATAGCAAACAATTCTCACTGAGTACTCGTCTATCTAAAGTGCACTGGCGACCAATCATTGTTGTTATAGCAACAACGACCATTACGGCCCAGTATTTGTGTCTATTTGTTTTAATCACACATGAAAAACATCCCCCGGCTGTGAGTTTTCAACAGAATTCTTTTCTTTTCTTATTCTTTCATTAATATATATTTTATGTGGTTTTTTCTATATTTATTTGTTAGTTTATTCTTGGCCTTGTTTCTTTCCTTTTATAAATGGGTTCCGTTTGAGCACCAAATTTTTGACCTCGTCTAAAACAACATTTGAACTCTCCAGGAATGTATTTGTTATCCAACAAACGGCTTTTGTAAACATTTCTCACACAACCGTTTCTTGAAGGTCTCTATATGGAAAGGGACCACTTTCCGGTTATTACTAGCATGGAGTCTATTTTCACTTTGTGGATACAAACTATTGTTTATATATATATATATATATACACCTAGACGCGCAGATATAGCAAAGGGACAAGAAGAATATAAATAGATATGCAACACATATAAGTAATTTATATGTATATTATGTATGCTAGACATATATGTTTAAATAATTATCTGTCGCGTTCCCTTCTTCTTCTTCTTCTTCTTCTTCTCACTCTCGTTTCTCTTTCACTCGCACGCACACACACACACACACGCGCTATGTTTTTTTTTGTGTGTGTGATATGGCTATATTTATAACTGCATATATATGTTTAGGTACACGTTTTATGTAAAACGTGTACCTCTGTAAGATCAGTGTTAGTATTTGTGTTTAAATTGTGTCAATAATTGGAAATGTGTTTCCCCCACCCAACCTTCTTTGATGAACTGCTGGATGAAGTCTCGGCAACTACGTGGGATTTAGACCAACCTGTAGATTTGCTATATCGAAGCAATCAACATTCGATATAATTAATTAGGGATATCTGAGTAATCACCATTCAATTTTTTAGTGGAGACCTCTGGTGTACTTGGCCCTAGGATCACCTCCCTACTCACAACCACAATCGCCACGGAGTTGGCTAGCCACAAGTGTGACCTTCGCGAGTTGGAATGGCTCTTCCAATACGTCACCCTCGCCAACCTCTGAGGAAACGCCTTCTCGATTCTGTCCACCTTGGCGGCAGGGTGGTCAGCGCCTGGGCTCCCACTTGCTTATAATAGTGAGATACCTTAGCCTTCACAACCATAGCCACCATACCTTAGCCACCACCACCATAGCCACCATATCATAGCCTTCACAACCACCACCACTATCATCCCCATTGCTATCACCACAACCACTAGCACCATCACAATCACCCTATTTGGCACCACCATAGCCATCACAACCACCACCACCATCATCATCACCATCACTATAGCTATCACCATCACAGCCATTACCACAACAATCACCATCATCACTATAGCCATGACAATTACCCCCAAAGGCACCACCATAGTCATCACAATCACCATCACCGTCATCAGCATCACCTCCAAAGGCACCACCATCACCATCCCAGCCACTACCATCACCACGATTACCATCATCACCATTGCCATCACCATCACAGCCACTACCACCACCACCACCATCATCACTCTATCTGCACCACCGTAGCCATCACCATCACAACCACTACCACCACCACAACTATCATCACTCTATCCGCACCACCGTAGCCATCACCATCACAGCCACTACCACCACCACCACCACTACCACCACCACCACCACCATCACTCCAGTGTCCCAAGACATACGGTATAAGAAACAGCCCCTACCCAGAGCTAATCTACTGTATAAAAAAAAAAAAAAGATTGTCGTCTTTTAATGTAGACGACGTCAATTGTAAGTTTAGAACAAACATCAAGAAATTATCTCTTTAAAAGATCTAAACCGTAGATACAGTTGTATTAAAGGGCTGCTAAAGACACAACAGTATCCCTGGCCCCTACCCTACCTCGTTTATGTTTATCTTCGGCTGTTATATGGGCCGGTTCCTTTAGGGCACATGATATATCAATTAATTATATATCCGATTTCTTAGCATTATTAGCTGAAATAATTACTTACTAAATTACTGCCACTATTCTAAACGTCAAACTGCCCTGCTCAGCAGGCGGCAATTACTACATCTACAGAACCACTACAGCAGGATACTACATCTACAGAACCACTACAGCAGGATACTACATCTACAGAACCGCTACAGCAGGATACTACATCTACAGAACCACTACAGCAGGATACTACATCTACAGAACCACTACAGCAGGATACTACATCTACAGAACCACTACAGCAGGATACTACATCTACAGAACCACTACAGCAGGATACTACATCTACAGAACCACTACAGCAGGATACTACATCTACAGAACCACTACAGCAGGATACTACATCTACAGAACCGCTACAGCAGGATACTACATCTACAGAACCACTACAGCAGGATACTACATCTACAGAACCACTACAGCAGGATACTACATCTACAGAACCGCTACAGCAGGATACTACATCTACAGAACCACTACAGCAGGATACTACATCTACAGAACCACTACAGCAGGATACTACATCTACAGAACCGCTACAGCAGGATACTACATCTACAGAACCGCTACAGCAGGATACTACATCTACAGAACCGCTACAGCAGGATACTACATCTACAGAACCACTACAGCAGGATACTACATCTACAGAACCGCTACAGCAGGATACTACATCTACAGAACCGCTACAGCAGGATACTACATCTACAGAACCACTACAGCAGGATACTACATCTACAGAACCACTACAGCAGGATACTACATCTACAGAACCACTACAGCAGGATACTACATCTACAGAACCGCTACAGCAGGATACTACATCTACAGAACCGCTACAGCAGGATACTACATCTACAGAACCACTACAGCAGGATACTACATCTACAGAACCACTACAGCAGGATACTACATCTACAGAACCACTACAGCAGTACTAATGCAGGATTGTTTATATTCTTATTAGTTTTTGATAGGCTACACACAAATACAATTTTTGAGATTAGGTAACCCATACAGTTTTATAACCTATTATGCTATACATAAATACAATTTTATAACGTATAAGGGATTAGTTAAAGTATCTTTTAAGGCTCATGAAGCCTGTACTTATCCCCGGTTTCCCTGGCGTTACGTGACTGAGAATACACGACTCTCTCTGGACAGGACACTGGTCTATCAGGCCGGTACTTGCCCCCGGTTTCCCTGGCGTTAAGTGACTCTGAGAATACTAGTACAAGACTCACCCTGAAGATGACACCGGTCTGTCGCAGGTTTAACTCCCAGCTAGTGCTGGTACTCATTCTCAGCTAAGTGTAATGTAGCAATTGATGTATCATAGTTTATGCCTGAAGACAAAACCTTAAATTTCAGTATAACGAAATGGCCCAAGCCACTGGAAAAACCTTGAGACGTTTCATCTTTTTACAATCGTTCGATGTTTTATAATGAGAAGTTAAAAAGAAGTCATACAATCTGGGCTCAAATTCTATCGAGGTCAACTTTGTCTTTTATTGTTTCGGGGCTCGATAAATAAAATACTTGTCCACAATACTGGGGTCGATTTCTCTCTTCTCTGTCTAGGTGAAGACCATCCTACGACTCTATCAGAAGTCCATTTATCCATCCATACAAACACCTTATAAAATTATATGTTTCTGTAGCTTGATAGCTTATAAAATTGTGTGTGTTGTCTATGAGTGGGGATGAAATGAAAATGATATATCGTAAAACAAAATCTCAGTATAATTCATTAGACTTGGTGTATAAAGACCGCATATGACATCAGAATGGGAACCTTCCCATTGGTGGAACTGTTAACGACACAAACAAGGGCAAGGAAAGATATAAGAAAAAATGTTTTATCTACAAACAATTTTTGTATGCTTATTTTCATGAGTGTGTTTGGAATGTAAAAATAGGACATTAAATGTCTACAATCGAGTGTACGTACATTCACACACACACACACACACACACACACACACACACACACATTAAAAGTGTACAAAAAAATGCATTAAATTGTGTGTGTGAGTTCTTGCAAAACCCATTGCCATGTTTAACAGGTTGAATATTACAAGATGATATTTTTGACACTCGCTAGCAACTAACATTTGCTTGCAACATCAGCTGACGAGTGTAAGCATTGGGCTTGTACTACGATCAAGTGACTTTTGAAATACGACACATCCACCACCAGTTTGTCACAAGACATGTTATCACTCTTTACAATATTAACTAAAATTATGAATTTGTAATGGGTGCATCCCAAGGCAAATGATCACAACAATAGTGGATCACAAGAGATAGTAATTGAAAAAATCGGGTTAATTGATATTCGTGCCAACTCTTACCCGTGTTCGTGAATCTTGAGTAATAATCGAAAGAATATGATCACAAATACAAGCGGCCGAAATGAGATTCCTCCGAAGGGGTTTTAGAATAACGTTGCTTGATAGTGTACATATCTCGGACATCAGAGAAACGCTCCAGGTAGAGCCACTACTTCTCCAAATTGAGAGATCACAGCTCCGATACTATAGGCATATGGTTAGAATGTCTCAAGAAAGAATTGCTGGACAGATTTTACAGGCAAAACCAACCGGCAGGAGACCCAAGAGTAGACCCCGAGCAGGATGGTTACATAACATCCATGAGCTTGTCTGGTTTCGCTTGGGGATCCAGCCGGATCAGTTGGAGATGGTTGCTTCTGACAGGACCCACTGGAAGCGTTTTGAGGAATCTGTCCCCACGACCTTCTCAGGAATAAGTAGCCAAAGAAGGGTAAAAAATCCCTGGAGACGGACAAAGTAGAGAGGGTACATTAACCACTATTATAAAGAACCAATGGGCACCAGATCCCTCTTCCTAGTGGATTTTAAGCCAGTAAATAGAACTATGAAGAAACCTATTTGTTAGTACTTTGTGTTACTGGTACTTACTTTTATCAACCCCATAACGATGAAAGGCAAAGCTAACCTCGGCTGAATTTGATCTCAAAACGTAAAGGGACGTAACTATATATCGCAAAGCATATCGTCCGACGCTCTTTCGATACTGTCACTCCAATGGAAATAATGATTTCTAGTATAGGCACAAGGCCAGTAATTTGGGGGAGGGGAAAGTCAATTAAATCGAGCCCAGTACGTTATTGGTATTTTCTTTTAATAGTTAACCTCGGCGGGATTTAAACTCAGATCGTAAAGGGCCGTAACACTATTCTGCAAAGCATGGTGTCCGACTCTCTACCGATACTGCCAATCCACCGCCCTACTCCAATGGAAATAATAAGATTCGTTCAATATTGTGAAATGAGTTAATAGATTTTTAATTTTGGCACAAGAGCAGTAAACTTGGGGGAAGGGTGTAGTTAATCAATATCAGTTCTTGAATGACATTTTTTTTTCTCGATCCCGGAATGAGGAACGGCAAAGCTGACCCATGTAGTATTTCAAGAGTGGTGAGTAAATACTGAGATTCTAAGATAATCACTATCTAAGTGGTGTGAAATAAACACAGATTTATTGATATTATATGTAAACTGTTATTCTTGGTAATTTTGTTTTAACTTTTGTTACAAAGAATGTTAGGTGGTCTAGAGTACTTGCTTTTACCCTTCTTTTCCTCTCATTTATGGCTTTTATAGTTCTTTCCCTTACTTTCACACACAGCCAGATCTGCCTTTCTTTATACCTTTCAAATTTGTAATGTTATTTATACAATTGTAAATAAAAGTTCATCTATATTAGGCAAGAACAAGGGGTACTAACTGTTTGTTGGGACGTTACAAAAATGCAAACCTGAGTGACGTTTGAAAACTGTACAGTGACGTGACAAAGGGAAAATACCCCCCCCCCCCCCCCCCCACACACACACACACACACACACAATCTTTTTTTTTTTTTTTTTTTTAAATTCATGAAATTTCTAATTTGAAATTAAAAATCGTGAAAATAAAGGAAAATTTTATCTTTTCCCAAATGAAAGTTATTTAAAAATACTTTTCACAGTAATACTTGTATGAGGAAATTCTGCATATAATCGATGTTTAATAAGATATTCTATCATATTTTTCAGCTTGTCGCAATATGTGTTAGTGCTACGCTTTTCACAACAAAATCGAAGACACGGTTGAAATTTTTAACGCAATGAAAGAATGAATATTCATAAAATGAATATTCATAAAATGAATATTCATAAAAACTGGAATTTCCACGGAATTTGTCGGATTTCTGATATATAAAAAAGTTTGAATCACACGGGATTGCCTTTGAGAATTCTTGTTTATTCCCACATAAAATATATATGAAAGAAATCAAATCTCTTTAATAGAATATTATCCCAGCTGCTTTAGATAGAAAGTCTAAATGAAACTTGTTTTCGAATGTTTTAGTCACAAATCAGATAAAATAATTGTTGAAAATATGTAATGAAAAGAAACATACAGATAACACATTATTTTGAGATATATAAACTTAAAATGTAAACAAAGTGGTTGGCTTGAAAAGCAAATGTGAACATTCGAAATATGTGCGCCCCAAAGCAAATGATTATAACAATAGGCGATCACTATAAATAAGAGAAAATCAAGATGGAGAAATGCGAGGAATCGAACCCTGCGTAGCTAGAATGACGGACGAATATGTTAACCCATAGGTTAAAGTGCCAGTGGGTTCGATTTCTAGCAGATACCTCTGCCTCCAGATGTGCTTTACCCGATATTCTCATATTTATAGTGATCATCTATTATTTTAGTCAGTTGCGTTGGGGTGCACATATTTCAAAAATGATATATATACATATATATATATCATTCATTTTATTAAAGTTAGATAGTCTTGTTACTCTGGCATTTCGCGTGCTGATCACAGGGTCGTCTGAAGACCATGTGAGAAGCAGGCGAAGCTCCATAGTAACACGACTCACTATCTAGCCATAATAAAATGAATATTTAAACTCGACTTCGGTATTGAGTACTCTTTGCTCTCGGCTGTCACCTATATATATATATATATATATATATATATATATATATATATATATATATATATATATATATATATATATATATATATATATATATATATATATATATATATATATATATATATATATATATATATATATATATATGCATGGTCCCGTAACTCCTGAGGCAATCGTATATTCTCCCGTTTTGACATACGGCGCTTCTTAGGGTATCCTTAAACCTGGAGGAGCCAATCGCCTCTCCAGGATATATATATATTTATACATGCATGTATGTGTGTGTGTGTGTGAGAGAGAGAGAGAGAAATAACAACACAATCGGTACAGTGTATGGAAGAGTACGTACGCATGTATGACGTTTAGAAAAAGACTAGTGTGTGACACAAGTCTGTGATTCCATTTCAATTCCCGGTCATCCTGGTAAGTTATTTAACATAAACCATACGAGCCTTAGAAAATCACAAGCTCACCACGGCCCCCCTTTATAACTAAGATATGTAAACCCAATCTTTAATTGCTTGTTATCGATAGGGTGCTTGAACTAGCACAGATGCTAAATGACACTTATTTGGTTGATATAACAATTGTAAAAACGTGGGCGAGATGATCTGTTGTTAGGAGAAATACACCTTCATCAACAATAGCAAAATACTTTTGTTTTTAGAACGATGGATGATAATTGATTAGAAATAATGTCATCGGTTTGTTTATGTTTGGGTTCTGAAAAGAAGAAAAAATTGTCTCTGAATAACCAGAAAGCTAACATGAACCCTAAATATAAGGATTTCCCCTTTAATCTTCAGCTGTCTATTCAGCTATCTACAAACCCATTTTATTTATTATTCTCGTGATTATTTTTATCTTCGACGCCAAAGCATTTCAGCTTTCCCTGTCTTGGAGAGAGATTACATGAGAAATAACTTCGTAATTTTCTCGGTGAACGCCCAGAGTTTCTCGGCTGAATCATATTAAGAGAAATCAACACACTCCAGTCCTATGTTGTAATTCTATAAATAGTTTATCCATAACGTTTACAGCAGGAAGTTTTTGTGAGCAGAAACAGGCGGTATGAATGTCACTTGGTCAAACAACTTTCCAGTCTTGTTGTTGACAACTTGTTGTTCAGTAATAATTTATTCACCAACAGAACCCCTGGCTTTACAGTTTCCCTTGCTTCCCATGTTTTTCTTTATTTTAATGTGTATTTTGCCTCAAGTTCGCCTTCCCTGTTTAAAGTTTATATTTTATTTTATTTTATTTTATATTCACTTATCTCTATAAATCTTGTTTTTCTTTCTTTCTCAACTGTAAGAAGTACTAGAAACTTCCACTGGTATGCCATGGCTTACTAGCTCTATGCGGACTTTTAAATTGATTAGATAAATAAATAAATGCTATACAGTAAAATATTTTCTGCTGATTATCGAAAGACAATGCGACTTAATGATTGAAATGTAGATAGAAGTGTTTCAATTTACACTAATTCAATTAGTTTTCGTTTTACTAGAAACCTCAGCGACGAATTTTTAAGGAAAAATGTAAATATTAGATTCCTGTGTCAGGGATTTTCAGACCCACCACAAACAGAAGCGTAGTACTGTTCTTTAGATTAACTGGAACAGAAAATACCGATAAAAATTGCTGAATTGTAAAATTCTTTTGTTGTTTATTCCCTGTCATAAGACTCTGAAAGTTTACACGCTTCCAGTCAAATGACCAAAACGTAGACATTTTGTATTCCAAATGTTCCATGTATCCTTAAATATACACTATAATATAACATTTATTCCTTTAGAGTTTAAAGGGATACATATCTCATACACTGTCTAGAGTCTGGACAGAGTATGAAAGATGTACCCCTTTTAATTTGTAAGGCTCGGATCAACTCCTTCCAACGAGAAAATAAAGGGAAGCTACATGTATCTTTCTTAAAAAATAGGATCTACTGATACATTTTTCGATGGATAACTGTAGTTAATAAAAATGAGTTATCCCAATTTAAGAGGTTTTGAGACTTTTATCAGAGATATTTATTTAACTTAGATCAACAGTAGAATCTCCCCCAAAGTAGGATCGCCCCAACTTCAATTCACTTGTTGTAGCGCTTCAGTCACTTCTGTATCGCCCCCATATAGTCCTCCAAAGTGAAGGTACCTAAGGCGCTTGTCACAGTCTCCTTTGTCTCATCCACTGTATAGCCGAATGGATAAGAAGTTCACTTCACAAAAATTAAATCCCGAGTTTAATCCCACTGCGGAGAATGTTTGGCAAGAGATATCTGCCATAGTCTCCGGTCTTGTAAGTGGGTGGACGGAAACTGTTTCGAAACCCGCCGTCCTCTGGGGAAACACCTTCTCTATTCTGTCCGCCGGGGCTGTGGGAAGGCCACCAATATGATTGACTGACTTGTCATTATATATAAGGACAAAGAATAATGCTTACAACAAACAGATGGAGCACTATCCAAATTACATTACACTATTTCATTACACTATTTCTGATGAAAGACACTGCCTATGTTTTTCAAATAATTTTGAAAATTGGCAAGAATTTAAAGAGATTTAATAATGTGACAAACTTTTTCATTATTATGTGTACAGATTGACCGTGTCTGGAATTGAAACATCCAGCCTTGTCACACTGCCACGCTAAATCACGCTGGAATGACTTTTCAAAATCCTTTTGGAGCATCTTTTCTATAAAACTCCACACTTAGTCAAGTGATCTCTGTTACCAATAAAACTCCCCATGGTTGTATCATTTTAGCTGTTGTTCTCCAGTTTGCTTCTTTCTATCTTCTGGGATAATTTGTCCTTATTTATCGTAAAATCACTTAACATTTAACTCTACAAGATACATCAGCAATGCTGGTATAGTCACTGCTTCCGCCTCACTCGCTCTCCCCATCTCTCATTATTATAAGCAAATGGCGCTGGATTGGTAGTATCGGTAGATGGTCGGGCGCCATGGTTTGCAGCAAAGAGTTATGGCCCTTTATGGTCTTAGTTCAAATCCCGCCGAGGTTAACTCTGCCTTTCATCCTTACGGGGTCGATAAAATAAAGTACCAGTAATACACTGGAATAATTGCTGGCCTTATGCTAAAAGTATAAACAACTATTATAAGCAAATGGGGCTCACGCGCTGGTCACCCCGTGGCCCCGGTAGACAGAATAGAGAAGACGTTTCCCCGGAGGATGGGGAGGAAGACGCATTGGAAGAGCCATTCCTACGGGAAGCCAACTCCGTGCCGATGGTGGTGAGTATGGAGGTCGTCCTAGGGCCAAGGACACCAGAAGTCTCCGTTGGAAATTATATTAAAGGTACACGTATCTGTGGACTGCTCAGACACTTACATATTAATTACATGAGTAGCCTATTTTATTTACCGCACAACTGGAACATCATCGTCGGATTGCACTTACACGTGTAGCCTTAAAATAATTCTCAGGGAGATTCAGTGTTGTACAGTGTGTGACAGATTTGACCCTTTGAATTGCAGGTACAGTCCACCCGAGAAGCTTTCAGAATCTGCCAGTCCAGTTTTACTCACAATGCATGGATTAACCCGGCTCTATGGTAAATGATACTTACCTAAGTAAGATAAAACCCGGCACCTCGTGATTACGAAGCGAGCGTCTTAACCATTCGGCCATGCTCCATCCTTTTCGTTTGATTAAGTTGGCATATTTATGTTCATTGCACTAAAAGGTTTTCTGGTGAATCTTTAAATTTCTAGATTGTTGTCATGTCCTATCTCAGTGTACCTTTCGGTGTCAAATATGTGTTATCTATGTACTGGAATCTAGGTTTTGTATATCTTTCTGACAATCCACCACGATTTGGTCACTCCTACTTGATTGGTTTGCCTGGGGTGAACTGAGGTGTTCTGTATATGGCTTCTAACCTTGTTTCCTGTGTTATAGCTATACAAATGTGACGTATTATTAAAGTTTTATTTTCAAAAAGGTGTATATTTTTTAGGCCAGGAGTGTTATATTGCAGCATGTTTAGAATTGCGGTATTATGTTTAAACGCCGTATATTGTCGACTTAAGTTCTTGACATGTATTTTCTATATGAAATTGTTTTTAGGAGTTGTTGGTTATATTTTATGAGGAGCGGTGAAATTAAGAAGGGAGATAATGACACTTCCGGTATCCTAATGTTTTTTTTTTTAGTTTATTTTCTATGTTGTGTTTTCTGTTGTCTATGTGTATGTTTGGGATGTTATTTTCTAGATATGTTTGTTTTACCTTTCCAACGATTTTGCTGTCTATTTCATGTAGAGAAGTCGGGTTCGGATTTCATTTGCGCTTCACGTTCCACCGAATTTCGTTCAGTTAGCTTTCTTCTCTGTCGTCTTTAACACATTCAATCGATACTCCTGCTGGGAAACTCACCCCCCCCCCCCTCCCCCCGTTAGTTTTGCTGATATGTTCAAAACAAGGCTATACAATGTAGTCGCTCATTTTTAGAACAGTATGGAGTTAATTTCAGGGACATTTCACTGCTATTACTAGTATATAAGTAAGCCATATAAATTCTCCCTGACTTACATGTATACTTGGCTTCCTACCCAGTGTTACATGGTAAATATAATTGTTTCTACTTTTCGCAAAAGGCCAGCAATTATCCCAGTACATTACTGGTACTTTATTTTATCGGCCCTTAAGGATGAAAGGCAAAGTTAACCTCGAAATATAATGTCTTGAATTGATTGACAATTTGTTAAATGAAAATCGCGGTACTCCTCTATTAACGTATTATATCAGAAACATATTTGTATTTAAATATAAGTATGTATACGTACATACATATATGTATACAGACGTACAGTAGTATGTATATATATACATACATGCACACATATATATATGTACGTATGGATTCACCGAACATTTATTATAATACTCGGTTTGTTTATAAACAAACATCCCGTACAGTGTTTAGCAACCATCGTTGCCCTTTTGTTCAACACTGACAAAGGAACGATGTACTAGTTTCAAGCTTATTAGCTATCGTCAGCACCGTATACCTTCCTGCCAGATGATTGAACGTCTGAAAGTATATCCTTTCCTTATGCATATTAACGGGCAAACGATGGTTGCTAAACACTGTACGGCTTAATTCGGGATGTTTGTTTACAAACACATCGAGCATTATAATAAATGTTCGGTAAATCCATACATACATATATATATGTGTGCATGTATGTATATATATACATACTACTGTACGTCTGTATACATATATGTATGTATGTATGTATACATACTTATATTTAAGTAACAGCCGTACTAAGAGTGAGAAATGAAATTTCGTTTCATTTTTTCCATTTATCGTTTTCGGTACCCCGGCCGATTAACTCACTCGATATGCAAACTGGGCTGCTCAGCCGTTAATATGCATAAAGAAAGTATATACTTTCAGACGTTCAATCATCTGGCAGGGAGGTATACGGTGCTGACGATAGCTAATAAGCTTGAAACTAGTACATCGTTCCTTTGTCAGTGTTGAACAAAAGGGCAACGATGGTTGCTAAACACTGTACGGCTTAATACGGGATGTTTGTTTACAAACAAACCGAGCATTATAATAAATGTTCAGTAAATCCATACGTACATATATATATATGTGTGCATGTATGTACATATATACATACTACTGTACGTATGCATACATATATTTATGTACGTATACATACTTATATTTAAGTAACAGCGGTACTAAGAGTGAGAAATGAAATTTCGTTTCATTTTTTCCATATATTTGTATTATTTGTGATATAAATACATCTCTTTACCGAATGTCACCAACTCCTCTATTATGTGTTCCAGACCAGAGGCTGAGGTCATGCTGCGGTACCGCCATCTTTCAGAATCTGCCTGTATTTAACTTTGAAAACAAAACCTCTTGCAATCATGGATATTCCATATCAGGGAGAAAATTGGATGTTTGTATCTGGAATTCACTCGTGCATAGTCTCATAACTCTTTAGGTGGTCGTGGGGCAACGTATTACCATACAGAGTTTCTTGGGCTTCTTTAATTCTGGCGGAGCCCAGCCCTCGCTAGGTACGAATACAACATATTTCTTCCTGAGAAGGATAGAGTGAGTGAGGGAATGGAAGTGATAAAGAGATATAGAAGAATCGACCCAGTACTTGACTGCTACTTTTGTTATCGACCTCGAACGGATGAAAAGCAAAGTTGACCTCGGTAGGATTTGAACTCAGAGATCAGGAACGAATACTGCAAAGCATTCAATCCGACACACACACACACACACACACACACACACACACACACACACACACACACACACACACACACACACATATATACATATGTATGTATGTATATATGTATGTATGTATGTATGTATGTATGTATGTATGTATGTATGTATGTATGTACAACCTGTCTCATGGTCGGGTCGTTGGCGACTAAACTGGCAACCCCACCAAGGTTTCTTGGTGAGGAGGGTGACTTTGGACATCCTGCAGGACTAAAAACAAAACCTGTCAAAGGGCAAAGGAGCTCTTAAGAGTCAATGGCCATCCAAAATCACCGGGAGAGATGACCCCTTAGCCTTTGTCAAGGCAGAATTCTAGGAGAAGGAAAACTCTGATATAACACCTGCAACCTTGATGGTATCCAATGATGTTGACTTGTTCTTCTTTTTGGTAAATATCATCTTGGTTAAGAGAGTGGGACTGGCTTTGTGCAGTGCCTTTGCTCACTATAAAAGCTTCACGGCACAGGCATTGCTTTATATCTGGAGATCTCTCTGCACTTGTCCTCACATGGTACCATGGGCCCAGCACTATGTGTCAATAATTGTCACAAGTGTAGTGTTTGTACCAGAGTTTTCAAGTCGCTGGCTGGACTAAAAAGTCACACTCATGCAGCGCTTCGGTAGGGGTTCTCCTACATGGATATAAAGTAGTGGCCGTACTCGAAAACGAGTTGGCAGCCACCATGTATGTATGTATGTATGTATGTATGTATGTATGGATACACACACATTCATATATATATGCATGCATATACCCATGTATGTATGTATATATGTATGTATGCAGTTGGTGCTACTGGTAACATGTATCCCAGTACAACCTGTCTCATGGTCGGGTCATTGGCGACTAAACTGGCAACCCCACCAAGGTTTCTTGGTGAGGAGGGTGACTTTGGACATCCTGCAGGACTAAAAACAAAACCTGGCAAAGGAGCTCTTAAGAGTCAATGGCCATCCAAAATCACCGGGAGAGATGACCCCTTAGCCTTTGTCAAGGCAGAATTCTAGGAGAAGGAAAACTCTGATATAACACCTGCAACCCTGATGGTATCCAATGATGTTGACTTGTTCTTCTTTTTGGTAAATATCATCTTGGGTTAAGAGAGTGGGACTGGCTTTGTGCAGTGCCTTTGATCACTATAAAAGCTTCACGGCACAGGCATTGCTTTATATCTGGAGATCTCTCTACACTTGTCGTCACATGGTACCAAGGGCCCAGCACTATGTGTCAATAATTGTCACATGTGTAGTGTTTGTACCAGAGTTTTCAAGTCGCTGGCTGGACTAAAAGTCACACTTGTTTAGCGCATCGGTAGGGGTTCTCCTACATGGATATAAAGTAGTATATATATTTTTTTTAAATAAGACTCAAGTTGCATTTTCGATTTCATCTTTTTTTCTTTAATATAAAGTAGTGGCCGTACTCGAAAACGAGTTGGCAGCCACCATGTATGTATGTATGTATGTATGGATACACACACATTCATATATATATGCATGCATATACCCACATACATATATATATATATATATATATTAGAAAGTGAGGTTTTTTTTACAAAATGAAAAATTACCGAGGTGTCCTACACGAGTGAAAGTATGAAGAAAAAAAAGATGAAATCGAAAATGCAACTGGAGTCTTATTTTTAAAAAAATGTATATATTTATTTGGTTCCTTTACCGGTTTCGCAGTTCTTCTGCTTTTCAAAAGTAGGGTTGAGATGGAGGGTCTGTGGTTTTTCTCACATCTGTGAGAAAAACCACAGACCCTCCATCTCAACTCTACTTTTGAAAAGCAGAAGAACTGCGAAACCGGTAAAGGAACCAAATAAATATATATATATTTTTTTTAAATAAGACTCAAGTTGCATTTTCGATTTCATCTTTTTTTCTTTATATATATATATACATATATATATATATATATATATATATATATATATATATATATATATATATATATATATATATATATATATATATATATATATATATATATATATATATATATATATGTATTTATATATATGCGCACACACACATACATGTGCGAGCGTTTGTGTAGTACAAGATGATTTTTCTTTTTCATTTCGTTTATAAGAATGAATTGATTTTGTGTTTTGTTTTGTTTTGTTTGTCTATCGAAGATGTATAGGGAATGAATCGTAAAAATAGAATATGAAAGGAATAACTAGCTAGTAAAGATAGTATTGTTTTTACCTGCCTGTTCATTGTTGTTGACATAAGAACGAGATATCCCGGCTAACAATGCAACTGAAAAAGCTCATTGGGCGTCATAGCAGGCGCCAAGCAATAAAGTATTGTGTTAGTAGGACATATAACCAATCCTTGTTTGGTTTAGTTGGCGGGACAATAGTTACGATGAAGACAAGATCATATTTTGTTCAGGAAACAACACACTACATCAATAAAGTCATATCGTATAGCTAGTAGCAACTTCTGGCAGCTTGGATGACCTGATTTAGAGGTCGCATACGCCATTATAAGGCGGTGAATTAACAGAGTCGTAAGAACGCCGGATAGAATGATTTCTATTATTTCGGGTTGGATTGGCAGTATCGGTAGAGGGTCGGACGCCATGCTTTGCAGCATAGAGTTACGATCCTTTATGATCTGAGTTCAAATCCCGCCGAGGTTAACTTTGCCTTTCATCCTTACAGGGTCGATAAATAAAGCACCAGTCACGCACTTGGGTCGATTTAATTGACTTTTTCCTCCCTCCAAATTGCTGGCCTTGTGTCTATATAAGAAACCATTATTTCGAGTCAGATTGGCAGTTTCGGTAGAGGGTCGGACGCCATGCTTTGACGCATAGAGTTACAGCCCTTGCCATTCTGAGTTCAAATTCCGCCGAGGTTAACTTTGCCTTTCATCCTTACGGGGTCGATAAAATAAAGTACCAGTGATGCACTGTGGTAATCGCTGGCCTTGTGCCAGAAGTAGAAACAACAGAGTCATAAGAAAGTCAGATAGAATGCTTTGCAGTATTTGTTTCGGCTTTCTGCTCTCTGAGTTCAAATCCCACTGAGGTTACCGTTGTCTTTCATCCATTCGAGGTTGATAAAAGAAGTACCAATCTAGTACTGGGGTTGATATTTCGTCTATATCTCTTTCTCACATCCCCTCTCTCACTTTCTATCCTTCTATGGAAGAAATCTGCTGTATTCAGACCTGAAGAGGAGATGGGCTCCTCCAGGTTTTAAAATATCCTAGAAACGTCGTATGTCAATCCGGTGACCCTTCGACTCCCCCAGAGGTCACGGGACCAAGCATGGATGTATAAACCATTATGGTAACAGGTAGCCAAGCTTCGCCTCTGAAAGAATCTGTTCGCTTTAGAATATAGGAAGAGATAAAACAACAACAAAAGTTGGAGATAACAATTAAGACATTCCTTAATAGACAATTCACTGACTTTTTTATAGTACATACACACTTCGACTCACGTTCGAAAGGTCATGAGTGTGATTCCTGGCGTCGCGTTGTGTTCATGTGCAAACACTTTATTTTACATTGCTCCAGTCCACTCGACTGGTAAAGATGAGTTGTACCTGCAATTTAATGGGGCCAGCCTCGTCACATATTGTTTCCCGCTGGCTCTCTCTGAGAACTATTTTAAGTGTACACCTGCCTGAGGAATGCTCGGCTATGTTCACGTCAATTTCACGAACAGTCTGTTCTTTTTTCCAAACCCCTAGAAGACCGCTTCTGAATAAAATTTCAAATGTAAACACGTTGAAAGAATACGATCGCGAATACAAGTGGCCGAAGGGTTTTTGGAGTAACGTTACTCTATAGAGTGCGTCACTCGGAGATCAGGGAGTCATTCCAAGTAGAGCCACTACTTCTCTGAATTGAGAAATCGCAACTCTATGGATATATCATTACACACCATAAGGTTTTGTGTTCAAATCCTGCCGAAGTTAACTTTGCCATTCATCCTTACAGGGTCGAATAAAATAAAGTACCAGTAAGGCATCCGGGTCAATTTACCCAACATTCTCCTTTCTTTCAAATCGCTGGCTTTCTTCCAAAGTAGAAGCTATTGTGGCAATTTGTACACATTCCAAACCTCAAATTTTCCTAATACTCTTAAGTCAACTTTTGTTTACATATAAAAGTTACTTTTTAGGTAGGCACAAAGACAAAGCAATGTTTGTTGCTGAAATATTTTGAAATATCTAAGATTTACGGATTAAATATGATTGATCAATTTACATCTGATCAAACATTACAACTACGTGATAACCTAATGAGATTGACTACATCATGTGGTTGTGTTTATCTTTGATATTACATACGTCATTGACATTCATAAGCTGAGTTTAATTAGTAATTATTTAGTCCAGATTCTAGACTGTATAATGAACCGAAAAATCTGTTCTAATCCACAGATTAATATGAAATAATAGATCAAATTCATTAACGACTGAAGTCAAATTATATGTGTATATATATATATATATATATATATATATATATATGTAGGAGATGAGTTTTATTGTAGTACAATAAAGCAATGCAGATATCGGATAAGAAGCACTCTACAGTTTGTAGGACTGGAGTATGCATAATATAAGATCAAAAGATGGTTAAAGGAGTTCCATGTATTTTATTATGCGCATTTCAAAAACAAACTTCATCATGCAATAATATTTGTGTTTTCATCAGCTAAAACAGGAGAACATGATATGAAGGCTAAAAAACACTTGTGGATAGTGCAGTTTTAAATCAACATATGAAAAGTGGTTTTAGATTGATGTGTGATATTGGGAAAAATATTTTATTTAGAGAGGGGGGTGGAAAGGATGAAAAGGGAAGGAGATGAGAGGGAGAGATGGGTGATAGAGAGAAAGAGATAGTTTTTATAACTGAGAGGAGATATATTGTTTTATATAGAGAGGTTGAAAACCGTTGGAAGATAATGTATAAATTAAAAATTTTGAAAATTAACGAAGGGAGGATATGTGCGAGGAAAAAATATTTTATTTAGGGAGGGGGGGGGGAAGGATGAAAAAAGGGGGATGAGATGAGAGTGAAGGTGGAGAGGGAGAGATGGGTGATAGAGAGAAAGAGATAGTTTTTATAACTGAGAAAAAGATATATTGTTTTAACATAGAGAGGTTGGGAACCGTTGGAAGATAATGTATAAATTAAAGGAATTTGAAAATTAACGAAGGGAAATTATGTATGAAGATAGAGAGAAAAAAATAATAATTGTGGATGAATATTCTAACGTCAAAAAAAGAGAAATGTATGTATTGTGGCAATTTCAAAATTAACGAAGAGAAAAATTATTAAGGTTTGTGTGTAGAAGGATTTGAGAAAAATAATGTGAAGTTAAAGTTTGTATATTGATTGAATTGATAATATATGCGAATAAAGAGTTAATATGTATTAATAATGAGTTCGTTGATGGGGAGAAAAAAATAATAAATTAAGGATGAAATTGAGATTAAAAAGATTTATGATAGAGAGAAAAAATAATAATGATTGCGGATGAATATTCTAACGTCAAAAACAACAAATGTATATGTTATGATTTTACAAGGTGAAGATAGAATGAGGGTAATGAGTAAACAAGTATTATAGAGTGTATAATGCCCTTTAAAGTAAGGTAGATGGGTATATTTTAAAGAGGTGTATGTATATGTGCCTTTGAGAAAAGATTCTAAATTGATAAAGAATTGAATATTAACTGTATACTTTGTGAAAAGTTCTATGGAATTTATGCAGGCAGATAGAAAACAAATCGGTGCGTCTATTTATTATAGAATCTAGGTTAGAGATAATGGTAAATTTTTCATTTAGGCAGAGATTACAGATTTTAGATAGAGAGCTGTTCAAGTATGAGGATCCAGAAGAAATCTTCTTCCAAAAGATGGTATATTTAATGTTTTTGTCTTTTAAGGACCATATGAGTTCTGAGAGAGCAGTGTTAGTTCTTTTAAGTTTGTATTTGAAAGATGAATGATGATTATAGAGACGAGCTTTAAAAGAGGTGGAAGTGGAGCCAAAATAGGTGAAGGAATTGGTGCTAGTTATAATTTTACATTCATAAATTAAGTTTTTATCGAGACAATGGTTGTTGAGAGGACATTTATTTTTAATGCGGCAGTTGCAATTAGAGAGATTATTAATGAGTGATCTAGTGTTATCTATAGAAGGAATTGGATTGGAGAAGTTGTTTGCGATAGGAATAATAGGATAATACTTTTCACAAAGTATACAGTTAATATTCAATTCTTTATCAATTTAGAATCTTTTCTCAAAGGCACATATACATACACCTCTTTAAAATATACCCATCTACCTTACTTTAAAGGGCATTATACACTCTATAATACTTGTTTACTCATTACCCTCATTCTATCTTCACCTTGTAAAATCATAACATATACATTTGTTGTTTTTGACGTTAGAATATTCATCCGCAATCATTATTATTTTTTCTCTCTATCATAAATCTTTTTAATCTCAATTTCATCCTTAATTTATTATTTTTTTCTCCCCATCAACGAACTCATTATTAATACATATTAACTCTTTATTCGCATATATTATCAATTCAATCAATATACAAACTTTAACTTCACATTATTTTTCTCAAATCCTTCTACACACAAACCTTAATAATTTTTCTCTTCGTTAATTTTGAAATTGCCACAATACATACATTTCTCTTTTTTTGACGTTAGAATATTCATCCAAAATTATTATTTTTTTCTCTCTATCTTCATACATAATTTCCCTTCGTTAATTCTCAAATTCCTTTAATTTATACATTATCTTCCAACGGTTCCCAACCTCTCTATGTTAAAACAATATATCTTTTTCTCAGTTATAAAAACTATCTCTTTCTCTCTATCACCCATCTCTCCCTCTCCACCTTCACTCTCATCTCCTCCCCCTTTTTTTCATCCTTTCCACCCCACCCCCTCCCTAAATAAAATATTTTTTCCTCGCACATATCCTCCCTTCGTTAATTTTCAAAATTTTTAATTTATACATTATCTTCCAACGGTTTTCAACCTCTCTATATAAAACAATATATCTCCTCTCAGTTATAAAAACTATCTCTTTCTCTCTATCACCCATCTCTCCCTCTCATCTCCTTCCCTTTTCATCCTTTCCACCCCCCCCCCTCTCTAAATAAAATATTTTTCCCAATATCACACATCAATCTAAAACCACTTTTCATATGTTGATTTAAAACTGCACTATCCACAAGTGTTTTTTAGCCTTCATATCATGTTCTCCTGTTTTATCTGATGAAAACACAAATATTATTGCATGATGATGTTTGTTTTTGAAATCCGCATAATAAAATACATGGAACTCCTTTAACCATCTTTTGATCTTATATTATATATATATATATATATATATGTGTGTGTGTGTGTGTGTGTGTGTGTGTGTGCGTAATTCGCTATGTTAAGATTTTTATAATTTATTTTTTTAAACTATAATTCTTACAAGAAATGAATATGAGAAGAAAGCTTATAGCATGGAGTTTTATTTAAAATTCGATATGGGCACCAGCATTCTCCACCAGCTTCTCAAGCCGCCCGGGAACGGTTTCAACTGATTTCACTAGGAACTCTTGTGGGATGGAAGACACAACTTCTCGTATTCACCCTTCAAGTTCTTCCAAAGTCGTTGGTTTGGTAGAGTAGACTTGCTCCTTTAACCAACCCCAAAGAAAAAAGACGCAGGGTGTTAAGTCAAGGCTTCTGGCTGGCCACTCATGCGAGCCACGATGACTCATCTCCCAGGAAGTGGGCATTCAGCCATTCATGAACAACAATAGCAAAATTAAATCTTCAATATTCGCCTAAGTACTGATAACTAGCCAGATTTCACCTTGCAGCATGGTGAGGTACCTTTCGGCATTCAATAGGGAGTTACTTTTCAATCAGCCTGTATATATAATGTGTGTGTATGTTATATAGTTGATTACAGCACATTACTAGTACTTCCTTCATTGACACGAAAGCAAATTCAACAATGGTGGCATTTCATCGCAAAAGAGAGGCATTGAAACGGATAAGATAAATTATGTAAATCTAAACATCTGAACTGCGCCCAATATTATTATCGTTATTTCTTAGAAAGAAATAAGGGTCGTGTAATGGCAGAACTGGTAGAGCGTCGAACAAAATGCCTTTGTGATATTTAGTTGTGGCCGTTTACATTCTGTGTTAAAATCGCACGGAAGTGAGCTTTTCCTTTCATCCTTACAGGATCTATAAAATAAAGTACCGGTAATACACTGGGGTCGATTTAAATTAATTTCCCCTGCCCCAACTCTGAAGGCCTTGTGACTGAATCAGAACTATTATTTCTTAGAAAAGTGGTGGGAATTGGTAGAAACGTTAGAGGGTTGGACAATATACGTTGCAGCATAGAGTTACGGCTCTTTACGTTCTGAGTTCAAATCCCGCCGAGGTTAATTTTGTTTTGTTTTCCCTCTTCTCGGTGGTCGATAAAATCGATAAAATAAGTACCAGTAACGCACTTGTATGGATTTAATCGACTTTCTCCCCCCCCCCCAATTGCAAGCCTTCGAAAAATGGCGGTGGATTGGCAGTATCGGTAAAGCGTCAGGTAACATGTTTTGCGGCATAGTTACGGCCCTTTACGTTCTGAGTTCAAATCCCGATCGAGGTTAGCTTTGCCTTTCATCTTTACGAGGGTCGATCAAATATAGTACCAGTTACGGACTGGTGTCGTTCTTTTCATGATATGCTTAGTAGTTGTCACGAGATATGTTTCTGAGATGAATGTATTTCAAAGTTCTAGATCTGGTTTTATTCCGTGGTTCCCCTTGCAAAGCAAACAATAGGATAAGGAAATTTACGTCATCATTTTGTTGTTGCTCTTGTTAGTGTTGTACAGTTCGTCGTTATCAACATTTTAATATATATTTAGAAAGAACCTTGTTGCTCTCCGGCATGTCATTATCGCCGTTTTTTTAAATTTATTTATAGAATGAAAATTGTTCTTGTTGTGTATCTCATTATCATAGTTTTTTTTATGTTTCTTTCTAGAATGGAATGAAAGTTCAAACAAAGAACAAACCCCAACTAATTATCTGTTTCTTTGATAATTTACAAGATTGTAATCTACTAGAAATAAGTCCAAACAGATCTAAAAATAAGTTAAAAAAACCTTTCGTTAAGATATGAAACATCTTTAGTTAAACTGTCTACAAGTTCCAATAAGAAAGACGATGCAAATATCTCAGTTATGCAAACAGAAATTGAGGCTGAATAATTAGAATACATTCTATCAGCTGAAAAACTTAGCTTTTTGACTGGAGATTATAAAACAATTATAATCTTGTTGTTTGTATATATTTCAGTTTCTAAGATGATCTAAAACAAAATAATGTTTATAATGTGTTTATTAATATTGCGGTGTTTTATCAACAAATCACTTCTATAATAATAGATATATTTTATCATGTCCTACAAAGCAAAATATAATTATTATTATTTTAGGTGGCAGAAGGGTAGTGTATTGGCAGTATCGGTAGAGCGTCGGACACCATGCTTCGTAGAATAGTTACGGTCTTTTATATTCTGATTTCGAATCCCACCGAAGTTAGTTTTGCCTTTCATCCATATGGGATCGATCAATAAAGTACCAGTAACTCACTGGGGCCAATTTAATTGATTTTCCCTTCCCTCCAAATTGTTGGTCTTGCACCTATATCAGAAATCGTTATTTTAGGCAGTGTGCTATTTTAACTCCTAATGAGGTGGCAAATTGGCAAAGTCGTTTGAACGTCGGATAATATGATTTGTAGTATTCAGTGCGGTACTCTGCGCTCTGAGATCAAATCCTACTAAGGTCAACTTTGCCCTTTATCCTTTCGAGGTCGATAAAAATGTACCAGTCAAGTATAAAGATCGATTCTAAATCTCTCTGAAATTAATCTGGTGTGTTCAAAATGGTATTCGACTGACAGAGATGTCTTGGATGTTCTGAAATAAATAATCTGTGAACACTAAATATGAATGGGACTGATATACACATGGACCCATGACCTCTGATGCAATCATAGGGGTGGCATTTTAAACCTGAAAGACCTTATCCCCTCTTCAATTCTCTCTCTCATTTCTCTAGGAGAAATCGACTGTTGTCCGACCTAGAGACAGCATGGGCTCCGCTAAATTCCAAGTGCCTGTGAGATGCTGTATGTCTCGGTAGCGCCCTTATAAATCCATCAGAGATACAGCTCCATAGATACATACTCATAATAAATGGAGCGAAGATTGTTAGCCGTTAATGATGCAATTATTTAATTTGACCTTTTGAATAAAAGTGATATCGTTGTCAAAATCCTACAGAATTTACCATAAGTAAAATCATTTTATAAAGAACAGTTCCTTATAGCATTAATAATGTAAACGTATTTAACCGGGAATTGAAACTATTTTGTGAGCGTAGCACATCGAAAAAAGCCACCTTCTGTATTACTGACAGCTAAGAAATCCCTGTAGTCTTCACTCTGTATTAGTGACAGCTTAGCATTCCCTGTACAACTTCACTCTGTAGTAATGAAATATATCATACAACTGTTCTTTTGTACTGGTTTAGTCAGAGGAAAAAGATCAGTACTTAAGACCTTGAGAACAGAATCTCTGATATTGATGGGAGAGGAGGAGGAAGTTATTTTCAGATTGGCCCTCGTGCTTGCAACAGAGTTCACTTCGCTAAACGCAATAAGGGGTAGGGTAGGGTTAAACAAGGTGAAGGTTAAAGTGTAACAACTAAGACAAGGGTAAGGTCTCACTAACTGGTTTCTATGCAGTTTTGGGCTACGAAATTTGTGACCACAGGCTTTGGTTGACGCGAGTCTTTGTTAAAATGTGCCGTGCAGTGTGATTGAACTGAAAACCGCGCAATTGCAGAAGAAAATTTTAAAACACAGCCATGCTTACGCCCAAAACATGACAGATAATTATTGATGTAGTATTTCCTGCTCAACCGTATTGGTATTCTACGAAGTTGCCAAATACATTTGTAATAGGTACTTACTTGATATTCAGAAGTCATGATTAGCTAAATAATATGCTATTACATTTCATGTCTAAACGCAGTCGATTGAAAAAACGCATCAATCTTGGCCTACTGCACAGACTATAGTAGATGTATAAATTAAGTCAAGCATACCTGTGAGATAAGAGCTTGGCTTTAAATTTCAGCTTGTACTGGAGTTATCCACCTAAATACAGATATATTACGTTCAGTATAAATTCATATGTGTGTTCGGGATAGAAATGACAAGAATCTTCTTATTCTAAACATCAAAAACGCCACAAGTAGATATTGACTGATATCTATATCAAAGTTCACCGAAGACTTCTAAAGTTCATGTAGATATATTTCTATGATGTCCATAGCTTAACGATTAGAAAGCAGAAATTCTATTTGTTGATGTACTCTGATGCTACATACATAGCAGGGATATAAGTGTAAGTATATATATATATAAGTATATGTATATAAGTATATGTATATAAGTGTATGTATATAAGTGTATTTATATAAGTATATGTATATAAGTATATGTATATAAGTATAAGTATATAAGTATATGTATATAAGTAAATGTATATGTATATAAGTGTATGTATATGTATATAAGTGTATGTATATAAGTATATGTATATAAGTATGTGTATATAAGTATATGTATATAAGTATATGTATATAAGTGTATGTATATGTATATAAGTATATGTATATGTATATGTATATAAGTATATGTATATAAGTATATGTATATAAGTATATGTATATAAGTATATGTATATAAGTATATGTATATAAGTGTATGTATATGTATATAAGTATATAAGTATATGTATATAAGTATATGTATATAAACATATGTATATAAGTATATGTATATGTATATAAGTGTATGTATATGTATATAAGTATATATATATAAGTGTATATATATAAGTATATTTATATATAAGTATATATATATAAGTATATATATATAAGTATATATAAGTATATATATATATAAGTATATATATATATAAGTATATATATATAAGTATATATATATAAGTATATATATATAAGTATATATAAGTATATATATATATAAGTATATATATATATAAGTATATATATATAAGTATATATATATAAGTATATATATATAAGTATATATATATAAGTATATATATATAAGTATATATATATATATAAGTATATATATATAAGTATATGTATGTAAGCAGAAAAGTCACAGCATTGAATCATGAGTGTATGATACATTCCAAATATATGCCACAAATTGTAGATAAAAGAATTACAAATTGAAGAACTATATACTGTATATGTTTCAATAAACATGACCTACTCCACTATAACAGGATCGTGATATATATATATATATATATATATATATATGTGTGTGTGTGTGTGTGTGTGTGTGTGTGTGTGTGTGTGTGTGTGTGTGTGTGTGTGTGTGTGTGTGTGTGTGTGTGTGTAAAAGGTAAACAGAAATAACAACACAATCGGGACAATATATGGAAGGAATATATTAGTTTAACGCTTGATATAGCAGGAAGAGGGTCTTAACGTTTCGGACACTAGTCCTTCATTAGAAGAAAGAATGAGAAATCAAATAGATTGAAGGGACGGGCGGGCTGGAATTTGGAAAAATGTCTTTAGATAAAAATAACAGGTCCATTCATGTTGACATCTCTTTATATGTATATATATATATATGTGTGTGTGTGTGTGTGTGCGTGTGTATTTGTGTATATAATTTGACACACGCTCATACATACAGAGAGAGGTCTTCTGAAGATGCCGTTAAGGGTGAAAGCAGCGATTCTTTGCTTAAACTTTAATCTGTTATTTTAATAAATATTTGCTCTCGGGTTCTTATATATTTGATATATATTTATCCTTATCGAACTTCGGATTTTAGTCTTCACATTTTTATTATTACTATTATTATTAAGGGCTGTGGATTGGCAGTATCGGTAGAAGGTCGGACGTAATGCTTTGCACCATAGGGTTACAGCCCGTTACGGTCTGAGTTCAAATCCCGCCGAGGTTAACTTTGCCTTTTATCCTTACAGGGTCGATAAAATAATAACACACTGGGATAATTGCTGGCCTTGTGCCAAAAGTAGAAACAATTATTACTATTATTATTATTATTATATATATATATAAGAAGAAACAGTGGCTGTGTAGTTGATGGATAAGGTGTACTTATAAATAAGAAGAAAGCATGAACGGGAGAAAATTTTCCTTCATCAGTTGTCTGTATATGAATTTTGATACAGTCCTTTATAAACTATATCTTCTTGTTCAGTTTCATGCCCCAATAAATTAAGACAATGACATGTCCAACGCTGTTAGTATATTACTTCATTGTCTACATAATAACATAGGCATCGTTTAACGAACGCAACCCGAAACATCCAGATAATAGTTGTATCAGTGGAAATGTTATATAAATCAGTAAAATAGTAAAAACTATAAATATCATAGAATTTTTTTTTATATATTAAGAAGGAAAAAAGACCAACATATACCCATACCTAATTAAACTTTCCCTCCCCATCTATAATAGTCATTGTAGGGATTGTCTTGGTTCTTGGCTAAACACTGAAACTTGCCAAGTATTTGACTCGGAAGAATCGAAGAGAAACCAAACTGAAGAAAGAGTAAAGAATAAGAAAGTAAAAGAGAATATAAAGAAATTGATATAGAGGAATGAAAGGAACGAAATGCTAGAGCTCATCTCTTCCAGCCATGGCTGGTTTAGTTGTTGTGATTATAGGAACAGCCTGCTAATGAAATTAACCTGAAAGTGGCTGAGCATTCCATAGGCACGTGTAATTTTAATGTAGTTCTTAGAGAGATTCATGATAACACAGTGTGTGACAAAGCTGGTAATTTTTAAACTACTGGTAAAACTCAATTTTATTCCTTAGATGGACTGGAGCGACATGAAATAGTATCTGCCTCAAGGACACAACGCATCACCCGGTCCAGGATTCAAACTCACAACCTTACGATTGCGAACTCAACGTTCTAACCATTAAACCACAATGTATTAACTAATTATCTACATGGTGAAAGAATGAACTTTATGCCAATTTCATCTAAGTTCGGATTTATGTTTGAAATTGTTAGCTTTTGTTTTCTCTTCGTGGGAATAAATATGTGTTCTTATCTGTTTATGAGCTACATCGCGGATTTTTCGTTAGAAAATATCTATGTTCTTATCGCGGTATTACATCTGAATAAAACGTGTTTAAAATTTAAACTTATTAAATAAGTTTCGATGTGATTGAAGTGTATAGCGTACGGAAGGGGTATGAAAACATGTTTTTATTTTTCATTCTATTACTGTTTTACTGATTGTGCTTTTCTGTAATCCTCTACAAACCCTTCATAGATTGACAGGAGATGGGCTACCAAGCGGCTAACGTGGCTGATAATGGTCGTCGTTAGTAACTAGTGGTACGATCGTTGGTGGCAGTTTCTATACGATCGTTACAGGGTGTTTTTGGCATTTAAATACAAAAGTGTGTTTTAATGAGTTTGTATGTACTCAAAGCATGTATGAGAGGTATTTTAAGGCTTAAACTATGAAAACAATGGTTTTCTTTAGGGTCTCTCTATATCGCGGATTTTCATTTATCGCGGTTGGTTCTGGAACGTATCCCCCGCGATAAACGGAGGATTACTGAATATATATATAAACAGAATTATTCCACACGCACAATATATGTATCATTATCTATAAAAGGCAGATGTTTGTGTCTGTATGTATGTTTCAATTTTATACATTTACACAATTCCAAAAATATTGAATGAATAATTAAGCAGAATGTTTACAAATATTCTAACTTGGGTCATGGGCGAACTTATTGGGTAAAAAATGCCCCAATTACGGAAAAATCGATTTATTTCAACAATCGATGATTTCTCCTCTCTCATATGATATACGTTTCCTATATCTACTCCCTTCATCACCTCCCCTTAAAATTGCTACCTTCTCTTATAAGTGTTTGTGAAAAAGAGAAACATTGAAAAAAAACATATACACACATATGTTGGTATGGTTACGATTGACGTCATAGAAACAGGAACGCGGGAATTTCAATCAATCAACGCATACACAGTTTGTTTTAGAAATAACAATAGCATATAATCATAAAGAGGGATATAATGATAAAGACGGGGAGAGAAACAAACAGACACACTAAAAGACGGATATATGTGTGTGTGTTTGTATTAGCGCGTTCAAACTCCATTTCGAAGCTGACTTTCATTTACTAAACTGTAAGTTTTTCAATCGGCCTTACACTTTCAAACTATATTTTTCTGTATAAGTAACTTTAACCCTTTATTTTCGATATAAAATTACACACATACATACAAAGACCTGTAAAGTTTTTTGGGGGGCCTTTCTTATCAATCTTTTTACATTCAATTATCAGCCTTATACTTTCAAAGTCAATTTTTGTTAAAGTAACTTTCAACCTTTAATACATACATATATACATACATACATGGTGGCTGCCAACTCGTTTTCGAGTACGGCCACTACTTTATATCCATGTAGGAGAACCCCTACCGATGCGCTGAACGAGTGTGACTTTTTAGTCCAGCCAGCGACTTGAAAACTCTGGTACAAACACTACACTTGTGACAATTACTGACACATAGTGCTGGGCCCATGGTACCATGTGACGACAAGTGCAGAGAGATCTCCAGATATAAAGCAATGCCTGTGCCGTGAAGCTTTTTTAGTGAGCAAAGGCACTGCACAAAGCCAGTCCCACTCTCTTAACCAAGATGATATTTACCAAAAAGAAGAACAAGTCAACATCATTGGATACCATCAGGGTTGCAGGTGTTATATCAGAGTTTTCCTTCTCCTAGAATTCTGCCTTGACAAAGGCTAAGGGGTCATCTCTCCCGGTGATTTTGGATGGCCATTGACTCTTAAGAGCTCCTTTGCCCTTTGATATACATACATACATACATACATACATACATACATACATACATACATACATACATACATACATACATATACACACATACATACAAATACCTGTCACTTAATTTACACACACATCGGCCTTACACTTTCATACACACATACATACAAATACCTGTACATTTTTTGGGGGGGCCTTTCTTATCAATCTTTTTACATTCAATTATCACCCTTATACTTTCAAAGTCAATTTTTATGTTGAAGTATACCCATTTACTTACTAACATTTGTATCACAACAACAATAACAATATTCATAAACAGACAGTAGACTTTCAAAGTCAATTTTTCTGTAGAAGTAACTTTCACCCTTTCTTTTGGACATAAAATGCCACCTAAACAGAAAAGTCGCTTCAGTCGACATACCGCGTCAGCAGTGGCGCAAAAGGCTACTATAGCAAACGAGTCCTCTGAGGAAAATGCTTCAAGACTTTCACAGACAGCCTTATGTTCAGCAGAATGTCGAACCACTGAAAGTTTCCAACAGCGCACCCCTAGCCAAAATGGCTTCATACCAGGCTTCATACCAGGCTTCTTCCAGGGCTTCAGAGATCCGTGAACAAAGGTCGAAGCGCCTGGCTAGAAACGATGCGACTAATGCTGCTTCCAGGTCTTTGGAACGTTTAAAACAACGGACGGCTCGCCTTCCTACGAACGCTGCGGCTATGACTTCTTCCATGGCTTCTGAAGATGCAGACGGGCGGTCCATTAGCATTGCAAATGTTGCTTCTGCTATTGCTGCCAGACCTTCCCACCATCTACACGACCAATGTTCTACGTTCAAGCGTAACAGTCGACGGTGAGAAGCTGCACGCGGTGTGACGAGCCCCATAAGCCCTTACTGGCACCTACGAGCTTTCAAGTATGAGCAAAACGTTAATTACTCGATGCGCTCTGACATAAATATAGGCGAGATGCGCTTCAATTGCCAATTCTGCAATGCTACAAAGTGGGCTGGGGAGCCACCTGCAATGTGCTGCTTAAACGGTAAGGTCACCTTGCTCCCTCTTACGGAACCGCCAGAGCCTTTGAAGGAACTACTGACTGGTTATACCTCAAGGTAAAAAAAAAAAACCATGATCCCCCAAATAAAAAACGATCCTGGGGGTACCGGAAAAACTTTTGTAACGAATTTGATTCTCGCTAAGATTCGTTAGGAGAAAAAAGTTGCGTTGTCCGTTGCATCGTCCGGGATCGCTGCTACTTTGCTGCCGGGAGGCAGGACAGCACATTCAACCTTTAAATTCCCTTTGGATTTAGTAAAAACTGAGACACCAACATGCAATATCAGCAAGAGTTCACACAAAGCTATGGTTCTCAAAATATGTTGCCTCATTGTTTGGGATGAGTGCACAATGGAACACAAGGGTGCCCTTGAGGCATTTGACGAGGCCCAGAAAGACATTAGGGATTCTACGGCTCCTATGGGTGGCGTAACCCTTCTGCTATCAGGGGATTTTCGGAAAACGCTGTCTGTCATCCCCAAATGGACAAGAGCTGATGAAGTGCGTGCCTGTCTTAAGTCGTCCATGTTGAGGCTCCAGGTGAATAGTTTGTACCTGAGCACAAATATGCGTGCTCATTTGCATGGTGACAACATGTCTGCAGCACAGAACATTTTAGCACTTGGTGAGGGCAATATCCCTGCGGATGACAAGGGCGGCATAGCAATCGACACCCTGTGCAACATTGTGAGCAGCCCTTCTGACCTTTGGGAAGCAGTTTTTCCTAATGTCTCATCTAACTTTAAAAACCTCGATTGGCTCAGCGAAAGAGCCATCCTTGCTCCGAAAAATACCATGGTTAATTTTATTAACGAGCAGCTGATTGAGATGATTCCCGGTAAAGAGCACATCTTCAAATCAGACCCCGACAATATCGTTAATTATCCGGTTGAGTTATTAAATCTCCTTGAGCCCCCAGGGCTCCCACCTCACATTATTAAGCTTAGGGTTGGCTGTCCCATTATGCTAATAAGGAACTTGCGTCCACCAAAGCAGTGCAACGGTACTCGCATAGTCGTCAAGTCACTGACACCTACTTGATTGAGGCCACCATTGTAACGGGGTGCGGAAGAGGGGAGAATGTTTTCATTCCAAGGATGAACCTTTTCCTCTCGGCGTCAGATATCCTGTTCGATTTCCGGCGATCACAATTCCAGGTCTACTAAATTCGCTATTGGAAGATTATTAACCCATCATTGATTGTCCAAAATGCTAATTGGTTCGTAACTTTTAATAACCGGTTCAACTGATTTATGCACTTAATTGATAAGCTTATTCGCTTTCAAACCACGTTTACCTGTATGTAACTTTTCATAGCAAATGAACAAACCCGAGCAACGCCGGGCTAAACTGCTAGTATATATATATATATATATATATATATATATATATATATATATATATATATATATATATATATATATATATATATATATATATATATATATATATATATATATATATATATATATTATATATATATATTATATTATATATATATATATATTTATATATATATAATATATATATATATATATATATATAATATATATATATATATATATATATATATATATATATATATATATATATATATATATATATATATATACTACCAAATCAACTTTTTAAATGGAAGTCGAAGTGTAAGGTATGTCAAATCTATCTATTTATAAGACTGTTTATATTGTATTTTGTCTGATGAAGGCATACCATATTCTTAATATGATATCCCTGAAATATATATAATGAAATAAATATGGTTTTATAAATATAGTTTCCATTTATTTAATATCGTATATATTTATATATATTTATATATATTATATATACATATATATATATATATATATATATATATATATATATATATATATATATATATATATATATATATATATATATATATATAATTTATTTATTTATGTAATAAACAACATAAGACAATTATTCCATTTACCAAAGGTTTCACGAAGACAGACGAGCTCGACACAGACGTCTGAAATCGCACATCAGAATCCGTAAGAAAGGTAAAGGAAAGGAGAGTGCTCTACAGAGCTATTTAGTTATGTAATAAACAACATAATGAAATAATTTGTCTTATGTTGTTTATTACATAACTAAATAGCTCTGTAGCTTACATAGAG
Organism: Eledone cirrhosa; assembly: GCA_964016885.1. Lineage (NCBI taxonomy): Eukaryota > Metazoa > Mollusca > Cephalopoda > Octopoda > Eledonidae > Eledone > Eledone cirrhosa. Next base: position 19,259,756 of record OZ024742.1, read on the forward strand.
CACTCTCCTTTCCTTTACCTTCCCTACGGAAACACTTAATAATGATAATAATAATATATATATATATATATTTATATATATATAGCATAATTTATTACGCACGTCCGTCATTATATGTATATAATGCAAAGATCTGATATGACTAGACTGCCCTAAATTTATTCATCTCTTAATCATCTCAAAGATTATTCTAAAAATATTACCACAGTGAGTTTCTGTCCAAATAACATAACATCACTCCACAACAGAATAACATGTCTGCTCATTATATGTAATCTTCCCATTCACTCTTGGGACTTCATAGGAAATATTCCAACCGTAAATGGCATACATATGTAGAATATGTGGTACATATGGCAGAAAGCATGTGTAGATTAACGTCACAAAATAAATAAAGCATTCTTTAAGT
>OZ024742.1:19267664-19285164 GCA_964016885.1 Eledone cirrhosa
AGTGTTCTTAGATATGAAAATTGAGGTTTCAACATGCTTTGATTTTGATAGATCGGTTAAGATTCAAAGGTTAAGTTTAAAGAGCAATGTTTTCACGGTCGAATAAAAGCACACACAAATACACACATCCTGTCTATTTGCATTAAATGTTTCTCGGTGTTGTTAGCGTTTGTTTACTTAAATACAAGGATAGGTGACATACCATTATATATATGAGTGTATGTGTATCTATATATACATATATATATATATATATATATATATATATATATATATATATATATATATATATATATATATATATATATATATATCTTAGTCTTAGTTCCTCCAGTCCCTTGTGGAACATTGGGCGACGAGCTTCCTCCACTTGATCTTGTCACTGGCGGCCCTTCTAGCACCTCTCCAGGTAATTCCCATCTCCCGCAGGTCCTCCCTGAATGTGTTCCGCTATGTTTTTCGTGGTCTTCCCCGTTCTCTCCTGCCACCTTCTGTTCCCCGATCCATGACAATATGAGCAGGTCGATCTGCCGGCAAACGAAGGATGTGGCCCGCGAACCGCCGTCTCCTTTTCCGGACAATGTCCCTTAACCTATTCAATCCTGACCTCCTCATCCCTTCCTCGTTGCTAACTTGGTCTCTCCATGAAATGTTCAATATGGTCCGAATGCAACGATGGTGGAATACATCAAGCTTGTTACATACACTTTCCGTACTCTTCCATGTCTCACAGGCATATATCGCTCTTGGTACTACAATGGACATGTAAACACGGAATTTGACGGCGTTGCCGATGGAACACCTGGACCATACCGGACGGAGTCCCTGGAGACCGCCGCTGCTTTTCCCAGCCTTGTGCGCACATCCACCTCAGCATCCCCATCGTCAGAGATGTTGCTGCCAAGGTATTGGAAGTGGTTTACACATTCAATGTTACGCTGACCAACCATGATGGGAGGATTTGGAGGGTCACCTGTCGACATGGTCTTGGTTTTTTCACAACTGATGCGCAGGCCAACTTTCTCTGCATTATCATTTAGAACATTTGTCATCTCTTGCAGGTTTGCTCGGGAATGGCCTATCACTATATATATATATATATATATATATATATATATATATATATATATATATATATATATATGCGTGCATGTATACATGTATATATATATATATATGCGTGTATTCACATTTGTGTACATGTATAGATATATACATATATATGTATATAATGCAAGTATATGCACGTAATTGGTACTAAAGTAGACAGTACCATGTATGTAATGTATGTATGTATGTATGTATATGTGTGTGTATATATATTTATATATATATATATATATATATATATATATATATATATATATATATATATATATATATATACATATATATATATATATATATATATATATATATATATATATATATATATATATATATATATATATACATATATATAATCAGACATCTAACCAAATTTTAAATGTTGTTACATATTTGAAAATTCGTTTGTAAAGAAACAATGGAAAACGGTAATATTTCTAGATTTTTTATCTTTTTTAAATTTATTTATTTTATTAGTTTCAATCATTTGAATGCGAAATTTAGTCGATCATATCGATCCGGTGCCCGAGTCTAGTTCTTGCTTTCTTAGTATTCCCATTGCATTTTTAAGTTACCTTAAATAGCAACTACACAGCCATTTCTATTCTCCATATATTTCATCATGTTTTCGCTGTGACCATTCTTCTCTCCCCTTCTACCTACCTATTTGGCTACCTTCTACTCTCACCCCTCTTTGTTCTCCTCCCTTTCTCCCTATCTACTCTTACCCCACTTTCTTTCTCTTCCTCTCACTTTCACCCCCTCGCCTGACCGTTTAGCAGTTCTCTTCTCACTTACAACTGCGGCGTTCGGACGTGTGTCTCTTTCCTCTCGACCACTCAGTCTTGAACTTAAGTTCTCTTATCGAGTGGTCTTGTATTTCCTACCTATAGTTGCTTTCACATTGCTCGGTGTTGATTTTTTTTCGCTGTTTTGTTAGTTTTCTCTTTTCCTCTCCTTTGCTTTCCTTCCCTCCATCTTCCGTTTTCCCAATAACTTACCCAGTTATTGAACGCCCTGGGCGGTAGATATCTTGTCTTTAAAGCGTAGAAATATCCGAGACCCCCAGTAGACAACTGATGAGGAACCCCCCCCCCCCCTCCCCCGGCGTTCTTGCTTTCTTCGTATTCCAACTGCATTTTAAGTTACCTTAAATACCAACTACACGGCCATTTCTATTCTCCATATATTTCATCATTATATATATATATATATATATATATATATATATATATATATATATATATATATATATATATATATATATATATATAGAAAGTGAGGTTTTTTTTACAAAATGAAAAATAACCGAGGTGTCCTACACGAGTGAAAGTATAAAGAAAAGAAGATGAAATCGAAAATGCGACTGGAGTCTTATTTTTGAGATGTGAGAAAAACCACAGACCCTCCATCTCAACTCTACTTTTGAAAAGCAGAACAACTGCGAAACCGGTAAAGGAACCAAATAAATATATATATTTTTTTTAAAATAAGACTCCAGTTGCATTTTCGATTTCATCTTTTTTTCTATATATATATATATATATATATATATATATATATATATATAAATACATAAACGGAGAAAGCTATTAGCGATACTCCGATCAATTTCCAACTCACTCAACAAACATTAGGAAATACCGGAGTATATTCCCAATTAATCGTTTGGGGTGCTAACTATATTGTATTGTGTGGATAATTGGCTGTATTATTTTATATGAGATATATTAAAGATCTCATTTCCCAAATGAATCGTTTCATTATAAGATTTCTACATGGTGGGTGAAATTATACCAAGTTATGTAGAAGCTTGTGTAAGATCAATGGATTCTTATTCAAGTGGGCCCTTATAAATCTTCAGTGGGTGCCCAATAATATTAATATTAATAACTAAATCAATATCAATATTTAGCGATAATCACCATCAGTGCTAGAAGGAACTGTTAGGTTGTAAGTCCAGCAGTTCTAAAGAAAATCTCACAATGTCCCGAAAATGGGAGGAGGAGGTTACCGCCAAAAACAATACACGCGCAGGTCATTGAACTCTGACAAGAATTTAAGCCTCGTGCGAAGAACTCAATTGGATATGAAAAACTAAATATATTGTGCACTGTTTAAGGACACAGAGAGATATTTTCTCAGGCAAAATAACAGATATGAGATACAGGAACAAATAATCAATATTCATATAAAAAAAATAAACAAAGAGAGTCATACCTTATATCGGGAAAGTTCATGTATGGTGCTCCAAGAGTATAATACATAAATACATAAACGGAGAAAGCTATATATATATGCAAAAGGGATATTCAATTTATTGGTAATTGGATTATAACTGATTCAGAGCACTCCACAAATTTTTATGGAGTATAATATTCAATGATATTAAATAAATGGAAACTATATTTATAAAACTATATTTATTCTATTATATATATTTCAAGGGTACCAAAACTTTGGTACGCTTTCATCAAATACAAAGTTTGTTTTATAAATTTTGACATAACCAAGGAAATATACCTTAACGGTTCAACTATCCAAGGAAAACTTGAACCGTTAAGGTATCTTTCCTTGGTTATGTCAAAATTTATAAAACAAACTTTGTATTTTATCTGATGAAAGCGTACCAAAATTTTGGTACCCTTGAAATATATATAATAGAATAAATATGGTTTTATAAATATAGTTTCCATTTATTTAATATCATTGTGTGTGTATATATATATATATATATATATATATATATATATATATATATATATATATGAAATACATAAATTGATGTATGACATACCTCAACTGTGCTGATGGTTCAATTCCATCAATTACATCAATATATATATTTTATCTGATGCGGACGTACTGAAAAAACAACACAGTACCTCCGAAATATATATATATATATATATATTTGTGTATACGTTTATGGAGAGATATTGTGAGAATGTATACGTTTACGTACTATTTCGTATAAGCGTGTGTTTGAGTGTGTGTATGTTTGGGATATTTATTTATATATTTTCTTTTCCCCTCAGTTTTTTGCCCGTTATTTGATTTCAGCCCCACTTTTGTTTTCAAATCCATATTCAATAAACATTCTATTATTCATTCTGACGACTGAAGACAGATATAAATATCTGTCTTCAAGAAACCACTGGTAAATGAAATAATTATCTTATGTTGTTTATTATATAACTAAAAAGCTCTGTAGCCTACATATAGCACTCTCTTTTCCTTTACCTTTCCTGCGGAAATACTTCATATATATATATATATTTATGATACTTCAAATAATTGTTTTCACTTTTGGCACAAGGCCAGCAATTATTCCAGTGTATTACTGGTACTTTATTTTATCGACCCCGTATGGATGAAAGGCAAAGTTTAGCTCGCGGGATTTTAACTCATACCATAAACGGCCGTAACTCTTTGCTGCAAAGCATGGCGTCAGACCCTCTACGATATTGCCAATCCACCGCATTGATACTTCATATAATGAACTTACAAACGAAAGTAAAGTAAAAGAAATATTTTTTTAATAAAAAAAAGATTGGGAGAAGAAAAGGGAAAGAAAGAAGGAGAGAAAGTATAAAGGATATGAAGAAGATGATAATTATCTGTGTTATGAGGCGGTAATGGCGAGTGGCAAGAGATTTCGGATATGTTTTTGTTATGGCGTCTTCAATGCTAGGTGGTTGTTTGAAACTAATGAAGCGCAACGTTTTATGTCAGTTTCAGACATTGGATCTTCATTATCTTAAAGAAAATCTGTTAGAAACTAGTTTACATTATTCAAGATAGATCGTATTTTTTTCTAAACTGCGTATTATCGTTTTTCACATATTTAGAGAAAACGCCCAAGCTATTGTACGGCACATAATACCTGACCTGACTAATATTGAACCGGAAGTCGGTTGTAAAGGACCAGTAGTTAACTCCTTTGTAATTTTTATTTTCATGTAAGTTGTTTTTTGTATTTCTTTGTGTTCACTACATTACAATGTTTATACGTAATGTGTATTGTACTTCTAGTGACATGTACACGCACACACACACACACACACACACACACACACACACACACACACACACACACACACATAGTGTCCGATGCTCTACCGATTCTGCTAATCGACCAGCTTGATTCCTAGCAAATAATGGAGATCATCGCAGCGTTCTTACCTTATTTCGGCTTAGATGAAGAGATTATATATATATTACTGCCGCTTGTCCTTTGGTATCAGTGTAATTGGTGCTTTTAACATGACAGGGATAAGCACGTGTAATATGATTATGATTTACTTTGAACTGTTATAGTTGAATGACTCTAGGAAAACATAAGTGAAGAAGTAAAATAAAGAGATAAAGTAACACAGGGTGGGGGAATTGATTACAATGTCTTATGTAAGTATTGATATATTGAACTGAAAGTAGAAAGGAAATAACAGACGAAGTGAGGCAGACGACTAGTTTTATGTGGAGATGATATACGTACAATCTACAAGCGGACATTGCTGGACTGTTCTCTGCGGCAATACTGTCGTCATTTTCTCGACGAGATGCAGCTAAGATATACCGCCTAGGCTGGGCTTTAGAATCTGCCACTCCACTCCCTTCCCTTACTTTCATTTTTGTTTAAATATTTTAAAAAAATATTTTTATTATTTATTGCAAACAAAATTTACTCAACACCATCCTCCACGTGGGCTCCCGTTTTCTTATAATAGTGTTTCTACTTTTGGCACAAGGCCAGCGATAACCTCAGTGTATCACTGGTACTTTATTTTATCGACCTCGTAAGGATGAAAAGCAAAGTTAACCTCGGCGGATTTGAATTCAGAACGCAAAGGGCCATAACTCTGCTGGAAAGCATGGTGTCTGACGCTCTACCGATACTGCCAAACCACGGTTTTCTTATAATAGTGAGAGTTGGAGAGAGCGAGAGAGACGGAGGCAGTGAGTGAAAGAGAGAGATGGAGAGACGGAGGCAGTGAGTGAAAGAGGGAGAACATCAAATTTACAGAATATGAGAACACACTTTAATATTTACTTATTAGGCTGTTTTGTTCAAAGGTTTTCATACAATCCCATGTTATGTTTACTGGACAAGAGGAAGAAACTTTCGAGTAGTGCAAAAGCTAGAAATTATTCATCACTGTCTGTGGTGTGTTGGGAATCACAATGAAGGAATAAATACTATAACCCCCCCCCCCTCCCTACTTATAGCCTGTATAAATGATTTTTACATGAGACACAAGACCAGGCTATTAGTGTTTGTAGAAGGGAGAATCAAGTAAATCAAACAAGTATTTTACTGGTACTTTATTTGATCAACACCAGAAGGGAAAGCAAAGCTAACCCTGGCGGCATTTGAACTCGGAACATATTGGTCCGTACCTAAATGCTATAAAGCATGTTGTATGATGCTATTACTTTATCTTGATAAATGTTCAACGATAGAGAGTTGAAAATCCATACATGACTTCCCCTCCTGGAGAAATAAAATAGGTAGAAATAGTTTCTGATTTAGGCAGAAGTCCAACAATTCTGAGGGAGGGCAGTAGGTCGAGTAAATCGACCCCAATGCATTACTGGTGCCTTAATTTTCGACACAATAAGGATGAAAAGCAATGCTACCCCAGGGGGGGGGGGTTGATCTCAGAACGCAAAGGGACGTAACTAGATGCTTTAACGCATGTTATCCAAAGCTCTACCGATATCACCAACTCACCGCCCTTAAAATAGTTAAAGAACCAAAGCTATTTCCCATGGTTAACAGATAAGTTCCAAGTTATCCCCCACCCACCATATACGTAATAACGATGAGTAAACCTACTGGCTCTGATGACTCACAAAAAAATGTGGCTTTTTTTTCTTTCTTTCTTAGATAAGTGTAAGGAAGAGAAAGGAAAGAAGGAAGCCTTCTATGTGCCAGAATGTGGTATATATAGAATATATTGGTACAGACATAATCAATGTTAAACTTGTAAATAGAAAGTTCTTGACATCATCAATATGACGGAAAATGAAGCTGATCAAGAAGTTAATAGCAATGGTGATGTCAATGATGATGATGATAATGACGACGATGGAAAGGAGGAGGAGGAGGAAGAAGAGAAATGGATAATAATAATAATAATAATAATAATAATAATAATAATAATATTAGTAATAATTGTGCAGTAAAAACCACAGTGAGATATAATCTTATCTTAATTATTCCAGTTATGTTGTATTTATTTAGGCTGAGTTCCATTGACGTAAACCACTTTCTTGTCTTAATGCCGATCTCTGGGTGGGGTGATGATTTACCAAACTGTTGTGGTACTTTCTTATCACACAACTGCAGTAATGATAACATTATGTCAACACCTTCAAATAACATGCAACTGTGTTGACATGCTGGAACAATTGCTTTTAAATATATCATTTCCCTAAACAATAATTTCGTTTTCTTATTTAACCCTGATATTCTAAACATTCCGTACTCGACAATAATAATTTATCTGACGTTTGTATTTAGAAAATTAAGAAAATTAACTAAAATCTTATCGAGACCTATATTTAAAAGATTACACATACAGAACAATATAATGCTAACAGATTACATATATACTATAGATACATTCCATTAGCTGCGTGTATCCAGTGTAAAAGAAATACACCATGTCTCTGTATATCGCAAGAAGCGATTATGACGCTTTGGCACCAGAAAGGACATCCGGTTGTAAAACATCACCTCAAACAGAATCATACGATAAATATGAAGCTTTGCTTTAACCTGGAAAATGACCTTGCTGTACTCTTGGGTTTCAAATAATTGTCCTGTCCGCTGCTTATTAATTTTTTAGATTTTTTTTCGAGCCCCCGTCCCCCGCACTTATTCTTTCATGCTTTTCTATCCATGCCGCTGACCTTAACATGGGCGAGGTCGAGGCGCTGCGATTTCAGGTCTTCATCAATTTATTTCGCCCTTGTCTTCTGTACGCTGCACTGGTTCTCCAGTGTTGGGTCGCTGCGTGACAAAAGTTTTTGTGGTATATAACCGTAGGAGAGTATTGTAGTAAAAGTAAAAAAGAGAACGAGAATGTAGAGAGTTCAGTAAGGTGAAAGAGGAAGCTCTTTCATTGCAGGTTTGCTACAGCCGTTCAATGACTGTATCGGTTACACATGAGTGGTTCCAGATGCATGCAGACGACAAGGATATATACACTGTTTAGGATATGATAATCTTGGTGCATCCAGAGATTGAGGGCAGCCATGAAATATAACACCACACACAGTCGATCGTTTCCTTGTATGTAGGTCACCTTCATTCAGACGACATGGAGACAAACTTCTCCCCGTATGCTAGACATAACCAAGGAGTGATTAAAGCTGTCATATTTGAAATTTATGTAATTTAACATGAACAGGCAGGTTGTAATTTTTAAAATACTAAAATGAGTTTCAAGGTGGTGATCGAATTTGTAGCGTCGATAGAGCGTTTGAAAGAGTGCTTTGTGGCATTCGTTACGCCTTTTGTACTCTGAGTTCAAATCCCGCTGAGGTCAACTTTGCTGTTCATCTGTTAAAGATCGATATTGTACCAGTCCAGTACTGAAGACTATTCTACAGCTCTTTCCCACTTCTCTCTCTTCTTCTCACTTCTCTCTCTTCTTCTGTCCCTGTCTCTCTCTCCCTGTCTCTGAAACAAATCAGCTGTGTTCAGACCTGAAGTGGGGTGGGCTCCATCAGGTTTAAAATACCCAAGAAACGCCCTACCACTCTACCAGGAGTGTCGGATCCCTATATACAGACAAAATGAGTTTCAAAAGACGAAGATCTATACTAATTCTGAATCTAGTGCCATGCATTTAAACAGGAAGACAGGGACCTAGTCAAGACCTTTCCTATATACTCTTAAGAGGCGACTCCCATAGAACTAGATATATATCTTATATTTTAGGCATGTGATTAATATAGAAGGCTGCAATAGTGATAACATGTGACTGTATCTGTTGTTTACTTCCTAAACTGTAAGACCTACATTTAAATCCCAAGTGTACATACTCGATATTCCCACTGATATTTTATTTTAAATATCCTAAGAGCGGTGGATTGGCAGTATCGGTAGAGCGTGGCACAACATACTTCATGGCGTAGAGTTACGGCCTTTTACGTTCTGAGTTCAAATATTGTCGAGGTTAGCCTTACCTTTCATCCTTACTCGGTTGATAAATAAAGAACCAGTAATGTACTGGGGTCGATTTAGTCGACTTTCCCCTACTCCAAAATTGTTGGCTCTGTGCTTATATCAGAAACCAATATCTTATAAACACCAGGTTGAGTTAAGAAATTCAATTTGAAATGTGAATGACTCTAATAATATGTGATCAATATAAAATAAGAGTTGAGAAATAAGTACACCTGAAGATGGATTAAGGTGTCCCTCGCAGGTACCTCAGTTTTTCCCCTAACTCTCCGGGTACTTAACCCGATTATTATAGCTATTATTTTATACTCATCAACTATTCTTATATTCATTAACATTTGGGCGACTACACACTTGTTTTTTCTCCCCTTTTTTACATTTTCCCCGTTCCTTCCTCTTCGCACTCTTTTCTTTCTGTTTATCTTCTATTTCTAACGAAGGACTAGTCTCCGAAACGTTAAGAATCTCTTCCTGCTATTTGAAGCGTTAAAATAATATATTTCTTCTATGTACTGTGTCGTTTTGCTTTGTTATTTCTGTTTACATTTTACATATATATGTCCTGTTACATTCCTCCTATAGCTAGACATATTAACTGACCAAACAAGATTTCTTTTGAATGAAACAGATATAGTCCTGTAGAAGCCATTTCTATTCTAAACATGATATATATATATATATATATATATATATATATATATATAGAAAGGATGAATATAAAATGAAAGTGCTTTTTTTAAAAAGGAATTTATTAGGTATTGACATATGTTTCTGTAACAGACGGAATACCTATGTATCGCTGCTTGCGTAATCATATAATGTTAGCAAGTATTCGATAGCAAATGTATAATCAGTTGTCACTTCTTCAGAGATTTTGGATAAATTGGATAAAATCAGAAAAATTGAAGTATTTATATTAGTAATAGAGGAAGAAAAAGAGGGGATAGTATATGACAGATGGTAAATTAATTTACTGCTAAACAAGTATATAATGGGTTTCTAATGAGAATACCATGAGTAAATCTAAATAAGAATTTTGGGAGTGCCAATTTTAATCTCTACTTGACCAATTGGACAGTGGACAGGGCTGGTCATTTGGTGCAGTAGTATTAATTATAAAGTGTCAATTGGGGAAGGGGGAGATTTCGATTGCTACTAAATAACATCAATGCTAGTAGCCAGCTGGTATATGCATTAGGGAATTGAATCAAGAAATCAGAAATCTCATTTTATCTATAGCAGTTTATATTAAAAGGTAAATAATAGAAGAGTTGATAGAATTAAGACTAATAAAGAATGTTAATATCTATTTTGACAATCAAACGGAGATAGAGACAGGCGTTCAATCCTGGTAGTATTTATAATATGAAAATGTAGATTTTAAGCGATGGTTACAGTATAACGATCGCTCTATTCTGTTATTTAATAAAATGTTTTTGGATTTCATAATACAAAATAATTCTACATTACATAATTTACAAAATTCCTGTTCATGGGAATATGGGGGGGGGGGCAGCCGCTATTATATCCCATTTTAGGTGAAATTGTTGGTTATTTTCACGCAGCTGCCAAGCCTTGTCTGCGAGTGTTGTTACATAACGCTGGTTTTCATGTTTTATCGAGTAACGATGTCTATAAAGGCGTGATTTGAAGGAGGTGGCTGTAGATCCCACATAGTACCACTTCTGTCTATCCGATTCGATAGTACATTTGTATACGATGTTGCGTTCAAGACACTGATTGTTCAACGGACACATTCCTGGTTGGACACAGTTGCAATTATAATTTTGCGTTGTTGTATTGCCATGGATGGGTTGATGAGGTTGCTTATGTAGGACAGGATGTTGTTTGTTGTTTTGTGATGTTATAGCTAATGTTTTACGTGTATTGTTATGTGTTGGAAGGCGTTTATACAACCGTTTTGCGTTAAGCTTTTTTATATGTTGTTCAATATTAGGGGCGGTTGAATATGAAAGTCGAATAGTGTTAGGGTTTAAGATTTTATTATATTTATGTGATGTTGGAAAGTGTTTTTTAACTAATCGAAAGAATTTTGAGGGTAGATTGGTTTTAATAGAGTTGTTATAGACCGGGTTGTACCAAATATACTCCTTACATCGCCTTCTGTTTGGTGGTGTGCGACTATTATTGTGTCTATTGCGGTAGTGTATGTATGGTGGTGATTTTGTGCTATTTCTACTCCTATGGGATTTATTTTGGGTGTTTTGGTGATCTTCGACTATATACTCTATATTATCTAGGTGACCGGCTTTCCTAAGTGCATCATCATAATATTCGGCATGTTCTTTGAAGGTCTGTTGGTTGGACGACAGGCGGGAGATTCTAAGAGAAACATTTCTAGGGATGGATTTAATTATAGAGAGTGGATGGTTAGAACTCGTATTTACATATTTAAGGTTCTCATTTAGTTTATGGAACGGTTTAATCGTATCTGTATTGAGATTCAAAGTAACATCAAGGAAATTGACCTCTTTGAGGTTATATTCAAATGTAATATTTAATCCTAGTTCCTTAAAAAGCTTTCTGATATTTTTACGCATCCTTTCTAAAATATGCTTAACTAATAGGAGCGCATCGTCACGGTAGATTCCACCGTGGAGATCCTTGAATTTTCCTTGTAATCTGTGGGTGATATAAATTCCCACAAGATCTGTTACTTCCGCCGAATCATTAGAACCCATAGTGATATCAAAATTAGAAGGTCTATCTTTGCGAACCCAGTAGCTATCATCGAATTTAACTATAGTTTTCCTCGCTTCCATAATAATTTTTATTTCAGCATCCGTAAGGTCGGAATTATCCTTAGCGAACGAAAGAGCTTCATGTAGAGTATCAGGTGAAATTGAGGAATAATATTCATCAATATCAAACTGAATAAATTTTGATTTTTTCTTATCAGTAATGTTATTAAACCATCTTATTGCTTCATGAGTGTTACCCCATAGTTTAATCTCTACTTTAACCTTAACTTGGGGGATAATTCTGTCTAGTATATATTTGCTAATTTTGCCTATATCAGATTTAGAGGGGCATATAAGTCTAATATTAGGGTTAGTATCGAAGTTTACCTTGTGGTCCTTCAGGTTGAAGCATGGTATAGCTGGTGTTAAGGGTTGCGTTCTATCGTCAATACAAAGTTTTTTTAACAATTTCACATGCCGAGTTGTTGATGTTTTTAAGTGTAGCTTCATTAGTTTTCCTGTATTTTTTATGCAATTCCTTACGGATGAAGTTATTGTAAGTGTCCACATCCATGGTATATACGTTTGATGTTTTGTCTGCTCTAACAATAATTCCATTGGCGTTTTTTAGATTATTGAGCAGTGCCGTGATGTCATTCTATAGTTTATTGTTCTTCCGTTTTGTAAATTTGATCTCCATGATCATATCCATTAGGTCTTGTTCAAATGCATCCAAAAGTGGGTTTGAGGGTGGGTTCTTGTAAGATTTAAATCCAAATTTATCCTTGTTAAGATCCGATGTTTGGTTTATACGGCTTTTGTCAAAATGGAATGTTTTCCATCTGATTCGTCGAATAAAATCATTGGTCCTTCGTATCATACCTAGAATATATTCCCTTTTTGCCTGAATAGGTATGTTTTTTAACGACATATCCAATTGGTGCCTTTCCATTTTAGAGGCGTATACTGAATTAGTTGCTCAACTGTATAGGAGATTAATAAAATTTCAGGTTATCAATAATGTAGTGATAATATATCGTTACGTTAGAGATGAACAGCGTACGTGCAGGTTTGCTCAACGAGTATAAATTATATTCCGGAGAAAATGTAGAAAGGATGAATATAAAATGAAAGTGCTTTTTTTTAAAAAGGAATTTATTAGGTATTGACATATGTTTCTGTAACAGACGGAATACCTATGTATCGCTGCTTGCGTAATCATATAATGTTAGCAAGTATTCGATAGCAAATGTATAATCAGTTGTCACTTCTTCAGAGATTTTGGATAAATTGGATAAAATCAGAAAAATTGAAGTATTTATATTAGTAATAGAGGAAGAAAAAGAGGGGATAGTATATGACAGATGGTAAATTAATTTACTGCTAAACAAGTATATAATGGGTTTCTAATGAGAATACCATGAGTAAATCTAAATAAGAATTTTGGGAGTGCCAATTTTAATCTCTACTTGACCAATTGGACAGTGGACAGGGCTGGTCATTTGGTGCAGTAGTATTAATTATAAAGTGTCAATTGAGGAAGTGGGAGATTTCGATTGCTACTAAATAACATCAATGCTAGTAGCCAGCTGGTATATGCATTAGGGAATTGAATCAAGTAATCAGAAATCTCATTTTATCTATAGCAGTTTATATTAAAAGGTAAATAATAGAAGAGTTGATAGAATTAAGACTAATAAAGAATGTTAATATCTATTTTGACAATCAAACGGAGATAGAGACAGGCGTTCAATCCTGGTAGTATTTATAATATGAAAATGTAGATTTTAAGCGATGGTTTCAGTATAATAAAATGTTTTTGGATTTCATAATACAAAATAATTCTACATTACATAATTTACAAAATTCCTGTCCATGGCCGTCATTTATCTGGTTCCTTTGATATGTCACCTGTCAATCAAAGTTGTTTCTTTTAGCAGAATTACTGCTGTATGAAGTAAGGGGTTGTATGGTTGAAACGCTCGCACCCTGCTGCAGCCTTCCCGGCCTGTAGACACCCACACCCATGTCCATGTTTCGCGCAGGCGTGATACATATGGGCACCTATACACACACAACAATCACATACACACCCGCAACTGTATTATATGCGACAATCACAGTAAATATTAAATGTGCCGCGAATAATTGGAAACAATTTTTAAACAATAGAAAAACATTTCAAAAAACGTTTCAGAAAAACACACCCTCAAAATACCTTAAAAAACACATTTAAAAAAAAACTTTAAAAAGAACATTTTAAAAAAATGCTTGAAAGAGCCAGAAAAACACAGCCTCAAAATATCTTAAAAAACACATTAAAAAAAAACCTTTAAAAAGAACATTTAAAAATAATGCTTGAAAGAGCCTGTCAAAAAAAATTATTTCAAAAGTATTTCTGAAAAATATACATACGTATATATACACACACACACTGTACTCAGGAAAGTATATATACCTAAGACGCATATACTTGAAACAATACATATGGATGCACATATATATAGATGAAAAAACGGAAAATATACACATACATAAGCATAGGGTTATATAAGATATAGAAGGACTGAAGATCCAAGGGACTGAGTAAGAATCTGCACATCAACCATGCACATGAGACAGATTTCATGACAATATAAGTCTGATTTTGTTTACAACCTTATCTGTGGTTTTGAATTTTAATTTTAATTTTAATTTTCGATTTTTGATGTTTAATTTGCAATTTTAATGTTGGAATTGATGTTGGATTTAAGGTTAATGTTGAGGTTAATTCTAACTTTTCCTGCCGTTGCTATATACATGCCTACAACACAAGCCGGAGAAACGATTGTAATATGTCTAATACATTTTTATTCGTCGCACCACTGATTCTCCGTTTCTTATATGATATTATACTCTGCTCTGTAAGAGCATCGAGTGCTCAAACGGCTTACCGCATACGGACGCTTTAAGCATCCCACACCAATTATACACACACACACACACACACACACACACACACACACACACACACACATATATATATATATATGTATGTGTGTATGTATGTATGTATATATGTATGTATGTATGTATGTATGTATGTATGTATATAATGCGCACGCAAGTGTTGGTACAAGCGAAAGAAATCAGCAATCATCACACAATGTGAAAGTTGAAAGCAATTTTAAGTCAATCTCTCTCTCTATATATATATATATATGGAATAGAATGAAACGAAATTTCATTTCTCACTTTTAGTACGGCAGTTACTTAAATGTAAGTATGTATGTATACATACATACATATATGTATACAGACGTACAGTAGTATGTATATATATACATACATGCACACATATATATATATGCACGTATCGGTTTACCGAACATTTATTATAATGTTCGGTTTGTAAACAAACAAACAGCCCGAATTACGCCGTACAGTGTTTAGGCAACCACGTCACCTTTTTGTTCAACACAGGAACGATGTACTAGTTTCAAGCTTATTAGCTATCATCAGCATCGTATACCTTCCTGCCAGATGGTTGAATGTCTGAAAGTATATACTTTCCTTATGCAAACAAATCGAACATTATAATAAATGTTCGGTAAACCGATACGTGCATGTATATATGTGTGCATGTATGTATATATATATACATACTACTGTACGTCTGTATACATATATGTATGTACGTATACATACATACATACATATATATATATATATATATATATATATATATATATATATATATATATATATGAGAGACAGAGAGAGATCGTGGTGCTGAGACTGAGAAGACCACTAATCATTTGAGTATTCGATACATGCGACGATGCAGTGTGGTATAGAGATATGTAAAATCCAGACCGCGCCACCAAGCGGTTTCGGCTTGTGTGTACAGCAAGGATTGCGGTCGGAATTCTACATATCTCTCTCTATATAATATATGTAATATATGTATATATAATCTATCTCTGGCTAAATTTTATTTTAAGTGGTAACATTCCTGTGACAATTTTCTTTAGGTATTAAAAAACATTATGTGTGTCAAAAGAAGGTACATTACTAGAAATCCCATACGTTATCAAATAAATAGGATGGATTAAGGTATATAAACGAAACGAATAATTCTGTTTTTTTTTAAATCAACGGAGACAAGTTACTGATCCACCCCTGCTCTTAATCACCCCCCCCCCCCCTATTATTTATCTATATATATAAAGTTGTAGTTCCTGTCTGTTTGTTTGTTTGTTTGTTCACGAAGTCCTCATATGGTTTTGGAGATAGACCCCCATAATCATATATATTCTGAAACTACATTGCCCCGGGTACTTGGATAACTATATTTCATTTTAATCAAAGGGCTCCCCGGAGGCACAAACCCAGCTGAAAATGTTTTCCCTTCATTTTATATGAAATTTAAACCATAGCTAAATGACAAGATATGATGCCTATCCACAAAAGTTTTCAATTGATATTTTGAAAAAAAATATTTACAAGAAACAAAATAAAAATAAAATTTAATAATGTAATTTTGATTTGATGTATTACAAAAAATAATTGTTTCTACTTTTGGCACAAGGCCAGCAATCACCCAGTTCATTACTGGTACTTTATTTTATCGACCCCGTAAGGATGAAAGGTAAAGTTAACCTCGACGGGATTTGAACTCAGACCATAAAGGGCCGTAACTCTAAGTAGCAAACCATGGCGTCCGACCCTTTACCGATACTGCCAATTCACCGCCCTTTGTATTACAAAAAATAATACTTTCCAATTTTTCATGCATTACATTTGACATTGAGTAATATTGAAATGCAGAGTTTTTCTCAAAAAATTATATCACTGATTTAAAATCAATCATCATTCTCTTACAAAAAAATGTGTGAAACGCAGCAAGGAGCGGGTAATTCGGCTAGTATAGTATAAACCTTTGAATTAACAATCTCGTTTTTAGAGCTTTTCTGCTAAATTGTAGCAGAATGTTGAGAGTTAAGAAAGTAGACATATTGTTATAAAGTATCCAATAATTACTTGGCTAGAGATCGCTTTAATTATACAGCTAATGATATTTAGAGTCAAACGTATGAATATCCCGTTACATCTCCCCCCCCCCCATTAACTAGACTTATTAACTGACCAAACAGATGTAGTCATATTTCAGACTTAAACGTTAAACATATAGGAACTGTGAACATTGGACTAAATATTTTACAGTATTTAATTCATTTAATAAGGCCGTGTATTGGTAGAGTCATTAGAAGGTCGGATAGAATGCTTTGCGGTATGCGTTTCGGATTTCTGCTCTCTCAGTTTAAATTCCGCCGAGGTCAACTTTGCCTTTCATTCATTCACGGTCTATAAAAAAATTACGAGTTAAGTATTAGGGTCGATTATTCCACTATATGTCTTTCCCAATTCCATTCTTTTACTCTCTATCATTCTCTGGAAGAAATATTCTGTATTCAGACCTGGAGAGGAGATGGGCTCTGCCAGAATTTTAAAA
>OZ024742.1:19301667-19339167 GCA_964016885.1 Eledone cirrhosa
TCATCTTCGGAACCTACAGAGGATCCATTCTCTTCTAAAGTCTAAAATCTGTCTCGAGCTCGGAGGCTCATCAGTTTGGTGCTTATCTCGGTTTCATGGCGTGAAGCGACTCAGAGTACAAGACTTCTTCCTGGACAGAACACCAGTCCATCGCAGGATTAAACCACCAACTACTGCTATTACTCATTTTCCGCTGAGTATACTGGAGCAACGTGAAATGAGGTGTTTTGTTCAAGAACACAACACGCAACCCAGCCCAGGAATCGAACCCACGACATTATGATCGTAAATCCGACACCCTTACCACCAGACCTCGCGCCTCCACTCACGTCGTACTATTACAAGACGGAATAAATATTTTATCGAAGAATACTGAAGTATATCCTTTTAACTGAAACATCGATCTCACTCAACACGTGATTAGAATGTCTCAGGAAAGAATCTCTGGACAGCTTTTACTGGCAAAAACAAATGGTAGGAGACCCCGTACAATATGGTTGGATAACCTCCATGAGCTTGACTGATCAAGCTTGGGGATCTAGCCGGATCAGTTGGAGACGGTTGCTTCTGACAGGACCTGCAGGAAGGAGTGTTTGAGGATTCTGCCCCAACGACCTTCTCAGGAATAAGTTGGTGAAAAAGAAGTTTGTGTCGACAAGTATAATTATATTTTTACTACTAATGTTTTAGTATAAACTAGCAGAATGTCCCGGCGTTGCTCGGGATTTGCTCTAGGGTTCTTATATATTTGATATATATTTATCCTTCTCGAGCCTCGTGAAGTAAATACGTTTGTTTATATTTCGTTAGTGTGTATGCAAAAATATCTATACACGAATATATAAATAACAGTACAGAGAAGTACGGAATACCTCGGCCTCGGGTTGGTGTCTACATTTTGTGCATATAAAACAAATTCGTCGTACATTACCAGGGTTTTTTTCCGTTCGAAGAAAATCAATACTTTATCGCGAAATAAATGCTTTTGTTTATATGTGTATGCCAAAATATCTGTACACGAATATATAACTATATATATATATATATATCACGATAAATTAACGGAGGCATAGGCAAAATAACAGATTAAAGTTTAAGCAAAGAATCGCCGCTGCTTTCACCCTTAACGGGATCTTCTGAAAGTAAAATAATAAATCTGTGAACGCAGAAGTAAATATTTTGTAAAACGTTACTCACTATACACACACACACACATCGCGTCATAATGACGTAATGCAGACAGCCAGGCATAACGTTGCGCCATTATAATTGGATTGGCAGTATCGGTAGAGGGTCGGACGCCATGCTTTCCAGCATAGTTACGTCCCTTTACGATCTGAGTTCAAATCCCGCCGAGGTTGACTTTGCCTTTCATCCTTACGGGGTCGATAAAATAAAGTACCAGTAATGCACTGGGTAATTGCTGGCCTTGTGCCTAAAGTAGAAACAATTATAATTGTTTCTACTTTTGGCACAAGGCCAGCAATCACCCAGTACATTACTGGTACTTTATTTTATCGACCCCGTAAGGATGAAAGGCAAAGTTGACCTCGGTGGGATTTGAACAATTCTGAGTTCAAATCCCGCCGAGGTTAACTTTGCCTTTTATCCTTACGGGGTCAATAAAATAAAGTACCAGTAATGGCCTTGTGCCAAAAGTAGAAACAATTATAATGGCACAACGTTATATCTATGTATCTATCTAAAAAGAGAAAGACTAAGAATTATAGACAGAGATAGCTAAATCGCCTAATACGGTCCCTAGAGCATTGAAAATTTGAAATTTCTTTTGCTCAAAACACTCACAGAACCATAAGTATTACATGTGTAAAGTTTTAAAAAAACTCGGTTGGGTGGTTCTCGAGCTTTAGTGATTTGACAGACAGACAAACAGACATTCTCTGTTTTAGTAATATAGATTTTACAAAACGTTATATATTATAAACTTGGAAGAGCGTAGAATAAAAGAAAAATGTTTCAGCCTGATTCGGACCTAGAATTGATCGCATTCCAAGTAGTCATGTTATTTTAGATTACACAGCACGAGGGTGGTGCATTGGCAGTATCGGTAGAGCATCGGTCAACATGCTTTGATGCATAGAATTATGGCCCTTTACGTTCTGAGTTCAAATTTCGCCGAGGTTAGCTTTGTCTTTCATCCCTACAGGGTCGATAAAATAAAATACCAGTAAAGCACTGAGGTCGACTCAATCGACTCCCCCGCACCAAATTATTGGCCTTTTATCTAAATCAGAAACCATTATAAATTACACAACATTACACCTGTCAACCTTCAAATTGTAATAAATGTTTTATTGGTGAAAACTATCAGAAATGTCATATTTGTTTCTTCCTTAGTTCCTCTCTTTCTCACACTATTCTCTTCCCTCCCTATCTATCTCTTTCTTCTCTCTCTTGTTTCTCTCTCTCTCTATCTCAACTTAATCTCCTTTCACTATCTCTATCTCTCTTCTCTCTTTCTCTCTCCCTCCTCTCATTCTCTCTCTCCCTCCCCCCTTTCTTTCTCTCTCTTTCTATCCTTATCTCATCTCAGATCTTTCTCTCTCTCATATCTCTCCCTATTTCAGATCTATCCCTTTTCTCACCCTATCTCATCTCTGTCCCTATCCACTATTTCTCTCTACCCCCCCCCCCCCCCCGACCTTCTCTTACGATGTTATCTCAAATAGTTCCTTTCCTATAATCTCGAAACCAATGCTACTGCTACTGTTATGGCTACTACAACAGTATAGCTATAATGGCGCTCCACCTCAAGTGACACTTTTATTAGCTCGAAACTCATGGGCATGTTATATATATTTGAACATGTGGAAACCTAGGCTGGAGGGTAAACTCGAGGGTTGCTCCGGGTGGCACATATTCTAGCTACGTCACAGTGCTCATAATAATTATTTCTACTTTTGGCACAAGGCCAGCAATCACCCAGTACACTACTGGTACTTTATTTTATCGACCCCGTAAGGATGAAAGGCAATGTTAACCTCGGCGGGATTTGAACTCAGACCATAAAAGGCCGTAACTCTTTGCTACAAAGCATGGCGTCCGACCCTCTACCGATACTGTCAATTCACTGCTCATAATAATGGTTCAACTCTTATACTTAGGTAGACAAAACACCAATAGATAGATAGGTAGGTAGGTAGGTAGGTAGGGAGGTAGGTAGGTAGGGAGGTAGATAGGTAGGGAGGGAGGGAGGGAGGTAGGTAGGTAGGGAGGTAGGTAGGTAGGTAGATAGGTAGATAGGTAGGTAAGTAGGTAGGTAGGTAGGGAGGTAGGTAGGTAGGTAGGTAGGTAGGTAGGTAGGTAGGTAGGTAGGTAGGTAGGTAGGGAGGGAGGGGGGGGGGGGGGGGGTAGGGAGGGAGGTAGGTAGGTAGGTAGGTAGGTAGATAGGTAGGGAGGTAGGTAGATAGGTAGGTAGGGAGGTAGGGAGGGAGGTAGGTAGGTAGGTAGGTAGGTAGGTAGGTAGGTAGGTAGGTAGGTAGGTAGATAGGTAGGGAGGTAGATAGGTAGGCAGGTAGGTAGGTAGGTAGGTAGGTAGGTAGATAGGTAGGTAGCTAGGTAGATAGGTAGGGAGGGGGGGGGGGTAGGGAGGGGGGGGTAGGTAGGTAGATAGGTAGGTAGGGAGGGAGGGAGGGAGGTAGGTAGATAGGTAGGTAGATAGGTAGGTAGGTAGGGAGGGAGGGAGGTAGGGAGGTAGGGAGGTAGGGAGGTAGGGAGGGAGGGAGGTAGGTAGGTAGGTAGGTAGGTAGGTAGGTAGGTAGGTAGGTAGGTAGATATGTAGGTAGGTAGGGAGGTAGATAGGTAGGTAGGTAGGTAGGTAGGTAGGTAGGTAGGTAGATAGGTAGGGAGGTAGATAGGTAGGTAGGTAGATAGATAGGTATGTAGGTAGGTAGGTAGGTAGGGAGGTAGATAGGTAGATAGATATATTTCTTTTATTTGCCACTAGGGCATCAAAAGTGGGACAAGTACAGAGGGGGGAGTTTACACAAAAAGGCGTCCTCAATAAGGAGGAGGCAATAACAAAATATAAAAATAAAATAAGATATAACAAAAAATAAAATTTTTAACAAAATCCTCAATAGAGAGGAGGCGCCTTGGGGGGTCGCACACACCCCCGAAAAAAGTGTGCAACCCTTCTCCTCAGGAGCACAGAGAAGGGGTGCTCCCTTGGTCTTTCATCTTCCTCACCTATAGTCTGATGTAGAGTGAAGGCCCATTCACACGGGCCATTCTCGCCACTTTCACCCATCTTTCATAGAAACGGCTGGGGTGCAGCACCTCTCTCTCCATCCTGATCCTTCTTCCGAAATGATATCGGAAGAAACGGACCAGTTGTTGGCCAGAGAGAAAGGTGCCCGACCTCAGTCCTTTCAGACGCGTCCACCATACAACCTCTTTCGCCATGGCTATTACGCACAGAAACACCGCCTCTGCTTCATCTTTGAAGGGGGGAGGCGGCTTGATCATTACAATAGACTCGGTGGTCAACCGGATCGGTCCCACCCTTGACAGCAGTTGTTCGACATAGCCCCACAGATCGGCTACGCCCGAGCAGTGTACTAATGCGTGTGCAACGGTTTCCTCGTCGCACACGCATCTGGGACAGATCTTTTTGGCGGGGTCCCTACCCGGGCGCCCGTGTCTGTAGAGCCTTTCTCGAACGGGTAAAGCCCCTCGGTAGCACTGCCAGGCCAGGGACTTCTGGAAGTTGTCCATAGGTCCCGGGCTGAATGTCCTACCGAACAGGCTGGCCAGTTCGTCCTCCTCCATGTCTAGGGCTTCTCCGAGGGCGTCGTCGCACCTGCTGCGTACCAGCCCTCTATAGAATGTTGCGGTGGAGTCTCCACTTAGGTAGATAGATAGGTAGATATGTAGGTAGGTAGGTAGGTAGGGAGGGAGGTAGGTAGGTAGGTAGGTAGGTAGGGAGGGAGGTAGGTAGGTAGGTAGGTAGGTAGGTAGGTAGGTAGGTAGGGGGCCAACAAAAGCTAACGAGTACCTATCCGCCAGTAAGTTGAGATATTGTGCTTTCCAGACAAATCTGATACTTAAAACTCTGCGCAATATATATATATATATATATATATATATATATATACAGGGGCGGTGGAACTGGGGAGTGTGCGGGGGGGGGGGGCTAGGTTGGCATGGCCTCCCTAATAATTATATTTTTCTCCCCAAACTACCAAAACACACCTATTTGTACATGCTCTACAATTTATGTACATGTTATGTTTATCGCATATCGGAGTTTA
Organism: Eledone cirrhosa; assembly: GCA_964016885.1. NCBI lineage: Eukaryota > Metazoa > Mollusca > Cephalopoda > Octopoda > Eledonidae > Eledone > Eledone cirrhosa. The sequence goes on from OZ024742.1 coordinate 19,306,941, forward strand.
TATATATTTATATTAGTTGATATTTGATAATAACAGCTAACCTAATCACAGCTAAATTGACCAAATTTGCCCCCCCCCCCCCATTCAGAAATACTTCCATCGCCCCTGATATATATATATATAAGATTGACATATTTTTAACAAGATTAAGTATGTCAATTAGGCTGACAACGTATGAGTGTAGGGTCTGGAGAATTTCTAGCAATATAGGCTAATCATGGTGTTAGCTATGAAAGGAATGAAGCTTCTGATCTTTTTTAAATGGCGTCCTACTACAGGACGTGACCTGACAACATTTCACCAATCTTTTCGTCAAATCATTATTGTAAGTAAGAGAGAAAAGCTGGTGGTTTTCTCTAGCTGGCATTATTGATCTGAAAAGATATTGTTAGCCTTTCAAACACAGTGATTATCATGTCGAGACGATAGTCCTCTTTAATAATCCAATTAGAGAATAAGAGTTGTGAGATGAATTACCAAGTGATGTATCTTAAGTTTCATAGATTGATTTGTATGATTGCTCACTTAAAGAAGACATTCAAACACGTAACAACTATATAATGGAATAACAGTGACAGAAAATACACAAAGTAGACAAAGACAAAACCTTTATCAGTCAAATACTCTGACACACACATACAACTATCTGGCAGATGGGTAAACGGTGCTGATGATAGCTAACAAGCTTGAAACTAGTACATCGTTCCTGTGTCAGTGTTGAACAAAAAGGTGACGTGGTTGCCTTAACACCGTATGGCATAAATTCAGGCTGTTCAGTTTGTTTACAAACGAACAAAGCGACGTTATAATAAGCGCCGCTAAACTGATACGTGCATATATGTATGTGTACCTGTATGCATATGTATATATGTATGTATATATATATATATATATGCATGCTACTGCACGTCTGTATACATATATGTATGTACGTATACATGCATACTTACATTTAAGTAAGTGCCATACTAAGAGTGAGAAATGAAATTTCGTTTTCATTTTGTTTCAATTTATCGTTTTCGGTATGCCTGACCGATTTAACTCACTCAATATGCAAATTAGGCTGCTCAGCCGTTAATTTTCATAAGGAAAGTATATACTTTCGAACGTTCAACTATCTGGCAGATGGGTAAACGGTGCTGATGATAGCTAACAAGCTTGAAACTAGTACATCGTTCCTGTGTCAGTGTTGAACAAAAAGGTGACGTGGTTGCCTTAACACCGTATGGCATAAATTCAGGCTGTTCAGTTTGTTTACAAACGAACAAAGCGACGTTATAATAAGCGCCGCTAAACTGATACGTGCATATATGTATGTGTACCTGTATGCATATGTATATATGTATGTATATATATATATATATATATATATATGCATGCTACTGCACGTCTGTATACATATATGTATGTACGTATACATGCATACTTACATTTAAGTAAGTGCCATACTAAGAGTGAGAAATGAAATTTCGTTTTCATTTTGTTTCAATTTATCGTTTTCGGTATGCCTGACCGATTTAACTCACTCAATATGCAAATTAGGCTGCTCAGCCGTTAATTTTCATAAGGAAAGTATATACTTTCGAACGTTCAACTATCTGGCAGATGGGTAAACGGTGCTGATGATAGCTAACAAGCTTGAAACTAGTACATCGTTCCTGTGTCAGTGTTGAACAAAAAGGTGACGTGGTTGCCTTAACACCGTATGGCATAAATTCAGGCTGTTCAGTTTGTTTACAAACGAACAAAGCGACGTTATAATAAGCGCCGCTAAACTGATACGTGCATATATGTATGTGTACCTGTATGCATATGTATATATGTATGTATATATATATATATATATATGCATGCTACTGTACGTCTGTATACATATATGTATGTACGTATACATGTATACTTACATTTAAGTAAGTGCCATACTAAGAGTGAGAAATGAAATTTCGTTTTCATTTTGTTTCAATTTATCGTTTTCGGTATGCCTGACCGATTTAACTCACTCAATATGCAAATTAGGCTGCTCAGCCGTTAATTTTCATAAGGAAAGTATATACTTTCGAACGTTCAACTATCTGGCAGATGGGTAAACGGTGCTGATGATAGCTAACAAGCTTGAAACTAGTACATCGTTCCTGTGTCAGTGTTGAACAAAAAGGTGACGTGGTTGCCTTAACACCGTATGGCATAAATTCAGGCTGTTCAGTTTGTTTACAAACGAACAAAGCGACGTTATAATAAGCGCCGCTAAACTGATACGTGCATATATGTATGTGTACCTGTATGCATATGTATATATGTATGTATATATATATATATATATATATGCATGCTACTGTACGTCTGTATACATATATGTATGTACGTATACATTCATACTTATATATATATATATATATATATATAAATGGAATAGAATGAAACGAAATTTCATTTCTCACTCTTAGTACGGCAGTTACTTAAATGTATGTATGTATGTATACGTACATACATATATGTATACAGACGTACAGTAGTATGTATATATATACATACTACTGTACGTCTGTATACATATATGTATATACGTATACATACATACATATATACATATATATATATATATATATATATATATATATATATATATATATATATATATATATATATATATATTGGTGATTCAGTGAATTACAGTGAATCACAGTAACAGGTCAAAACTCAATAAAAACGTAACGAAACTTCGGTTTTATCTTATCATATGTGTGTCCCCAAAAATGTATACACATTTCAACAGCATTCTAATCAAAGTGTGAATACATTTTTAAGGACACCCTGTGTACATATATAGTAATAATTATAAATGTGAAGACTAAAATCCAGCTTAAAATTTAATCTGTTATTTTAATAAATGTGTGTTTGTGTGTGTGTGTGTGTGTGTGTGTGTGTGTGTGTGTGTGTGTGTGTGTGTGTGTGTGTGTGTGTGTGTGTGTGTGTGTGTGTGTGTTGTATTCATAGTATTTATTAAAAGTGTTTTTATCTCATAGAGTCGGATTTTTTATTTTATTAATTTCGATACGTTGTTTGCTATTTGTGGCAACATATTTGAAATATCTTCCTATAGAATAAATACATTATTAGATTCTTGATAAGTTGACGTAGTTGATTGATATAGGAGTGTGTTAGTGTTTGTGTGTGTGTCAATGTGAGTGTGTTTTTGTGTGACAATGTGTGTGTGTGTGCTTGTCAATATGTGTGTCAATATGTGTGTGTTTGTATTTGTGTGTCAATGTGTGTGTGTTTCTATTTATGTGTGTCAATATGTTTGTGTTTATGCGTGTCAATGTGTGTTTGTGTGCCAATATGTGTGTGTGTCATGTGTGTGTGTTTGTGTTTACATGTGTCAGTGTGTGACATTGTGTGTGTGTTTATGTGTGACAATGTATGTGTACATAGTTACTGAATGTAGAATAGATAAATGTGGGTAATCTAACTGAAAATTAAGGGTAAGGTTTAAATACTAGAAATAACTGAAACTAGAAATGTTCGCATAAACCTTATATCTTCTTACTATTTTAGCTGTATGAAAGTTGAATAGTCGTTAGTTGCCAGTGTGGTAAGTGATAGTATCCTCGTTGGATTATCTTGTCGACATAGACGTGAGGGAAGGTCCCTCGAGCTATTTACCATCTTAGTATTTACAATATTCCTTTCGTCAGGTCGCCAATTCCAGCAGCATGGATTATAGATGTTATTGAGACACGAGTAACATAATAATGATTTCAACAGCAGAAATTAGAGATGAAATGTATGTTTATTTTTGATGTAGCACAAACAATGTTTGTTAACTTATATGGTTGAAGTTACAGATAAAAAGAGGTTACAAAAGGGAATGTGCCATTGCGCCGAAAAGCCGGCGAGGCTAGGGTGCAATATCTCACCGTTACATTATGCGTGTTGCTGGTTCGAAGTTTCTGGTACAAGAGAGATTCTTCAAATCTTCGCGGGGAATTTCTTCCTCAGGGCGCGTAGGGATACATCCTCTTCTACTGGCGCTGATTGGCTGAACTGAGCCAAATCACGCACAGAGAATGTATGTGAGCCCGCGGAATGTAGGTCACTACATCACCTCCGACCAGATTTTCAGCCGAAAATCGATAATGAAGAAACCGAGGACCCACATATTATTGAATCAGCAAGAACAAATGCTGAAAGAGCACATCAGTGAAAAAATAATTGAGTAGAAAGATTCATGCAAGAACAAAAAAAATTAGGCGCGACGGGCCGTGTTGAGCCGCTGTCAAATGACTAGCTGTTTTGTAGTTTAAACGAGACCCTCAAGGGCCTACCAGAAAACAGATAAAGTCTGACATGGGCGAAGTTGCTGTTCTTGCATTAAATGTTAATGGTAAGCGTTGTACCAGTAGCTGTGAACGAAGCTATTATGGTAGTTTACCAGTGCTGGCGAGAAAATGATGGCCCCCAGATGTATTGTCGAATGTGCTCTGGAGCCAGGAAAAAATGGCTGGTTGCTTTGTAAAGAAAAAAAAAAGCAAGTTTAATCTGTAGGTGGGTTGCAGTGTAAATTCCATAATTCGGGCGAATCCACAGAAGTGGCCGAAATGCTGACAAGTCCAGTTCAATTTGTTGCTTTCCCAGCGAGTCGGGCAAAAACAACAAGACGGATGGCTGTCATGGACGATCAGTGTGCAACGAGATGCGAAGCTGTTTGAGTTCAGCTGCAATTAGTATTCTCGTGTTGCGGTGCCTGTTTGAATCCAGTGGATTAAGCTCTGTGAGCTGCTAGCATGTGCCAGCACCTCGACCAGGTGAAAAGGGACTCGCAGAATATTACGTTTGAAGAACATATACCAAGAACAACATGTTGGTGTGTGATAAAAAAAATGTGTGCATATGCAGGCATGTAAAACAGCAAAGAATGTGAATGGACAAAAACCATGAGCAAGCAAATAGAAAAAGAGCACAAAACAAGTAAATGCATTCTACAAAGAAATATGTGAATGTAACAAACTGATAACTCAAAGTCAATCTAAGGGAGCAGAGAAATTGCTCAATAAGTTCAAAGTTTTTCAAAGTCAAATAGTTCACACATCACCAGTGTACAGACACTAGTTCCATCTGAAAACTGAAAAAGAAGACTGTTAATGCCGTTAGGGGTTAGATGTATGGTGTTTTTGAGAGTTTTCGTGGCCATTCTACCGTCTTGCCAACTTGTGTGACATAAGGTTTTGTTATTAAAGCAAAGTCAATGCATCTTCTGTAGAGTAGCAGTCACCAACATGGCAGCCACGTCTGACGCCATAATGGTGAGAAAACTACTGTCTCAATTTCTCGAGTCCATGTGGCAACGAGACAGAAGGTATGGTGGTTGCGTCGGTAAAGTTACAAGCCGTTTTGAAATTTCCGATGTGTGGTGGTTTGCGTCGGTAAGGCTATGAAGCTGCCATCTCACCATTCCCTGTCGTTGGTCAGTGGTTAAAAAATGCCGTCGCTGCCGCTGCTGCTGCTGCTGCTGTCGTTGTTGTTGTCGAGTGTAGCCAGGACTTGTCGGTAGCCATCTTGAAATTTCCTCGTGGCGAAAAGTTTTTGAAATACTGCTAATTTTTCAAAAAAACATTTTGAAAGGAATATATTGTATTTTCGCAAGTTGCGAAAAGGTTGGCAACGTGGCAATTAAAGTTCAACGGAATAAAAAAGAAGGGCTACGTTAAATTCTTACGTCGGTCACCACTTTAGCTGTATGAAAGTTGAATAATCGTTAGTTGCCAGTGTGGTAAGTGATAGTATCCTCGTTGGATTATCTTGTTGACATAGACGTGAGGGAAGGTCCCTCGATCTATTTACCATCTTAGTATTTACAATATTCCTTTCGTCAGGTCGCCAATTCCAGCAGCATGGATTATAGATGTTATTGAGACACGAGTAACATAATAATGATTTCAACAGCAGAAATTAGAGATGAAATGTATGTTTATTTTTGATGTAGCACAAACAATGTTTGTTAACTTATATGGTTGAAGTTACAGATAAAAAGAGGTTACAAAAGAGAATGTGCCATTGCGCCGAAAAGCCGGCGAGGCTAGGGTGCAATATCTCACCGGTACATTATGCGTGTTGATGGTTCGAAGTTTCTGGTACAAGAGAGAGATTCTTCAAATCTTCGCGGGGAATTTCTTCCTCAGGGCGCGTAGGGATACATCCTCTTCTACTGGCGCTGATTGGCTGAACTGAGCCAAATCACGCACAGAGAATGTATGTGAGCCCGCGGAATGTAGGTCACTACACTATTGTTTTGTTGTTGGACCTCCGTCGGTTTCGATGAAAATAAATAGTCTAGTTGTTTGACCAATGGCTGCTCGTGAAATCAACGTGTACCCTTAAAGTAGTCCTCAAAGAGATTCAGTATGACAAAGGATGTGATGAGATTGAGCCTTTGGAATTACAGGTACAACATAATGTTTGTGCGCAACGTGAAATGAAGTGTCTTGTTCAAGGAAACAACGTTATTCCAGGGTTCGAACTTACGATCATTAGCAAAACACAGTTACTACACAGCCACTTGCCTTCACACCTTCTCACTAAAGTACAGCTGATTGTATGTTATATCACAGCTTACTGTAAACTGTTCATGTATTCATCAAATACAGGGTGAGACAAATATGTCTCCCATGTTTTAACAGTTGATCCTGTAAAATATGGGAGTTTTTTAGGACTAATTAGATAAAGCTGTCGATATATCGTTATGTGAAATAACAAAGAATGTTTTTTCAACGCCCACTTTCACAACTGTGAAATTCCTGGTATGATGAAACAGCAATAAATGATAGCAAGGTAGATCAGTGTTAATTAAAGAGGCATTAATTAAAGCCATATTGCAAATATTCATTTAATTAATCTCTTGTACCAAATATTTTCTATACCCAACTTCATTCATCAGATTTATTTTGAATTCATCAGATTTTTTTAACGTTTTTATCGAGGTGATTGTTGTCATTTGATTAGTATTTTTATAGGGTAGCTTATTGCAGTGGCTCTCAAACGTATTTTGTCGTGAAATCCATAGCAGTGGCTCTCAAACGTGTTTTGGGGTGGAATCCATAGTAGTGGTTCTCAAACGTGTTTTGTGGTGGAATCCATAGCAGTGGCTCTCAAACGTATTTTGTGGTGGAATCCATAGCAGTGGCTCTCAAACGTGTTTTGTGGTGGAATCCATAGCAGTGGCTCTCAAACGTGTTTTGTGGTGGAATCCATAGCAGTGGCTCTCAAACGTATTTTGTCGTGAAATCCATAGCAGTGGCTCTCAAACGTATTTTGTGGTGGAATCCATAGTAGTGGTTCTCAAACGTGTTTTGTGGTGGAATCCATAGCAGTGGCTCTCAAACGTATTTTGTCGTGAAATCCATAGCAGTGGCTCTCAAACGTATTTTGTGGTGGAATCCATAGTAGTGGTTCTCAAACGTGTTTTGTGGTGGAATCCATAGCAGTGGCTCTCAAACGTATTTTGTCGTGAAATCCATAGCAGTGTCTCTCAAACGTATTTTGTGGTGGAATCCATAGCAGTGGCTCTCAAACATGTTTTGTGGTGGAATCCATAGTAGTGGTTCTCAAACATGTTTTGTGGTGGAATCCATAGCAGTGGCTCTCAAATGGAATCCATAGTAGTGGTTCTCAAACGTGTTTTGTGGTGGAATCCATAGCAGTGGCTCTCAAACGTATTTTGTCGTGAAATCCATAGCAGTGGCTCTCAAACATGTTTTGTGGTGGAATCCATAGCAGTGGCTCTCAAACGTATTTTGTCGTGAAATCCATAGCAGTGGCTCTCAAACGTATTTTGTGGTGGAATCCATAGTAGTGGTTCTCAAACGTGTTTTGTGGTGGAATCCATAGCAGTGGCTCTCAAACGTATTTTGTCGTGAAATCCATAGCAGTGTCTCTCAAACGTATTTTGTGGTGGAATCCATAGTAGTGGTTCTCAAACGTGTTTTGTGGTGGAATCCATAGCAGTGGCTCTCAAACGTATTTTGTCGTGAAATCCATAGCAGTGGCTCTCAAACATGTTTTGTGGTGGAATCCATAGCAGTGGCTCTCAAACGTATTTTGTCGTGAAATCCATAGCAGTGGCTCTCAAACGTATTTTGTGGTGGAATCCATAGTAGTGGTTCTCAAACGTGTTTTGTGGTGGAATCCATAGCAGTGGCTCTCAAACGTATTTTGTCGTGAAATCCATAGCAGTGGCTCTCAAACGTATTTTGTCGTGAAATCCATAGCAGTGGCTCTCAAACGTATTTTGTGGTGGAATCCATAGTAGTGGTTCTCAAACGTGTTTTGTGGTGGAATCCATAGCAGTGGCTCTCAAACGTATTTTGTCGTGAAATCCATAGCAGTGTCTCTCAAACGTATTTTGTGGTGGAATCCATAGTAGTGGTTCTCAAACGTGTTTTGTGGTGGAATCCATAGCAGTGGCTCTCAAACGTATGTTGTCGGGAAATCCATAGCAGTGGCTCTCAAACATGTTTTGTGGTGGAATCCATAGTAGTGGTTCTCAAACGTGTTTTGTGGTGGAATCCATAACAGTGGCTCTCAAACGTGTTTTGTGGTGGAATCCATAGCAGTGGCTCTTAAACGTGTTTTGTGGTGGAATCCATAGCAGTGGCTCTCAAACGTATTTTGTGGTGGAATCCATAGTAGTGGCTCTCAAACGTATTTTGTGGTGGAATCCATAGCAGTGGCTCTCAAACATGTTTTGTGGTGGAATCCATAGTAGTGGTTCTCAAACATGTTTTGTGGTGGAATCCATAGCAGTGGCTCTCAAATGGAATCCATAGTAGTGGTTCTCAAACGTGTTTTGTGGTGGAATCCATAGCAGTGGCTCTCAAACGTATTTTGTCGTGAAATCCATAGCAGTGGCTCTCAAACATGTTTTGTGGTGGAATCCATAGCAGTGGCTCTCAAACGTATTTTGTCGTGAAATCCATAGCAGTGGCTCTCAAACGTATTTTGTGGTGGAATCCATAGCAGTGGCTCTCAAACGTGTTTTGTGGTGGAATCCATGTCGTGGTTTTATGCTATATATGGCAACCTAATCTTGGACTCCAAACATTTACTACTTTTAACGATATTGACGTCATTATTGCAGGCGGTGGATTGGCAGTATCGGTAGAGGGTCGGACGCCATGTTTTGAAGCATAGAGTTACCTCCCTGTATGATCTGAGTTCAAATCCCGCCGAGGTTAACTTTGCCTTTCATCCTTACGGGGTCGATAAAATAAAGTACCAGTAATACACTGGGATAAGTGCTGGCCTTGTGCCGAAAGTAGAAACAATTATTAATGTCACGGGGTTGCGTCACTTTACGTTCTGAGTTCAAATCCTGTCGAGAAGTTAGCTGTCTTTCATCCTTAGGGATTTGATAAAATAAAGTACCAGTAACACACTGGAGTAAAGTTAATCTATTCCTCTACCAACCAAATATATATATATATTGTTGGTCTTGTACATAAATCAGAAACCATTATGAATGTCACGGGGTTGCGTCACTTTATGTTCTGAGTTCAAATCCCGTTGAGGTTAGCTTGCCCTTCATCCTTACGGGGTAGATAAAAGTACCATTAAAGTACTCGGATAGAGTTAATCTATTTTACCACCCCACCCCCACCCCCTGGGTTTAGGCCTGAATTAGAAACCATCAGTATCTGTAGAGCGTCGGACGCCATGCTTTCCAGCATAGTTACGTCCCTTTACGGTCTGAGTTCAAATCCCGTCGAGGTTAACTTTGCCTTTCATCCTTCCGGGGGTCGATAAAATAAAGTACCAGTAATACACTGGGGTAATTGCTGGCCTTGTGCCAAATGTAGACACAATTATTAATGACACAGGTCCACTAGTCTTACATATAAAACTATTTTGCTAAATCCCAATATAATTACCCCATAGCACCGCTACATATGGGGCATGTTTTGATATCGTCCAGTGAGTAGCTTCTCAGCTATATATTTGCTTCTGTTTCTAAATGAATACATGTGAGTATATGTACATTTGTGGTAAGGTTTTATTTGTCCCAGATAAGGCACTACCGAAGAGCCATGTGTTTCAAACACCATTTCGTCCAGAACATTGTTAAATCTATCTCGTGAAATTCCATTAAACTATTATCTAGAACATATTCTTTGGCAAATACTGATAATAGAACAATTGTATATGATAGACCGTCTTCTAAATATAGGAACAGATCATATGTGTCTAATTATCTAACAATCTAATATCCGCAATGATTCAGGGATATTGTACAAAACCTCTAAGTAATGGGACAGGCGAATAAACATTTCGGATTAAGTGAAAAATATTACCCTGCTTTTACACTGAATGTTATCAAAATATGACAGTATTGTTTTAACATTGAGCAGTTTGAATCTATGTCCATTGGTTTAATTAGAGCAGTCTGTAGCAGTAGGATACATTTAAACATTGACTTAGACAGGAAATGCGCAATAATATGAAACATACAATCGATGAACTTCAATTAAAATTGATTCTGATTTAGGCACAAGGCCAATAATATGGGGGGAGGGGGGGGGGGGCAGATGAAAGTCGATTAAATCTAGCCCAGAGCAATGGAAGGCCCAGAGAATGAAAGGCCCTTCAATTAAAATTAATAACGAATTCAAAGCAACCCTTTTCCTTATCAAGTGTCTCACAGCGACTAACAAGGGAAATAATTGCTGTTTCACCTTTTGACATTTATAACTAATTTAAAATCACGTTACAATAAAACCATTGGCCTTATTGTTTGATCTTTTATTTATAATCTGATGGCGGACATAGAAACAATCAATGTCCTGTTGTTAAATTTACTCATTTACATAATAGTCTAATTAAACTGGACTTTAGACTCTTTAAATATTCATTTTCAAACACGTCACATGATGTTCTCGTTTGTCACTTATTAACAAGTTCCAACAGAAAAATTTCCGGCTGAATATTAACTATGTAATTATTAACTCTTTCCTCGTTAGGTGGTTACATAATTACACTTGTAAAATAAATCTACATTCTCTTAACCATTTTCATCTTATTTTTCACTAATATCCGTTGTAAAATTTTAAATGCCAGATTTTTTTTTTGTCTTAATCGTGTTTTTAAAATGTTGGTGACATTTCACCTGGCAATAGTGATGTGCAACAACTCACCACTTCATGTTTTAATGACCGAGGTAGGGTAATTGCTGATAACTGAAAATAAATCTGTTAAACTATTGTTGAATAAATGAATCATCTTAGTTTATAATCATCGGCCGTGTAATGGTTATTTTAAATATTTCACAAGCTACGTTCTGTCTCCTAGCTGGAGAAATAGTTCAAATATATTTTCAGTAACATGAATATTTGAATTATCGGTACATACAATAACAGGACACAGGGTGGGAAAACGTCTAAATTCCATGTGTATGGTTGTATATGGGGTTCCTGTCAACATCGCTGGACATATTTGGGGATGGGTGATCTTGTCAGAATCGCTGGATAGATTTTACAGGCAAAAATCAACCAGCAGGATCCAAAGAAGGTTGGATAACGTCCATGAGAGCTCGGCTGGTCTCCCTTGGGGATCTAGTCGGATCAACTAGAGTCAAGCTGCTTCTGACAGGCCCCACCGGAAGGAGTGTTTGTGGACTCTGCCCCCACGAGCCTTCCAGGAATAAGTGGGCGAAGAAAATATGATGTGATATCCATACATTCATAACGTACATTAACGACAATTAGTGAAATGGTTCCAATAATTTCAATGGTAATTGATTGATAATTATTCTATCCTTTAGATAAAATTCCAGTTGTATCTGTTTGATAGTAAATAATAAATTCCCTAATTACTTTACTGGAATGACTTACATTGGGTCCCGAATATGAACAGTAAAGTTTATTCAGAACAAGTTTTTTTTTAAATGAGTCGTCTAGCCTTCTGTAATTTAGTGGTGGGGAAAATCGTTATAAATCGACCCCAGTTCATGACTGGTACTTTATTTTATCGACACCGGAGGGACGAAAGGCAAAGTTTAACTGGAAGATATTTGAACTTAAAACATAAAGAGCCGTAACTAACGTCACAAAATATTTTGTCCGAAGTTTTAACGATTCTACCAACACATTGCTTTGGCAACAGCAACAACAGCAATAATAACAACATTTAACAACAATAACATCACCACCACCACCAACAACAACAATACTAAATAACGTTAATATTAGCAACAATATTAACAACATCAACAAAACATTAATAACAGCAAAAACCTTAATAGCATCATCATCACCACCAACAATAACAACGTCTATAAAACATTAACAGCCTCACCACCGCCACCAACAGCCAACAACAACAACATTAACAACCTCATCACCAACAACAACAATAACAGCCTCATCATCACCATCAACAACAATAACAACAATAACAGCCTCATCATCACCATCAACAACAACTTCAAGTTTAAAGAAAATATTTCGTTCCTGGTTTTACCCACCGTCACATTACAGGTTGGAATTCATTAATTTCACTTTAATGTATTGTCTTACAGCTACATGGGAATATACAGACACACATTTACAGTCTCTGACACACAGACACACTCACACATACACACACATAGACACATACAGACACGCTCACACACACTCACACACATACAAACACACATACACACATACAGACACGCTCACAGACACTCATACACACACACGCGCGCGCGCGCGCGCGCACACACGTACACACACACACACACTCACACTCACTCACACACACATACACACACACGCACACTCAATAATAGATATGAACGTAGGTGTGTGTGTGTGTGTGTGTGTGTGTATATAGAGACATATAGATAGTGTGTGTTTGTGTGTATATGTACATTGTGTGTGTTTGTGTTTATAAATGTATGTGTTTGTGTATATATATTTGTGTGTGTGTGTGTGTTTGTGTGTGTGCGTCAAATGGTATTGAGAGAAGAGCGAGAGATCTAGACGTCCTCGCAATTGTTAGTAGACCACGTGACCGCACAGGTCAGCGGAGTAGACCACGTGACCGCACAGGTCAGCGGAGTAGACCACGTGACCGCACAGGTCAGCGGAAGTTGCAAATTACCATTGTAATAATATCACTCTAAGTTATTGTTGTGTCTGCTCCACTCAACTATCACGTTTCGCCTCTAGAGAGCTTTCATTAACTTATCAGTATCGGTAGAGGGTTGGACGCCATTCTTTCTAGCATAGTTACGTCCCTACATTCTGAGTTCAAATCCTGCCGAGGTTAACTTTGCCTTTCATCCTTACGGGGTCAATAAAATAAAGTACCAGTAATGTACTGGTAATTTCTGGCCTTGTGCCTAAAGTAGAAACAATTAACTTATTGGAATAATTTGAATATTTTTAACGTTTCACAGAAATATGACTTACTTCAGAGAGATTCACCCCCCCCCCCCCCAATCAATAGTTTCTCTAGATAGAATGCTTTGCCGTATTCGTATCCGTTCTCTGGGCTCAAATCCCGTCGAGATCAACTTTGCCTTTCATCCATTATAGGTCGATAAAAAATAAAGTCCCAGTCTAATACTGAGGTCGATTCTTCCTTTATATCTCCCACTTATATTCTCTCACTCTCTATATCCTTCTCTAGAACAAATTTACTGTATTCAGGTCTAGAGAGAAGATGCGATCTGCTAGAATTTAAAATTCCCCAGAAACACCATATGTCATTACAGCGCCCCTGCGACTCCCTTGGAAGTTACGGGACCATATATACATTCATGTACATAGAATACAAAGAGATAGAATAAATACCGGTTGACATCTTGTCTGATTCTCTAATAATTCTGCCAATCCTCTACCCTGGGTGAAAGGCCGGGTTTAATGAGGGTAACAGGCGCAATTACCCCGGACCCCTGCAGTGGGTCGTTCCACAAGTGACGGCCGTAGTAACTTATTTGTACCCTCAGTTGGGCTTTTTAGATTTAGGATGGTTAGAATGTTTGAATTTAATCCCTGTATTTATAACTTTTCAATTCCAATTACTTACGCCAAGCTGACTTTGATATGTAAAATTCGGGGGTTCGCTGTGTATTCTAATTTTGTGTGTATGAGGGGCCCTCAAGATCTATATCCAACCCTGCCTGGGTAGGTACTATGTTTCTAGAAGAAAAATAAAGATGGCGGAATTGGAACTCAGAGCGCAGGGAACAGGGGGAAATACGACAAGGCCACTTCATCATCTTACTAAAACTTACGAGCATTGATCCAGTGTCTGTGTAAGAAACTTGTGTGTGTTCATATGTGTGTATATGTTTGTGTGTTTGTGTGTTCATGTGTGTGTAAGTGTTTGTGTATTCGTGTATGTGTTTATATATATGTGTGTGTGTGTGTGTGTGTGTGTGTGTGTGTTAATGTGTGTGTGTTTGTTCATGTGTTCGTGTGTCTGTTTATGTTTCATGGTGATCAATGATCTGAAGTAAGCGACGAGAATCGTTTTGAAACTTACTGACCTACAACGATAGTGAGGAAGGAAAGTAATTGCTTGATGAGTGAATGCAATATGTTTGTGATGGCATTGGTAAACAGAAGATAAAAGGACAAATCGTAAGGAATACTCTAAAAGCGAACTCAGTTGAACTTAAAGAACATTTAAAGCTGATACTGGTGGACGGGAGGCAGGGTTCATCGGTTCGTATTTACATCTCAACTGTCAGACGAGTCCGAAATGTCATGTATACAGCGAATAAGTTGAGAAGGGAGAGAATATATCACGTGTTCGGCAGAGGTACATATACTGATGTGATTACTGATAAAGCTAACTTAATCATTTTCCGAATCACAAATATCCACAAAACCAGTTCCGTTTACATGATGAAAGACATCTAACGTTGGATGGGAGTCTTGTTTATCATAGCTTGCTTTTTTTTTACTGTCGGAAGAATTGAACCTACAACTCTAACTCAACACATTAGTTGCCTCTGTTTGTTGAAATTAATCATACAAACAATAGTATCACTATAAATCTATGTTGGTTGACTTGGCCATTCGAAACAGACACGCCGTAGTACCTCAGAGAGAATACGAACCTCTCTTGCTTCAGTTCATTTAGTTCTTATTCTATTGGATAGGTCGACTAATTATCAGGTAATTGTAAGAATTACAGAGTTTTACAGGTTGTGGAGATGTTAAGCGAAGCAACGGATTACGTCTACCACCCAATAAAGGTTTCTGATTTAAATATAAGGCCAACAATTTTGGGGGAGGGGAAAGTCGATTAAATCGACACCAGTGCATTACTGGTACTTTATTTTATCTACCCCGTAAGGTCAAAGCTAACCAAGGCGGGATCTCTCTGTCACCCAAGAACAATTCATTCGAGATGTTTCTACTCCCAATGGTTTAGTCATTCGGAACTTAAAGTAGAAAAAACTTTCTCAAAGTACGACGCAGTGGGATCGAACTTAAAACCGCGCAGTTACGAAGTGAAAATCATAATCACATGCTTGCTTACGGGAAAAAAATGAAAACATTACAGGTACCCAAGGCACATAGAGCAGTGCTCGATTATACAATATAAGACTATTGAAATTATTTATTAAGTGGATATAAGGCCAGAAATTTGGAGGGAATAGAACAGTCGATTAAATCATTCCCAGTAGTTGAGAGATGCTTATATAACTCTGCAGGATTTGAACTCAGAACATAATGGTTCACCCCTACATGTCACAAGTCATTTTGTCTAACGCGTTAACGATTCCTCTAATCACCTATTAATCTTGGTGTATTGATTTCAGTTCAAAATGACACTTATTGTTTACACTTACTGACACTTATTCAAACTAGCACTTACTACCGCGTATAAAAATAGAAGAGATTTTATTTTAATTCTGATCAAGCTTCTCTCTCTCTCGCTCTGTATGTGTGTGTGTATGTATGTATATTACTTAATATAGTGTTTACATCAATCTACTGTATCGTTACGTAATCGAGATATAACCTCGCTTATTTTTGTACATAACACCTGCATAATACATGTTTCTTTTAACAAAGAAGATTTGTGTTCAACACAACCCGCAACCCTCTTCTTCATATACAGAAATCTAACGAAACAGCGTGAATTTTATTGAACAGCTGCTATCATGGGAAGTAAAGGTTTCCTAACAAGTGGTGTTTGTTTACATCTAAAAATAAACAGGACTCTTTCAGAATTAGCTTTAATAATCACTGATAGAATGTGAACTGCTAAGCTCAGCTGTGAATGCCTTCTATCATTTCCAGTCAAATAGTCTTGCGCTCTGTTCCTTAAAAATAGGCGTTAAATTGGCAGACTCGTGAGAACATCGAATAGTGTTTTGTCGTATTCCTTTCGGCCCTCCTCGCTCCCTCAATATAAACTCCATAGAGGTCAGCTTTGCCTTTCATGCTTACAAGATCGATAAAATGAACCAGTCCGGTTGATTTTCATTTCCCCCCCTCCCTCTCTCTCTCTCTCTCTTATAAATATATATATATATATATATAAAAGAAGGTGGACCATAACGCACCAGAGTGCTCGATATTTAGGGTAGTAGAGTGGGTAGGATCTAGCTGTCGAAACGGCCGGAGTTCAGCCTGACTCTTTTCCTATATATATATTAGTATATATATATATATACACACACCGATCAGATGTCTTCAAACTTAGAAAGGGGATGGACTCCGCCAGATTTAAAGTTCCCAAGACATATGTCATTACGGCGCCCCTTCCAGTCTATCAATAGTTTCTGGCCCATTCATTCATACTATTTCTGACAGAGGATTATTTACTGTTACTGCGCTGCACACACTTTCGTTACTGACGTACAGTTGTACGTAAAATACGATAAGATGTATCCACCCGCGCTATCTTTGCTTAGTTAGGTAACACATTATCTTAGCTTAAGGAGAGGTGGCCACCTGATTGTGGTCTAAATCAGTTGTTGATTCTTCTAGGTTCATTTAGTGACTTTATTTCTTGTGAATCGTTATGAAAACATACGTCCGGTACGATACCCTGGCAGACTTACAGAATGCTACAACATACACAAAATATTTTTTATGATCTCTCATCTTCAACAATTCCTTTACAAGATAGACTTAACCAAGAAATAGCAGTTTTAACCTTTTTTTTACCTCTCTCTCTCTCTCTTTCTTTCTCTCTCTCTCTCTCCGTTGACATCACACGAATATATATATATATATATATATATACACACGACGGGCTTCTGCAGTTTCCGCCAACTAAACTACATTCATAATGCATTAATTAACCTGAGACTATAGTAGACACGTGTATAAGATGTTGCACAGCAGGACTGAATCTAGAACCACATGGTTACAAAGATGATCTATTTAACCACACAGCCACACATGTGCTTCTTTGTTTAAAAATAAAGAAGAAAATAATTTCTTCACAAATTAAAAGTATTTTCTCCTAAAACGTGAGCAAATGATACAATTAGTTGTACATAACATGAAATAGTTTTCCGCTTAATTTCACTCGGTAAATTCATAAGTTTGGAACGCTAGAGGTAGCACGTCTGAGACACACAAACAAAAATACTAATAATGTTTTCATTTAATTCTCTCCATTAATCGAACTCCACAGCTTACTAATTTACAGTCTGTTGTATAGTAAAATAGACGGTGAATTGGAGTCGTTAAAACGTCGGATAGACTGCTTTGTGGTATTCCTTCCGGCTCTCAATACTCTGAGTTCAAATCTCATACAGGTCAACTTTGTCTTTCATCCATTCATGGTCGATAAAAAAGTACCAGTCTAGTACTGGGGTCTATTCTTCTATATCGCTTTTTTCCTCTCTCCTCTCTGTAAGAAGTTTCCTGTGGTCATTTGCCTTTCTCCATTCAAGGTCGATAAAAAAAAAATACCAATCTAGTACTGGATTGATTCCTCCTCTATATCTCTCTCACTTCGCCCCCTTCTCTAGAAGAAATCTGTGTTCAGGCATGGAGAGGAGATGGGCTCCGCCAGGCTTAAAGTGCCTAAGAAACATTGTATGCCACTACGCCCCCCTTACGACTCCATCAGGAGTTACGGGACCAGGCAAATATATATATATGTATAGGAAGATACAAAGTTGGCTGTCGGTAGCCTGTCACTTTAGCAGCTGTTAAGAATTAATAAAAAATTTGTTTGTTGAATTCTTAGTTTAAACCTTCCAACCCCCAAATATAGCAACACATCTATAGCCAGAATGTAGAAATGGTATAAGTACTCGAATTCTCTGGAAAGTAAAACAATATCAAGATATTTTCTTAGGAATTAGAACCGTTGTATAATATGTCAAGAACAAGAATGTATCACTTGTTTTTGACACAACGTAATTAGTTCATTTAGTAAACGATTTAAAAACATTCCTAGCTGAAACCGAATCAATTATTTCTGGTTTAAATTCTAAACACTTTTATAATAACTAATTCTTGTTTGGCAATTTAAGATTGGCAATTTGAAGGCACGAGAATGGGAGTCGTGGTTTTATGCCTTTCTCAAACGTATCATTGAACTTAACTGAACTAAATTGTATTCAAGTGAAACTGGAATTGAAGTAATGTTCCAGCTCATTTTCCTGCGAAGATACCAGACATGACTGTGAGATTATGAATTTTGCTTCGCAACTGCCTGGCTTTGGCTTCAGCCCCACTGTGTGATATTTTTAGAGGAATGTCTTCTACAATAGACTCGGCTCAACAAATATTTTGTAAATGAAATTTGGTCGATGGAAATTGTATAGAAGTGCGTAAAATAAGGTTACTGTTCCTTAGTGGAAGAATTTATTCCGTATTTCGTTTTAGTATATCTCCTATCCCTTGGGTTATTTTAACGAAGTCCACTCTGATAC
The DNA here is from genome assembly GCA_964016885.1 of Eledone cirrhosa. NCBI lineage: Eukaryota > Metazoa > Mollusca > Cephalopoda > Octopoda > Eledonidae > Eledone > Eledone cirrhosa. Next base: position 19,325,833 of record OZ024742.1, read on the forward strand.
AAGCTTTTCGACCAGGCCTAATGTCTGAGGAAAATTTCTTTCCTTTATCACAACTTTCCTGTAACACATAAAAAGAATCACGGAAGCTAATCTATCTTTTTTTTCTTTCTAAGCCATTATAAAGACCTGTATAATAAAACGACTGAGATTTTTTTTTATAACTGCCAATGTCGTTAAAATAATGCATAGTCAGCAAAACTGATATTGAACTTAAAACAGAGGATAAATCTGAATTCTATAATGTATTTAGTCCGGTATTTCATACAACTTTTATTTGGGCTTTAACACATGCTACAAATAAGATATACACGTACAGGCGACACTAGCTATAGTATATACTGTGATTTCACTAAGGGTTTTCGGTTCCCATACAATACCACGAGCAGAAACAGATACTCCCCCCCCCCCTGCCTTGATCTAGTGGAAGATCTTTATATATGTAAGTTATCCCGAGTTCAATCAGAGTAACCACAGGAAGTAAGGTACTCAATACTAAGCAGAGTATAAATGTTTAATATAGAAAAGCTTCTACAGGACGAGAACTGTTTCATTCGTGAGAAATCATCAGGAAGCACTGATGATTTCTCACGAATGAAACTGTTCAAGTCCTGTAGAAGCTTTTATATATATATATATATATATATATATATATAAGAGTGTGCGTTTGTGCGAGTGTATGGGAGTGAGGACTTTATATGTGTGCGTGTGTGAATGTGTTTGTAGAAACCTGACCAAAGGAATTGTTAGCTTAAGAGAACCTTAAAAATCAGGAGTGGCACCCCAGAGTGAACCTGTCTATAGAATTCTTTCTGCCTTTGTTATTCTAAATATAGTTTTTAAAGAATTTCCTTTTCTTTAAACCCATCAACCAATGACCTCCACCCATCCTAATCACCACCCTCTCCTACCACCAGAAAAGATATAAATACCACCATATTACTTGGACAGCCGGCTTCCTGATGATTTCTCCCGAATGAAACAGTTATAGTCCTGTAGAAGCCTTTTCAATATTAAATATATATATATATATATATATAAAAGGAAAAAAGATGAAATCGAAAATGCAACTGGAGTCTTTTTAAGAATATTTATTTGGTTCCTTTACCGGTTTCGCAGTTCTTGTGCTTTTCAAAAGTAGAATTGAGATGGAGGGTCTGTGGTTTTACTAAACACAAACCCTCCATCTCAATTCTAAAGGAACCAAATAAATATTCTTAAAAAGACTCCAGTTGCATTTTCGATTTCATCTTTTTTCCTTATACTTTCATATATATATTTAATATTGAAAATGCTTCTACAGCACTATAACTGTTTCATTCGGGAGAAATCATCAGGAAGTCGGCTGTCCAAGTATGTGTGGTTACTAAAAACAAGGTTTAGGATGGTAGATAGGACGGAACAGGAGGAGTAAGGAAGAAAGGAGTTTCCATTGTCAGCTGTAAATGTTTCCCGAACCGATGTTTCGGTGCTGAATTACAGGACATCGGTGTAGTTCGGGTGCGCCCGAGGCCTTTTATTAATCAAAAGGCCAGGTGGAAAAGGAGAGAGAAAGAGAGAAAAAAGGGGAGAAAAAAGGAGAGAGCAAAGGAAAGAGGGGGAAAGGAGGAAGAACAGTGGGTGAGGAGAGAGGAAGAAAGGGGAAAATTTAGGAAAGGAATGGGAGAAAAAAAGTGTACAGGTCCCATCGTGGGAAGACACAGGTGAAAGAAACAAATTTGCTTACAAACAAAAAGGTTCAGGGTATTTAATCACCAATAAATACATTTGGTAAATGAGTAAAATTTACTCTCATTAATATTACTATTATATATATATATATATATATATATATACAATGATATTAAATAAATGGAAACTATATTTATAAAACCATATTTATTTTATTATATATATTTCAAGGGTACCAAAACACTTTGGTACGCTTTCTTCAGATAAAATACAAAGTTTGTTTTATAAATAGAGACATACCCAGGACCCATTTATTTATTTATTTATTTATTTATTCATTTATTTATCTACTTAAAACAGAAGAAAAACATCCCTCGTAACTCATATTATATTATAAACAAATTTTAAACAACTAATAATCGTAAAATATCCTTTTAATATAAATACACATACTATTAAAATATATACTTACATATATACTTACATATATACATAGATAATTGTTCGAATATATTTCCCTCAAATTAACGTTATATGAGCTTTTCATCGATAAAATAAAGTACCAGTAATGCACTGGTTAATTGCTGGCCTTGTGCCAAAAGTAGAAACAGTTATATGAGCTTTTCATTCATCTTGCTTTTTTCCTTCTCTCTCTCTCTCTCACTATTTTGTCCTTCTTCTCTTCTCTCTTCTCTCTCTCTCACTATCATATATTATATATAATAACTCTCCATAGTCGTTTAAATAAACGGTTGCTTTTCAATTATTTACATATTCATTTGCATATTGACCCATAAGTTTGAAAAATCCATAATACATTTCCACTATCCAGAGAATATCCAACTGATAAGGTATGTCTCTATTTATAAAACAAACTTTGTATTTTATCTGAAGAAAGCGGACCAAAGTGTTTTGGTACCCTTGAAATATATATAATAAAATAAATATGGTTTTATAAATATAGTTTCCATTTATTTAATATCTTTGAATAATATCATTGAATATTTTCTCCAGGAACTGTTCAGTGCTCTAAATCATTATTAAACATTTATATTTATATTTGTCAGATTTCCAACAAATTAAATATCCCTTCTACTTATATATATATATATATATATATATATATATATATATATATATATATATATATATATATGGAATGGTTTTCTGAAGAGAATTGGAAGGGAGCTACAGTGAAATAAGGTATTCAATGCATTTGTAGAGAATGTATATATTTGTTTCATATAGAAGTGACTTCTACGGGATTAGGACTGTTTCATTCAATTGAAATCGCCAGGAATATCAACAGAATGAAACAGTTCTAGTCCTGTAATTGTCACTTCTATATGTAATAAATATATATATTCCTGGTTATATCAGACGAAACAGTAATGAAACAGTTCTTGTCCTGTAGAATTATTTCTATATGAACTACACAAACACACTAAAAAGTTCACACACTCATTCACACACATTCACACTCACACACATTCACCTACATACACACATTCACATACACACTCACACGCATTCACATACATACTCACACACATTCACATACACACTTACACACATTCACATACACACTCACACACATTCACACACTCACACACACACTTGCACACATTCACATACACACTCACACATATTCACAAACATACACACATTCACCTACATACTCACACACATTCACAAACATACTCACACACATTCACACACACACTCACACACATTCACACATTCACATACACATTCACATACATACTCATACACTCACACACATTCATTTAAACACACACACACACACACACACACACACACACACACACACACACACACACATATATATATATATATATATATATATATATATATATATATATATAGTAAAGCAGAAAGGACCAAAGACTGAAGGATTGTTAGAGATTTCAGTGAAATGTATCTTCTAACTGCCAACTTCTACGCATTGAGTTAACATTATGAAACTATGTGAAGACATAATTTCCAACTAACTAGGACATTCCATTTGACTGTGGTGGACAGGTGAATAGTGGACACCTAGTTGTCAACATGACAGTTGTTTAGTGTTTGCTTTATTTAGTTAATTACACATGCTAGGTGACTATCTCCCAACAAACCGGTTTAGATTCACTAAAGCCTACTAACAAAAAAAAAACAACCTATATATATATATATACATATATATATATATATATATATGCATACATTATGTGTGTGTGTATATATATATATATATACATGCATACATTATGTGTATATATATAAATATATATATATATATATTCATTATATTAATAAATGGAAACTATATTTATAAAACCATAATTATTTTATTATATATATTTCAAGGGCAACCAAAGCAAATTTTGGTGCGCTTTCATCAGATAAAATACAATATCCAGCGAACCTCCAACCGTCAAGGTTGTTCTTCGGCGGGTATGTCAACATTTATAAAACAAATTTTGTATTTTATCTGATGAAAGTGCACCAAAATTTGCCTTGGTTGCCCTTAAAATATATATAATAAAATAATTATGGTTTTATAAATATAGTTTCCATTTATTAATATAATGAATATTTACTCTACCATTTGTTGAGTGCTTTATATCAGTTATAAAATTTACATCGTTTTATTTTCCGGAAAATAAAACGATGTAAATTCTCGCAACAAAAACAACCTGCTCTATAAAATTGGATTAAAGAACAACATGCTGTAATAATCTAACCTAATACATCAAGCTTCCAATACTGAATCATCGTGAATTATGTGAAGGACATATAATCTATATATTACGTTTCCTGGATTGTGAAAATGGTGGTGTATACGAAAACCATAACATTATTTTGCTTCTCATTTTTAATATTTCTCTGCACACAAGCTTCTTTATCATACATTAAAAAATACTTTACCAGTACAACCCCCATAATACTCTTGTTTACCCGCTTAAAGTGCTTGTATTGCATATAACACCTTGCCGCACATTAATCTTATATAAATAAGACACACGTGCATGCCCCACGTGTAACTATTGCATACACTAACCACTTCAAACTATCCTCTTGCATTATCTTCGTAAACTGCCGATGTTGTATTTTAACTTTAATTTTGTTTTAATTTTCTTTTAATATGATTTTAATTTTTGAATGTAAATTGTCATGCTAAAATATTATAATGAATGTCACCCCACTGTGCATCGATATATATATATGTTTCTGGATGTCTCTTGTGTTGGAAAGGTGGTCATGTATGTAAACAATCATTGAAAAATTGCTCCGAAGACTTTAAACCTCGGTTTGGACGAAACAATTGTAAGCTAATAAATGATTTGAACAGAACTTTGATTCATGTGATTTCTATATAACTGCTCTGTAGAACAACTGATGTTATTACATTGAGCTATTTATCTTACTGGTAATAAGGTAGTAATAAATTACTGCCTTTCACTGTTTAGGGTTTAAAATATATATAACTATAAAAAGTTTTAGTATATACATAACCATAAATAGTATCCTTAATACTATATATATATATATATATATATATATATATATATATATATAGGAACGAGTAGGACCCAGACGGCTGAGCTCAAGCCGTTTCGACGCCTAATTCTGGACATTTCCTCCGTTATATATATATATTAATGTGTGTTTGACAACAAATAATGCATTCAAACGGGAAAGCATAAAGAGCTTTGATAATTTTAAAATTCTATACGTTTATTAATATTTCCAGAAATTCAAACATAATGTTTATCCATGTGTGTCTGTGTTTGTGTGAATGTGTGTGATAATGAGTGTTAGTGTGTATTTATCCCTTGTTTGGTTAATATTATTCTTATTTGGGAGGGTCATGATGCCATTAAAAACACACGCACTTTTGAGTTTTCACTGCAATTTATTACAAATTTCCAGTTGGTTGGTTTAGTAACCAGATGATTGTTTATTGTCAATAAAGAAAGAACCAGTATGAATCGAATGCGTTGGTATTTATCGACTTCGAAGGGATGAAGAGCAAAGATGACCAATTTATTTGACTAATTCAAAACGAAGCAAAAACTTTCATTGAAGCAGTTTACTCTCGAGTCCCAAAATATAGGGGGTGAAATAAGCGGGGGTATTGGACATTTGCTTAAATTCTTATAAGCGCAACGTTGGAATAAACGGGATGGGGGATTGGTAATTGTATAGTGTATGTTTGTAATTATAGGATTTCTTGTAATGTTCTTTTTTTTGTCATATATAATGTTTTTTTAATGTAAACTAAAATTATTGCATTGGCAGTATCGGTAGAGGGTCGGACGCCATGCTTTGACGCATAGAGTTACGACCATTCTGAGTTCAAATCCCGCCGAGGTTAACTTTGCCTTTCATCCTTACGGGGTCGATAAAATAAAGTACCAGTAATTCACTGGGTAATTGCTGGCCTTGTGCCTAAAGTAGAAACAATTATTAGGTTCTCCAGCTGGTGTATCAATATGAATCACTTAAAATAAAATTTCGGTTGAGATAAATTAGTAAAATTTAATAAGCGGTTTAGTGGTAGCGGCGGTGGTGGTTTTCGGGGAGGAGGGTGGATCTGAAAACTTAATAAGTGTGGGGAGGGGGTCGATTAATTAAGACGGGAGAGTACTTGAAGATAACACACTTGCAAAAATTCAAACTTTGCTCAACGTTTCTACATCCACTGGCCGATAGATAAAGCAATAAAATGATGGGTAAGCAGCCTGTCTCTCTTTAGATAAATGGTAACGCAGCTATTTGGTGTAGGGCAGGTATGCGTTCGATTCCAACAAGCGATATTTTCCAGTTTTTCCGTCTTTAAGGCCTTATACATTTAACTTACTGAGGATGAAGAACTCAGAGCTGTACGCTAGCCTCCCAAAAGTGACACAGAGGAGACTGAGGTTAGCTGGACATGACCACCGACATCCAGAGTTGACACTGCACTCAGTGCTCCTGTGGGAGCCCCTGCATGGACACACTGGAAGAGGAAGACCGAGGTTAACATATGTTGATGCCCTAAGGACAGACACTGGTCTCTTGGAGACGCAGGACATCGCAGCGATAATGAGGGACAGAGACAGCTAGAGAGAACTCGTCCATGGATCTCGGGAATTTTACCCGCTCTAGATAGATAGACATACTTAACTTCATCTATTTTTCATAGACAAAACCTGCGCTGTAGCAGTTTACAATAAGCTGATATATTTTCAATATTCTAATAAAAGCTGTATTTTCATCAAAGCTAGAACCACATGCTAACGTCTGTCCCTTTTCTTTGATGCTAGAAAATACTTCCAACACACAACAATTACCGACCCTTTACAATGCTGAGACCAACAATAGAGCATTACTCCCACACCCGGGGCAGTGCCGCTGTTGATGAAACTGGTATTCTACGCTGTATCGAGCTAATTAGTTTTAAATCACTCTGAGACACCCAAGCCTCCGGACAACATACATACTGTCTCATATCTGCACGTCTTCTATTGTTTCTACCGTGGTTTCTGCTCAACAGAGCTTCCTGAACTCATAACACTTCAACTTAGGAATTACCATCTCATTTTGACACGGCTTCTCACGTTATCCACCGTGTGTCCAACAACCCGCACTTACCACCACACCCAGTCCTTCCTGCCAATATGTCGGTACCTACCGCCATCAGTACCTACCACCATCCCTTCTCATACCTTTCTCATATGACTGGACCTACCACAATTTAAACGAAATGCATCAACGACATCGATAACACCGATCACGAAATGCCTTTGAAAACTATGGGCACTACCCCTTCCTCTAAACCAGCCAAGTATATATATATATATATATATATATATATATATATATATATATATATGTGTGTGTGTGTGTGTGTGTGTGTGTGTGTGTGTGTGTGTGTGTGTGTGTGTATGTGTGTGTGTAATAAACAACACAATACAATTATTCCATTTACCAAAGGTTTCAAGAAGACTGGCGACCTCAACAGAGGCGTCTGAAGTCGTTCAACAGAAAATAAAATTTAATATGGATGTAAGATATGAAATTAAAAACAAAAGCTATTACAATTGAAAGCGAGGCTGAAATGGAAAAAAAATATAAAACAAATAAAACAAAACAAAAAAATAATAAAATAAAATAATTTATTTTATTTTATTATTTTTTTATTTGTTTTACTTTTTAATTTTATTTCAGCCTCGCTTTCAATTGTAATAGCTTTTGTTTTTAATTTCATATCTTACATCCATATTAAATTTTATTTTCTGTTGAACGACTTCAGACGCCTCTGTTGAGGTCGCCAGTCTTCTTGAAACCTTTGGTAAATGGAATAATTGTATTGTTTTGTTTATTACACAATTAAATACTTCTGCACTATACATAGAGCACTCTTCCTTGCTTTACCTTTTCTACGGAAATACTTCATATATATATATATATATATATATAACAGATTAAAGTTTAAGCAAAGAATCGCTGCTTTCACCCTAAACGGGAACTTCTGAAAGTATATATATATATATATATATATATATATATATATATATATATATATAAGGAAAAAAGATGAAATCGAAAATGCAACTGGAGTCTTTTTTTTTTTTCATATATATTCATTTGGTTCCTTTACCGGTTTCGCAGTTCTTCTGCTTTTCAAAAGTAGAATTGAGATGGAGGGTTTGTGGTTTTTCTCACACACATATATATATATATATATATATATATATATATATACACGTTTAAATTTGGTGGTATACCACTGGGTAGAATAGGTCAGTCTGCAATGTTAACCATATATAAAAGAAAGTTGAAAAAGAAGTTGAAAATGTAATTGGGATCTTTAAAAATATTTAAGAATATCTTTACCGGTTTTACGTTCGGATGGTTTTCAAAGGTTAAGTGAGATGGAAGTCACACATCACTGAACTTTTGGAAATCATTCAAACGTCAAACCGGTAAAGTTATTAATAACTCCTCTTAAAAACTCAAATTGCATTTTCAATTTCTTTTTCCGTGTGGTATATAAATGAAAAAAACTTTACTTTCATATATGATATATATCTGTATGCATGTGTGTGTGTGTTTCTGTGTCCGTATATATGTGTATATGTATATGTACATGTATATACATATGTATATGTGTAACGCACACATACTCACACACAGACAGTCATTGTTGACAGCTAAAGCATTATTGTAGAAGTTGTTACAGAAAAAGAGGAATTTTTATATAATCCACAACATTGTTAAAATATCCCAGTAGCAACTGTCTTTTAATGCTTACCTCACCTTACGTCTAACGTAGACTAGGTCGGCCATGTGTAACATATAACATAACCTCACTCAAACACCTGTTTTCGTTGGTGGCTTTATTTTTTTTCTCTGTTGATTTTCTCCTAGAGTAACATACATAGACACATTCTTCTATTCATATTGACAAATCCTGTTAAAACAGGGCATCAAAGACTGACAGCCTGCCATTAATCCCCTTCCTTATTTAACATCGGATAAGATTGTTTGTCAAAGATGCACATGTAAACAGGCAAGGCATGCCACTTGCTGTGTTTCCTGAGAGAGGAGTTATTATTTCTAACACGGTTTCATTTGGAAAAGTCTAACTTCTCTTTGTTCGTCCATCTATGAAGAAATATACATGACTCTATATCGATTTGTAGCGAGGTCATCTACATCTGTAGAGCTATATTTACTTACCAGCATATGTGTGCATATATGTATGTATGTATGGATGGATGGATGGATGGATGTATGTATGTGTAATGTATTATATATGTACGAATATGTATGTGTATCTACGTGTATACGTATGTATGTATGTGTGTATATAACACCTGCAACCCCGATGGTATCCAATGATGTTGACTTGTTCTTCTTTTTGGTAAATATCATCTTGGTTAAGAGAGTGGGACTGGCTTTGTGCAGTACCTTTGCTCACTATAAAAGCTTCACGGCACAGGCACTGCTTTATATCTGGAGATCTCTCTGCACTTGTCGTCACATGGTACCATGGGCCCAGCACTATGTGTCAATAATTGTCACAAGTGTAGTGTTTGTACCAGAGTTTTCAAGTCGCTGGCTGGACTAAAAAGTCACACTCCTTCAGTGCATCGGTAGGGGTTCTCCTACATGGATATAAAGTAGTGGCCATACTCGAAAACGAGTTGGCAGCCACCATCATGTATATATACATATATATATATATAGGTTATACATATGTGCATGTAGGTCGACTCACATTTGCTCCCTCTTTCTTATTCACACAAGAACACTGCATATCTACACAATGTAAGCATGTATATTCGTGCATATATATATATATATATATATATGTGTGTGTGTTTCTGTGTGTGTGTATAAGTGTACGTGTATATACATGTATATATATATATATATATATATATATATATATACATACATACAGTTATCTGTGTGTATGTATGTGTATATGAGTAAATGTGTATACATGGATGTGTATATATATGTATGTGTACATATGATATATATATATATATATATCATACGTATGAATGTATATATATGTACAGACCAACCCACCCACACACCCACACCCACACACATACACCCACACCCACACACATACACCCACACACCCATATATATATATATATATAGTACATCCTTAATGGGCTGAACAAGAATGTCCTAAGATAACAATCAAAGAAATACAAACACTCAGAAGTTTTATGGTAGTTAACGAAATCATTGTAGTTTTATTACTTTGTATCTCTCTCACTGTAACACACCACCTCCGCTGTAACACACCCTCCCTCACTGTAACACACCACCTCCGCTGTAACACACCACCTCCGCTGTAACACACCACCTCCGCTGTAACACACCACCTCCGCTGTAACACACCACCTCCGCTGTAACACACCCTCCCTCACTGTAACACACCACCTCCGCTGTAACACACCCTCCCTCACTGTAACACACCACCTCCGCTGTAACACACCACCTCCGCTGTAACACACCACCTCCGCTGTAACACACCACCTCCGCTGTAACACACCCTCCCTCACTGTAACACACCACCTCCGCTGTAACACACCCTCGCTCACTGTAACACACCACCTCCGCTGTAACACACCACCTCCGCTGTAACACACCCTCCCTCACTGTAACACACCACCTCCGCTGTAACACACCCTCCCTCACTGTAACACACCACCTCCGCTGTAACACACCCTCCCTCACTGTAACACACCACCTCCGCTGTAACACACCACCTCCGCTGTAACACACCCTCCCCCACTATAACACACCACCTCCGCTGTAACACACCACCTCCGCTGTAACACATCCTCCCCCACTATAACACACCACCTCCGCTGTAACACACCACCTCCGCTGTAACACACCCTCCCCCACTATAACACACCACCTCCGCTGTAACACACCACCTCCGCTGTAACACACCCTCGCTCACTGTAACACACCACCTCCGCTGTAACACACCACCTCCGCTGTAACACACCCTCCCTCACTGTAACACACCACCTCCGCTGTAACACACCCTCCCTCACTGTAACACACCACCTCCGCTGTAACACACCCTCCCTCACTGTAACACACCACCTCCGCTGTAACACACCACCTCCGCTGTAACACACCCTCCCCCACTATAACACACCACCTCCGCTGTAACACACCACCTCCGCTGTAACACATCCTCCCCCACTATAACACACCACCTCCGCTGTAACACACCACCTCCGCTGTAACACACCCTCCCCCACTATAACACACCACCTCCGCTGTAACACACCACCTCCGCTGTAACACACCCTCCCTCACTGTAACACACCCTCCCTCACTGTAACACACCCTCCCCCACGGTAACACACCACCTCCGCTGTAACACACCCTCTCCCACTGTAACACACCCTCCCCCACTGTAACACACCACCTCCGCTGTAACACACCCTCTCCCACTGTAACACACCCTCCCCCACTGTAACACACCCTCCCCCACTGTAACACACCACCTCCGCTGTAACACACCCTCCCTCACTGTAACACACCCTCCCCCACTGTAACACACCACCTCCGCTGTAACACACCCTCCACCACTGTAACACACCCTCCCCCACTATAACACACCACCTCCGCTGTAACACACCCTCCACCACTGTAACACACCCTCCCCCACTATAACACACCACCTCCGCTGTAACACACCACCTCCGCTGTAACACACCCTCCCCCACTGTAACACACCGTCCCCCACTGTAACACACCACCTCCGCTGTAACACACCACCTCCGCTGTAACACACCACCTCCGCTGTAACACACCGTCCCCCACTGTAACACACCACCTCCGCTGTAACACACCACCTCCGCTGTAACACACCCTCTCTCACTGTAACACACCACCTCCGCTGTAACACACCCTCCCCCACTGTAACACACCGTCCCCCACTGTAACACACCACCTCAACTGTATCCTCCCCCTCCCCCACAGTTTCAATCCACCCTCTCCCATATACCACCCTCCTTCCTAATATATCCTCCACCCACGCCCACAGTTTCCTCCACCTCTCACTGTATCCTCCACCCGCCACCCCCACTATTTCCTCAAAGTACCAGTAACGCACTGAGCATCGTCGAGGTTAGCTATATCTTTCCTCCTTACGAGGTCGATAAAATAAAGTACCAGTAATGCACTGAGGTCAGTTTAATCGACTTTCCACCCTCCCAAAATTGTTGGTCTCGTGCCTATATCAGAAATAATTATTAGAATGAGCATCAGGGCGGTGGGTTGGCAGTATCGCTAGAGGGTCGGACGCCATGTTTTCCAGCATAGAGTTACGACCCTTTATGGTCTGAGTTCACATCCCGCCGAGGTTAACTTTGCCTTTCATCCTCACGGGGTCGATAAAATAAAGTACCAGTAATGCACTGGGATAATTGCTGGCCTTGTGCCAAATGTCGAAACCATTATTTGAATGAACATCAGTCTTAATTGTTAATTATAGTGATGTTCATTAAATTGAAAATTACACATATCCACGAATATAATGTGTTTGTTAGGAAAGTGGAGAATAGGATATATTGTATTAAGTTGTGTAAGATATAACCAATAGTACAGCTTCTGATCAAACTCACTGGACAAATGTAAACAGGCCTTAATCCTTTTCTGGACAAAGGAAAACCGGAGATCGGCAGGTACGACCTCTGTCCTACTTAGGAGTAGGTTTAGGGTTACACTAACTCTTTGTAAACTACACACAGTGCTATTTCTGTCTACAGACATATTGTATATATAGTATTTACTTACAAGGGGTTTCACAAACCTGGAAAATCAGCTTTGCATTAATATGGATCTGCTGGCAGTTAGGACAATTACTGAAGTATTGTTGCCTCAAATAATGTTTTCCATAATATATGTAAAAGATAATATTATGTATAATACACAAACTGATTATTGATATATACATATATACACATTCAAACACGATGACTGCGCTCTGATATCAAATCCTATATCGGCCAACTTTGTCTCTCATCTTGTGGGATGCATTAAGAGGGTACGTAAACATAATTCTGAGGGTGACATGATTGACCATTTGAATTACATATATAGTCAATCCGACATGGTTCCAAA
>OZ024742.1:19344167-19399167 GCA_964016885.1 Eledone cirrhosa
TTGTTTTGGGGGGTCCGTATAGCTTTGGTCCACCCAATCCACCTTCCCATGGGAGTCTTTTTTGCCATTGAGGTTATGGTGGGGGGGGGGGGGGTCTACCTCTTATGGGTCTACTAGGGCAGAAACGTCTAAGGTCATGGCTGTCTAGGTAGTCAGTGTCGTAGGTAAGTCTAAGTAGGAGGCCCAGTTTGTCTGTGTCGACGTCGCAGAACTCCACCTCACTCTCAATGATCATCTCCACACATTTTTCCACAGCAAAATCAATGTTAATGGATGGGTACAGTGATACCACATCCATGCTGCCTATTATGCAGTTGGATAGGTTCCTGTTTTTGTTGCACTCACTGATTCTGCTGAGGAGGTCCTCTCTACTGTCACATACATCTGGGGACATCTTGATTATGGGGCGTATAACCATTGAGAGGAAGTAGGAGATCCTGTAGTTGCTAGCTATATTAGCTCCGCATACGGGTCTTGTTGGTGGTCCTGTTGTCGGGTCGTCGACTGTCTTGTGGTCTTTGCGGAGCCCATACAAGGGTGGTATGACATTGTTAGACGCCTGGAAGTTGTTGGCAGTGCGTCTGCTTGGCTTTAGGATGTCAGTCCACATCATCATGTGAGCGTTGAGGATTTTCTCTCTCCCATCATGTGTTTGCTGTGCAATTTCGCTCGTGTTGGTGATGTGGGGTTGCATAGCCTTGATGTAGTTCGGCATGCTATCTATTGACATCCAACCAGACTTATCCGTGGGTAGACATACTACCTCACCATCCCTTGTGCGCTGCTTGAGGCTAACCAAGCCTTCTACAGGTTTCCTCCCAAGTTGTTGAGCCTCTGGTCTGCTCTGTCTCTTAGTATACCGGTCTACTATTTGTCTAATCTTATTTCTAGCTATGGTGAACTGTGCCTCTGTTTCGTCATCTATTTGTTGTGGTATGCAAACTCTTTTATTAAAGAGTAACCTCGTAGGATAGATATTACCCATCTTATATGTTTTGTCAGCTGGGTTGAAAAATAGTTTCTCTAAGGGGTTGTCATTATATCTATCGTCATAGTTGTGTGTGTTGCTATTATTGTTATCATGGTGGTTGTTGTTGTTCCTATCATTAGCATTATTATTATTGTTATGATTGCTAGATGTATTGTTGTTTACTTCACCGTTATTGTTGTTGTTACTGTTATTTCTACCATTGTGGTTGTTACTTTTATTATGTTTCTTGTTTTTGTTGTGCCTATCATTAATGTTGCTGCATGTATTATTTCCATTATTACCACTGTGGTTATTGTTGTTGTTGTTCGTATTGTTACCGTTATTACTACTGTGGTCGCTGCTGCTGTGTCTGTGGTTAATGTTTCTATTATTATTATTATTGTGGTTGTTGTTGTTGTTCTGTCTATCGTTAGTATTATTACCATTATTACTATTTCTCACTCTCCTGCTATTGTTATTGTTATGGCTGTTATTTCTATACTCAGAGTTATTGTTTATATTACTACTACCGTTATTATTGTTGTTGTTGTTTACTTTTGCATTCCAACGTATTTTTGTGAAACACTTTTCCAGCTCCGTTTTGCACTCCATAGGGTTAATCTTTTTGTAGATGGCAAATTTGGGTGGTAGCTGCAGGATTTGTTGTTCTTGTTCACTGATTAAAGTGTTCCCATAAATATTTACTGTGTGGTCATTGGTAAATTCTTCCGGTAGTTTTACATCAGTCATACGGATATTGTTGATGTTACCTGGGTATTTTTGAGAATATTCTATTTTCCTTTCTTGTAGTTTTTTCTTATTCATCCATTCTATTTTCTTATTGAAATGCCTATTGCATTCGTTTCGGGCGTATTTCGTTTCACGTCGGATGACGCTTATGAAGTCATCCCTCTCGTTTGGTGTGGTGAGATTTTGGACTTCCTTACCGTTAATGCGTTTCTGTCTGTAAAGTTCGTTGATTTTTGTGTAAGTTGTTCTTTTCATATTAACTGATATTGTGTGTTTTAGTCGTTCAGCTTGTGTTTTGTTCAATAATAAATTATTTACTTGTTTTGATATGTTTGTTGTGTATATTTTAAGAAGCGGATTTGTTCTGTTGTTATTGTAGTTATATATATATATAGAGAGAGAGAGAGATTGTCTGCTGTACTGGGATCGGGAAGACCACAAATCAGAGAAGTATTCGATACATTATATATATATATATATATATATATATATATATATATATATGTGTGTGTGTGTGTGTGTGTGTGTGTGTGTGTGTGTGTGTGAAACGTCCCTCGGTTCCAGCGTCGAGTGTTCCAGTTGTTCGAATAACAAAACATTCTCGTGAAATTAACAAGCAAGTGACTGAGCATACCACAAACGTGCATGTCCTTAACGTAATTCTCAGGCAGTTTCACTGTGACACACTGTATGGCAAGTTTCTTTGAATCACATGTACAACTTATTATTGCTATCTTAGTGGACTGGAGCAACGTGAAATATGTATATCTGTGTGTGCCTTTGTTTGCATGTGTATATATATATATATATATATATATATATATATATATATATATATATATATATATATATGTGTGTGTGTGTGTGTGTGTGTGTGTGTGTGTGTGTGTGTGTGTGTATGTTTTTCTGGTTTTATAATTTCACAAATGTTTGCCAATAGCGAGAGAGTCGGTTTCTAACATAGACACAAGACTCTCTCATTGGAATTTACACATCAACAACTAGGTAGATATGTATGTATGTCTGCATGCATGCATGTGTAGATATGGATGTTATTGTATGTGTGGATGTGGATGTTTTGAGTTGTATCTGTACATGTGTATATACAGTTATTAGATGCAACATTTTTGGAATGTTTTACATGTTTTTACTGTTCCATTAATGGATTGTACTTGTAATTTCCTAACTAGTTGTGTTCTTTCTGTTCCTGTGAAGCCCAGCTTCTCAAGATTTGTATTGAGGCAGTTACTAACATACCCCAGTGCCCCAGTAATTACAGGCATAAATCTGAAGGTGTAATCAGGGTGGAGTATCTGCAGATTTCTCATTAGTTCTGCATAAATATTCTCCTTTTCGCTAATCTTTGATATTATATTGGCATCTGCTGGACAGTTAATTTCCACTACTGTGCATGCCTTCTTTTCCCTGTTCCATATCATTATAACTGGTCTGTTATGCCTGCATTTTATTGGGGTTTTTAATGGAACATTCCTCCAGTACTCTTTTATATTATGTATATGTATGTCTTCCACATTGCTGCAGCTTTTAATATGTTTATCATCGGGGCTATCTTTTCTACGGATTGCATTATACAGTGTTTTGGCCACTACATCATGGCTGTATGTATGTATGTATTTTGTATGTATAGACGCTGAATTTGGTGTATTTAGAAAGGCGGATAGAATGTTTCCTGATATTCGATCTGCCTCTCTGTGCTCTTTGTTCGAGATCACCCGAGCTGAACTTTGTCTCTCTTTCGGAGTCGATAAAATAAAATATCAGTCAAATACTGGGTCGATTCTTCCTTTATATCTCATTCTCACTTCTCTCTCATTCTCTCATCTTCTGTGGAAGAAATCGCCTGTTATCCGACATAAAGAGGGGAACTAAGCTCCGCCAGGCTTAAAATGACCAAGTCACTCCATGTCTATGTATTTGTGTGTGCGTGTATGTATGTATGAGTATATATATATATATATATATATATATATATATATATATATATATGTGTGTGTGTGTGTGTGTGTGTGTGTGAATAATTGTAGGTAGTATGCCAAAATTAGCACTCAGTATTCATACAGAGTAGAGTGTGGATAGTATAGAAAAACGAAAAATCAGTGATGCATCTGGACTCAGTTTATTGCGTGTTACATTGTAACAATTGTAGCACGCAATAAGCTGAGTCCAGATGCATCACTGATTTTTCGTTTTTTTATAGTATATATATATATATATATATATATATATATATTTGTGTGTGTAATTCCGAAGAAAATGCAAAGGAAAAAAGTGTGCTCTATGTATAGAACAGAGCTATTTAATTAGAAAGTGAACAACACAATATATAACAACTACTCCATTACCAAAGGTTTCAGGACTCTAGACAATATTAATATACGTCTGGATCGTTCATCTGATGAACGATCCAGACGTATCTTAATATTGTCTAGAGTCCTGAAACCTTTGGTAATGGAGTAGTTGTATATTGTGTTGTTCACTTTCTAATATATATATATATATATATATATATATTTATTAAAATATAGTCTTGAAATTTATTATTATTACTATATATATATATATATATATATATATATATATACGTGTGTGTGTGTGTGTGTGTGTGTGTGTGTGTGTGTGTGTGTGTGTGTATGTGTGCGTATATGTATGTACACCTTTTCTTTGTTGGATATACACGTTGTGTTGTCTTTAATATGATTTCTATAAACGTTCAAAGAAACTTGTCATTAGCCATAGGTAGAACCTACTTGATAATTCTAAATCCAGAATCTAAACCTACTTAACCTTCGTTCTATTATTTCAATTGCTTGATTTTCAGATTCATTTCATCCAAGATTAGCAATATACTGTAACCATTTTGATACCAACACACCCCAAAGCGCAGCATTTTCTATGAAATAAAACCACACACATTAAAGAGCCCCTACTTAAGACCTTCCAACATAATTTTATCAAAGAATAGTTTGTTTCAAATACCATCTTAATGAAAGGTCCCTGGGTCTCCTGCCGGTTGGTTTTTCCCGCACAATCTGTCCAGCGATTCTTTCCCGGGACATTCTAACTATATGCCCATAGTATGGGAGCTGTGATCTCTCAATTCGGAGAAATAGTGGCTCTACCTGGAGTGACTTTCTGATCTCCGAGCTACGCACTCTATTGAGTAACGTCACTCTAAAGACCCTTTGGAAGAACCTCATTTCGGCCGCTTGTATTCGCAGTGATGCGCCAGCTTCAGCATTCAGTAATCAGAAGAACGGAGATAGGAGTAAAAGCCAAACTCGTTATCTTCTATTTGGTCATGAAACTTTGGTAATGACCAAAAGAAAACATTTGATAATTGCTTGGCAATCGGTAGAGGGTCGGACGTCATGCTTTGCAGCATTGAGTTACGGCCCTTTATGTATGAGTTCAAATCCCGCCGAGGTCAACTTTGCCTTACATCCTTACGGGGTCGATAAAATAAAGTACCAGTAATGTACTGGGTAATTGATGGCCTTGTGCCAAAAGTAGAAACAATTAATTAAGCATAATACGTAATGTTACCAACATTAATAGACTATATCATTCTATATGCATGCAGGCACGTGAGCCTTTATGTATGTACTCGCACGCACACTCATATTTCACTGGTAAAATATTTGTTCTTTATATCTTAACAGCTCCAACAAATATATATATTTGTGTTTATATTTAATATATATATGTGTGTGTATTGTGTGTGTCAACACATACACACATATGTATATATATAAATGTGTGTTTGTCTGTGTGTGGGGGCGCGGGTGTATATATATATATATATATATATGCATAGAGATAAGTGTACGTATGTATGTGTACATACACCTTTCCTTTGTTGTATCTTCAAATACAAATAGACAAATACGTCTATCATTTACGATGTTTGTATAGAAAAACATCAATGGATGTTATTATTAGCCGTGGGTAAAAGCCACTTGATAATTCTATGTCCACAATCTCAAGTTTGCTTACCCTTGATGCTATTAATTCCTTTATATTGCCCACGGGTTGCCAAGTATTTGACTTTGATATTCTCAACTTATCTCATCATATGTCATCCCATCCAAGATCAGCAATATGTTTTGACAATGGAATTAAGGAAGACGATATTATTCCAAGCCATCTGACTAGACCGTATGTCACAGACTTATTCTTTCTTCAGACACATCAACAAGAAAAATAATATAAGATAAATATATTAAAGGAATGAGGAAATTACTTTGTTTTTATATCAAAAGAATGTCCTGGAGAATACTAAATGTGGGCGTCGGTGTTTTTGTTTTTACCAGAAATGTGTTGAAAGGCGATCGTTGTGATCTCCCAGATGTCTATCTTTGCAATTCTGCCGATGGGAAACTATTTCCGAATATGGAAAAAATATGTTTGTGTTTTGAAATGATAGCATTAGATGTTGGCGTTGATGTTCTTGTGCAACACAAACTTAAGCACACTAGAGAACGAAATGGAGATTTGTGTTAATTTTAAATGCCTATGTTCTAAGCTTTCATAATGTTGATAATGTATGTTATTAAAATATTAGACAGATATTTCTTATGAAAATACATACACACAGCTTCTGAACTGTGTACAAGTCGTTGATTTTGTCTCTTAAAGATTGAGCCAGGAATATAGTTGACTGTGGGTCTATCAAAGCTGGTAATCGTTTTGCTTTTTCCCTCATTTTCTTTTCATTTACGGCATTTATAGTCCTTTACTTTACTTTCCTCTACAGCCAGATACCCCCTTCTTTACCCATTCCCTCCTCTTTTCATTACTTAATTTTCTTTTCATATTTCCATTATTGTACAACTTCTATTTTGTAAAATATAGTTGACATAATATGTTTATGTTTAATTGATTAAATAAAAAATATGTCCTGTATATAGATATTAAACACAACTGGTTCAAATGCGTGAGTGTGTATATGTGTGTATAAGTGAGTGTATATGTTTATTAATGTGTGTGTATGTGTTATTGTGTATATGTCAATCGGTACACAGACCTCGTTAGAAATGCCAAGTTATCAAATTTCTGTTGTTTTAGATTTTCTGGTGTGTTTTTTTTTTTATTTTTATACATTCTTTCTGTTGTTGACTTTACTGTACCATATATATATATATATGTGTGTGTGTGTGTGTGTGTGTGTGTGTGTGTGTGTGTGTGTGTGTGTGTCTGTGTATATGAATTTGTATATGTATGTATATATATATATATATGTATATATATATATATATATATTGGTTTTAATATAGAAGAGTTTCTTATTGAGTACCTTACTTACTGTGGTTACCTCCGACTCAACCCGGAATAACTTATATATATATATATATATATATATATATACATATATACGTATACATACATATACAAATTCATATACACAGACATATGCACGCACACACACACATATATATACTGTGTGTGTATTTGTGTATGTGAGTATATATATATATATATATATGACATTGTTGACATTCTTTCATTTCAGGATTGATACCATGCTGTTGTATATCACCTGTATCTGGCTTATATCACTTTCTGCTCAGGTAACTTGATCTTTGTTTTCTTATAATCTTTTATATCTTCATTGCTATTTCTATATTCTCAAGTATCACCTCGATATTTCCTCTTAAACTATCTTCTGACACTCGAAAAAATTAATTAATACTGTGAGACTTTGCTGTTCTGACTTGACTTCATATCAAACTAGAAGACAACCAATATTGATAGATTTTTAATTATTCAAATCCCATCGATGTCAACATTGCCTTTCTTCCGTTGATGAAATAAAATGCCAGCTCTTACCTATGGTCTTGAATATTGGGTAATAACCGAAAGAATAAGATTGCGAATACCAGCAGCCAAAATGGGGTTCCTCCGAAGGGCTTTGGATTAACGTTACTGGATAGAGTGCGTAGCTCGGAGATGAGAGAGTCACTCTAGGTAGAGCCGCTACTTCTCCGAATTGAGATATCACAGTTCTGATATTATGGGCATATCATTAGAATGTCTCAAGGAAGAATCGCGGGACAGAGTTTGCAGGAAAAACCAACTGGCAGGAGACCCAAAGGTAGACCCCGAGCAAGATGGTTGGATAACATACATGAGCTTGACTGGTCTCGCTTGGGGATCCAGCTGGATCAGTTGGAGACGGTTGCTTCTGATAGGACCCGCTGGAAGGAATGTTTGAGGACTCTGCCCCCACGACCCTTTCAGGAATGTGGCGAAGAAGAAGAAGAAGAAGAAGAAGCAGAAATGTTCTTCCTCGAAATTATTGGCCATGTCGCAATGTTAGAAAGAATTTGTTCGCCTAATGGACGCACTGCCCCCCTCCCCCCAAAAAAAAATATATTTTAAAAGTCTTCTCTGCATCTAATACGCCCGTATCACTGTTGTGAGGCCGAACGGGTTGTGGGGACAATCATAGTCAAATAATTCTGTTTATATTACTATTAGTATTACTAATACGGTAATGAAATACAATTTATAGGAGTTTCTAGAAAAAAAAGAAAGAAATTATTTTTAATAAATTTATGAAGAAATGAACTAAAAATTCTTTTTTTCTCAAAATGTCACTATATACCCATGGGGCGTCCTATATGAAGGACGGTCCAATAGGCCAGCAAATGTGGTCATTCTTTCTAACATTGCCACAGCCAGTAATTTCGGGGAAAGTCGATTATATCGATCGCAGTATTTTACTGGTAATTTATTTTATCGCCACTCGGAAGGATGAAAGGCAAAGTTGAACTTCGTAGGATTTGAACTCAGAACGTAGAAAGACCTAATTAATACCGCAAAGCATTATCATCCTTTCTATATCGATAACATAAAAAGCCAGTTATTTACTAGGGTCGATTAAATTGACAAAGGACACTCCTTAGATTTTTGGTATTGTGTCTATGTATAAAAGTAGACAGATATATCATTATATATAGAAGAGATACTCTACAGCTAGTGTTGACCTTAGACAGTTAGCAGTGTCCAGATATAGTTAGGTGTATCTTGATATAGTTTGGAGAGCCATTAAATAGTTACATGTGTCATTAAATATTTTGAGGTGTCATTAAATAGTTAGGTGTATCCTTAAATAGTTGGAGGTGCCCAGATATAGAAGGAGGTGTCATTCTATAGTTAAAGGTGTCCTTGTATACAGTAGTTAAAGGTGTCATTCTATAGTTAAAGGTGTCCTGGTGTAGTTAGGGCTCTCTTTAAATAGTTAGAGCTGTCCAGATATAGTTAGAGGTGTCCTTAAATAGTCAGAGGTACCATTATATAGTTTGTGGATTGGCAGTATCGGTAGAGAGTCGGACACCATGCTTTGAAGCATAGAGTTACGTCCCTTTATGATCTGAGTTCAAATCCCGCTGAGGTTAACTTTGCCTTTCATCCTTACGGGGTCGATAAAATAAAGTACCTGTAATGCACTGGGTAATTGCTGGCCTTGTGCCTAAAATAGAAACAATTATATAGTTTGGGGTGTCCTTAAATAATTAGAAGAGTCCAGAAATAGTTAGGTGTATCCTTAGTTGGAGGTGTCCAGATATAGAAAGAGGTGTCATTCTATAGTTAAAGGTGTCCTGATATAGTTAGGGATGTATTTAAATAGTTAGAGCTGTCCTGATATAGTTAGTTATCATGTAGATAGGTAGGTAAATGTGTTACAATATAGAAATGTCATTAGAGTGATGCCTCTATATAGTGAGATGTGTCGTTATATAGGTGGAGGAAGAGGGGTGGATTGGCAGAATCAGTAGGGCGTCGGACAACATGCTTTGCAGCATAGAGTTACGGCTCTTTACGTTCCAAGTTCAACTCCCGCCGAGGTTAGCTTTGCCTTTCATCCTTACTGGGTCGATAAAATAAAGTTCCTGTAACACATTGGGGGTCAATTTAATCGACTTTCCCGTCCCCTTCAAATTGCTGGCCTTGTGCAAAATATAGACACAATCATATAGTTAGAAGTGTTGTATAGATTTGTGGTTATATTGATAGGCGTGTCATCAAATTCAGATATGACTGAATAGATATATATCACTATATAGACGTGTCATAATATAGACAGAAGTGTCATAATATATACTGTATAGACAGATATCAAATAAAGTATGAATTCCTACATGTAAAAAATAGATATAGGGAAACAAGTATTATCCAACCGTATGCCAATGTTGTTCTATGGCGGGTTAATAAATTAACAAGCCAGAACATATAAAATCAAGGTCTAGCAAATAGAGAAAATGTTTTAAAATAAATTTTAAAAAATTCGCAGTACTTACTATATGTGCCTTTACCGCGGTTTCATGCTCCAGAATAAACGGAAAATCCAAGCGGATTTCCATTGAGAATGGAGCAATCTTTAGAGGGCTCTTCTCCCTCGGAGAATATAAAATTCCCGAGTTCAAATCACAAACTGAGCCATACAAAACCATTCCGAAATGAGAGCGAATGATGAAAGAAATAATTCTGTCTGGTGTCGTGTGCAAAGACAAACAGCATGGTGGACAGTCAATGTCCTGCCACTAGAAATAGCAGCAGTCCAAACGGCGGTAAAGGCACATATAGTAAGTACTGCGAATTTTTTAAAATTTATTTTAAAACGTTTTCTCTATTATATATATATATATATACAGATGTGTCATAATATAGACAGAAGTGTCATAATATATACTGTATAGACAGATATGGCTATATATATATATATATATATATATATATAGATGTGTCATAATATAGACAGAACTGTCATCTATATATATAAAACCGAGGATGTCTGTCTGTGTGTGTGTGAGTTTGAATCTCTAAAACTCGAGAACCACCCAACCGACTGTTTTCAAACTTTACACATGTAATACTTGTTTCAGGGAGTGTTCTGAGCAAAATGAATTTCAAATTTTCAATGCACTAGGGACTGCATTAGGCGATTTAGCGATCTCTCTCTATAATTATTAGTCTTTCTCTTTTTAGATAGATACATACATATAACGTCGCGCCCTTATAATATCTGTCTGTATGTCTGGCTGTCTGCATTACGTCACTTCCTTGAGGATGTGTGTGTGTGTGTGTGTGTGTGTGTGTGTGTGTGTGTGTGTGAATCCCTAACACTCGAGAAGTACCCAACCGATTTTTTTCAAACTTTACATGTGTATTACTTATGTTTCAGGAAGTGTTATGCAATACAAATTCAACTTTTTGATCTCCTAGGGCCCGCATTAGGTGAAAAACTGCGTTTTTTCAGGTTTTTAGAGTTTTTTTTTTAGGCGTTACGTTAGACCGATTTCTTTGAAATTGTAACTATCAGTCAGTCTCTTCTTCATACCGCCAGCAAAGAAAATCCAACATTTTTATGGCCTAGAGCCCACATTAGGTGAAAAACTTCCAGCTTTTTAGGGCTTTTTGGAGGCGTTACGTCTAGCCAATTTTCCCGAAATTTCAAGGCATATTATGCACATAAAAAAAAATTCCTTTTCTTGATCCCCTAGGGCTCACATTAGGTGAAAACCTGCATTTTTCCTGCTTCATCGAGGAAAATCTTAAAAATTATCCAGCCATCAGAGTATTCGGTTCATTTTTTTTACATATTGTCCAGGCACGCAGTTTCTCCACGATTAGGTCTGTTGGCGGCCCGCCTTCCAAAATACCTTATCCCGTCCAACGCCGGGTACCACTGCTAGTAATATATATTATTTAGACAGATATCACTATATAGGCAGAAGTGTCATAATATAGACAGAACTGTCATAATATATAGTGTATAGACATATATCACTATATAGACAGAAGTATCATGATATATATCATATAGACAGATATCACTATATAGATAGATGTGTCATAATATAGATTATATAGACAGATACTACTATATACATAGATGTATCTTTATATAGACAGTGTCATAATATATATCATATAGACAGATATCACTATATATCTAGATGTGTCATAATATAGATAGATGTTATAATATATATCATATAGACAGATATCACTATGCACACAGATGTATATTTATATAGACAGTGTCATAATATATATTATATAGACAGATATCACTATGCACACAGATGTATATTTATATAGACAGTGTCATAATATATATTATATAGACAGATATCACTATATATATAGATGTATCTTTATATAGACAGTGTCATAATATATATTGTATAGACAGATATCACTATGTACATAGATGTATCGTTACAGAGATAGAAGTGTCATGATATATATTATATAGACAGATATCACTATATACATAGATGTATCATTATATAGACAGAAGTGTCATGATATATATTATACACATATATTACTATATGCATAGATGTATCGTTATATAGACAGATGTTTCATAATATATATCATATAGACAGATATTACGATATACATAGATGTATCATAATATAGATAGATGTGATATTGTTATACCGATAGAAGTGCAGTTATATAGGTACAGGTGTCGTGTCGTATATATGGATGTATGGCACACTATAGATAGATATCACAATATCGAGAAAAGCGTTATATAGATACATCAATCGTTATTTAGAAAAAAAAATCATTATATGCAGATGGCGATGTGTTGGGATAGTTTATAGCTAGCATCTTACAGTGTTCTCATCAAACTAAATTTCTATTCACATCTAAAACAATTCTAGCAATTTCTCCTGAGTAGCTTCCCTTGCATTGAACATCGCGTAGTAAACATACATCTTGTTGATATTTTAATACAGTTTATAGTTTAGTTATAATAATGGCCACAAGTAGAAACGATTATTATAATTGTTTCTACTTTTGGCACAAGGCCAGCAATTATCCCAGTGTATTACTGGTACTTTATTTTATCGACGCCGTAAGAATGAAAGGCAAAGTTAACCTCGGCGGGTTATGATCTGAGTTCAAATCCCGCCGAGGTTAATTTTGCCTTTCATCCTTACGGGGTCGATAAAATAAAGTACCAGTAATGTAGGGTATTTGCTGGCTTTGTGTCAAAAGTAGAAACAATTATAATAATGGTTTTTACTTTTGGCACAAGGCCAGTAATTACTCCAGTGCATTACTGGTACATTATTTTATCGACCCCGTAAAGATGAAAGGCAAAGTTAACCTTGGCGGGATTTGAACTGAGAACGCAAAGGGCCGTAACTCAATGCCACGATGCATGTTATCCGACGCTCTACAGATACTGTCAATCCACCAAATAGTTTAGTGATAATAATGGTTTCTGATTTAGGCACAAGGCCAGCAATTTTGGGGGAGGGGAAAGTTGATTAAATCAACCCCAGTGCTTGACTGGTACTTTATTTTATCGGACCCCGTAAGGATGAAAGGTAACACTAACCTCGGCAGGATTTGAACTCAACGTAATGAGCCATAAGCTGTATGCTGCAAAGTATGGTGTCCGACGCTCTACCGATTCTGCCAACGAAATAATAATTGTTTCTACTTTTGGCACAAGGCCAGCAATTATCTCAGTGTATTACTGGTACTTTATTTTATCGACCCCTTAAGGATGAAAGGCAAAGTTAACCTCTGCGGGATTTGAACTCAGACCATAAAAGGCCGTAACTCTTTGCTGCAAAGCATGGCGTCAGACCCTCTACCGATACTGCCAATCATCTCTACTCTATATATTTTAGCTGCAATAGAAATATAATTGTTTCTACTTTTGGCCCAAGTCCAACAATTACTCAGTATATTACTGGTACTTTATTTTATCGACCCCGTAAGGAGGAAAGGCAAAGTTAACCTCGACGGGATTTGAACTCAGACCGTAAAGGGGCGTAACTATGCTGGAAAGCATGACGTCCGACCCTCTACTGATTCTGCCAATTCACCGCTGCAATAGAAATATGACAGATATAAGATAAACAGCGACATAAGCGTGTCATAGTAAACTGTTTTATCACTGGGTATGTCTGTCGGTGAATTGGCAGAGTTATTAGAACGTCGGTGAATTGGCAGAGTTGTTAGAACGTCGGTGAATTGGTAGTGTTGTTAGAACGTTGGGTAGAATGGTTTGCGGTATTTCTTCAGATCTCTGCTCTCCCATTTCAAATTCCGCCGAGGTCAACTTTACCTTTCATCCATTCAAGATCGATAAAAAAAGTACCAGTATAGTACTGGGTTTGATTCTCTCTCTCTCTCTCTCTCTCTCTCTCACACACACACACACACTTTTTATCTTCCCGTGGAAGAAATCTGCTGTAGTCAGGCCTGGAGAGGGATGGGCTCTGGCAGGTTTAAAAATACCCAAGAAACGCCGTATGTTACTACGGCACCCCTACAGGACCATACCAAACCATGCTTGTCGTGACTTAACCGGTGCTGACGGTAAGCGCCTTGGCGGAATACCCCTTTTCCGGTTCGGGGAAGGTAGTAAATCGATTAAATGTTTTTATCATTTCTATTTTCAATTTACATGGAAATTCGTATTTTCTGGCATCTTTACATATCTACATATTAGAAATGCATATTTACATATATATATATATATCCACTTTTCTAAAAAAAACAAATCATACACAAAACGCCAGCACCAACAGTTTTGCAAGAGATGTCAACATGAATGGACCTATTATTTTTATCTAAAGACATTTTTTCCGATTCCATCCCACCCGTCCCCTTAATCTATTTTATTTCTCATTCTTTTTTCTGATGAAGGACTAGCGTCCGAAACGTTAAGACCCTCTGCCTGCTATATCAAGCGTTAGCCTAATATATACCTTCCATATACTGTACCGATTGTGTTGTTATTTCTGTTTACCTTTTACACACACATATATATATATATATATATATATATATATATATATATAATATATATATTTGTGAAATGGGTGGTGGTTGAAATTCAGTTGTGCACGGTTAAATGGTAGTAGACGTGGTCGGACGGACATGAAAATGTAAAAGGTGCCAAGGAAGCAAATAGACGAGGTTTCAAATCTCTAACTTGAAAAATGTGGTCCCTAGGGCCCCAAAACCGTCTATTTACTATCGCGTTCGGTGAGTTATTTCCCCCTGTTCTAATACTTTCAATATTCATTGTCTTATTTACAAGTTCATACACATTTTTAAACTCATCAATATCTTTCGCTGCGTTCTTTCGCTGTTAACATACAGTACCGTTTTATGAAATCGATTCTGCAGTACCATTTTACGAAATACCAAACCGAAAACGGACACTGTTTTCCATCAAAAGAAATAAAACCCTTAAATTGCGAAGAAGGGGGCATGTTCTCAAGTACGTTTTTTCCGATATCATTTTTATTTTAATTCTAATACATGTTAACCACCACTAACAGTAAGTAGTATTTTTCAAAGTCAAATGAAAAGTTTAAAGTTTTCATTTTTCAATTACAGTTACTCTATATTAAATTTAAATACTTCTATAACGATCATACAGTACCGTTTTATGAACTTAATGAATGGGATCTATAAGCCCTTTGGTTGCCGAGTTAATGAATTCAGTTTATTTTTTAATATTCATTGTCTTATTTAAAATAACATATCAAAGACAACGTTATTTCGCTGTTAATAAACTGTTGCCTTCTAGACTAAGTTTCATTTTCATTTTTCAATTACAGTTGTTCTATATTAAATTTAAATACTTCTATAACGATCATACAGTACCGTTTTATGAAATCGATTCTGCTGTAGAATTTTACGAAATGCCAAACCGAAAAAGGTCACTGTTTTCTAACAAAAGAAATAAAACCCTTACATTGCGAACCCCTTGTTCTAATACTGGGGTTAGTTATTTCCCCCTCTTCTAATAAACGTCTAATATATAGAGGCCCCACTTGCTGACTAGGGCAATCAAAGTGTAAACTATCATACAAACCTTCATAATATGCATTTTTAAACTTGCATATCATCGACATTGCTATTTCGCTGTTAATAAACAACGCTTTTCACGTCGCTCCACTTCTCATTGTACGCCGTTCAGCCCCAAGTGCATATTTCTATTTATTTTCCTGATACTGCTTCTTTATAATAAACTTTCAATAATATTTTTCAAACTATTAACTTAATAAAAAGTGGCCCCGGGTGCAACCGGGCTCAGCTGCTAGTATATATATATATATATAATAGAAGTTGCTTTATAAGTCCAAAGCCTATTAGAGTCGACTTAACCGTTTCCAATGTCGATAAAATATAGTATCAGTGAAATACTGGTGTCAATGTAATCGACTAACACTTCCTCTCCTAATGTCTGGCCTTGTGCTTATTGTTAGAAACAAACATGACAAACCTGTCAGGAAAGGTAAAAAATACAAAGTACAAACAATAATAAATAAAACATCATTACTCTCCAGAAAATAAATATCATCCAAGGGGAAGACGAGCAAAATGTCCAAACTTAAACCGGCCCCTATCTTTATGATTACTACGGTGGTTTGTCCTGCTTGTGGACTGTCCATTTATTCAATGATGACATTGCTTCTCTCCGTCAGATATCTTTACCACATCTCTGATGAAAAGACTAATGTGATATAAGTCCAATATGTGAAAAACAGGTCCAGGGATAAGTCTTGACCACACCTAATGAGTACACAGATGTGATATAAGTCCAATATGTGGAAGAGAGATGCAGTGGCAAGATAAACATGGATATAAAACCACATTGTTACTGTTAGATGACCAATGTGGCCTAGATGCACTTCACCCATCCCCTTGTGTGTTTAGTTTCAAACTGTTCCACACCATCATATACAACTCTCTTCACACCTTCCATTCCAGAGCGAGTCCTTTAAGATCCTTGGCAGTAATTGCACAGGCTGAAGCCAATAAAAGAATGTAAAAAGTGTATGAGATAGTTTTGTGCATTCTAGACACACATTAAAAACATTGAACGTTTTAAAATTAAGTTTATCCCACGATGATGTTTTAGTAATCTCTTGCCATACGAACAGCTATTATCTAGATATAAATAGAAAAAATTTGATAGAAACGTTCAAAGCATTTAATTTAGCGATTACTATGAAGGCTAATATAATTATCGTAAACCTTCTAGTCATAACATTATATTTAAAGATTGGCAAATACCACCCATACAGAAAACCTAATGAAATCTTATATTACATTAACATACAGTCTAACCCTTCTTGATTGTTGTAAACATTTAGTCAAAAACATTAACAAATGAATCTAAAAGAGGCATTCAGATTATTACAATGATGCCTTCAAATAAGGGAAATCTAAAAATAAAATGAAATATAGACAAAATATAGAAAACAAAGATAGAAAATTAATTTGTTTCAATCCCCACTGCAAGTTTAAATGTCTCGTCCAGTGTATAGCCGCAAGCTTTCTATATCTTTTTCACAAACACTTCCCTCGTGATGAACTTAATCGTAGGCTTTTCAATAAAAAATAACAGTAAATGCAGATAGTACCAAAAACTGGGCTACTGCCTTAGCTACATTTTATAAGAGCAAGTCCACATATTTTAATATCACACGTTTACCACATCGTTGCAAATGCAGTAGTTTCACATCTTGTTATTTTTTTATATATACGATGTCTCACAAAGGCACTTGTGTACCATGCAAAGGTGGCCTCTTAGACGGTACTTAGACGGAAAAAAATATGTTGGCATTAATGAAAACACTTGAAAGAATAGATATACAGATATTATATATTTCTTCTGATGTATTTACAAACAAAATACTCAATCTCTCAATAATCAAGAAAAAACATTTTTTTTTTAAATTCTAAACAATCGGGCATACTCGGACAACATACTGCCGAGCTCCTCCGCTAGAACGGAACGTCAGCAGCCTGTCTGAGGAAGGAGCCCTGCGAGGTGGGGTGGCCGTTGCAGTGGATGTCACTGGCCATTGACCGCAGAAGTGCTTTTGCAGTCTTGTCTGTGGCCCTATAGCCGTTGCTTTTCCCTTCATTTTCCGCTTTTAAATATTTGTAGTGTTTTTATAATCACTTTATAGTAATTCATTCAATCAATTACTCGAAATGAATTTCATGTTCAAATAAAGAATGTTCTCTCAATATATCTGGGATATAAGGAACAGACATGCAGACAACTTCAGAATCAATTGATCCATCGTTGAACCTTCTACACTATATATTGTCAGCTCTCATATATGTAAGTTTTATTTATCAAAAACATCTCAAAATTGAAAGCTGATCAGCAACATATTTAATAGGTTTGAGCGATCTCTAATTGTTCCCTTTAAAACAGTTGAACTGTTGCAGCAGTTTAAACTGCCTTCTGGTTAGCATTGCAAGATTTAGTTCCAGTGACTCCGTGGTTTCATTACATTTTATACACAGGTTTCATATTTACATATACACAACGACTGTTATGATACAAGTATGGTATGGTATAGTATGGTCCCGCAACTCCTGGGGGAGTCGGAGGGGTACCTCCAGGTCTGAATACAGCAGATTTCTTCCACAGAAGGATAAAGTGAGTGAGAGAATAGAAGTGAGAAAGAGATATAGAGGAAGAATCAACCCCAGTACTAGACTGGTACTTTTTTATCGACCTCGAATGGATGAAAGGAAAAGTTGACCTCAGAATGATTTGAACTCAGAGAGTAGAAAATCAAAACAAATACCGCAAAGCAATCTATTCGACGCTCGAACGACTCTGCCAGTTCTCCACCTTCTAGAGGTTAGCTTTGCCTTTCATCCTTACGGGGTCGATAAAATAAAGTACCAGTCACGCACTGGGGTCGATTTAATCGACTGTCCCCTCCCCTTCAAATTGCTGGCCTTGTGCCTAAAGTAAAAACAATTATAATTTCATGTAAGAAACTATCGTTTCAAACACCAGTTTAGGAATACATCACACTTCCTCGTTATTAAACCTCTCCAAATTCTTGATAACTTACAAAATCATCGACAGTATTATTCATTAGAAATATGGTAACGTAAAGATTAAACTTACCTTTCTAAGACACATAATAGATTGCTATTACAATGAAATAGACTCTCTCCTATAAACAGCAAGTTTGAGACCTCAATATTAAGCCTGTGTGTTTGGATTTATGTGTGTGTGAATGTGTGTTTGTATTTATGTGTCTGTGAATGTGTGTGTTTCTGTCCGCGTGTCTACATTTGTGCGATTGAAATCGTTTTCACGTTGGAATACTTATTCCATTCTTACTAGTCTCGCTTACCCACCCCACCTTATCCCACCTCACCCCACCTTGCTATGACTCTACAATATTCCCATTGGAAACATTACTGTCAAACTAATGGATCATGTTGTACCAATAATGTATTCAAATCTAGGAGGACAAATAGTTTCCAAACATTGACAATATCAACATATAAACAGATACATATTATTTGAGGAAACTTCTCCTTTACTCCAGCATTCTGTAGTCTTTTTCTGTTCACCTTCTGGAAGTTATTTCAGTAAAGTTCCTTCTAGAAACATTAGAAATAAAGGAATGCTGGAAGAGAATAACAGGGTGGTAGAGGCAGCAGTACAGTGTTGTCAGTGCTGCTTCAGATCTTCTATAAATGTCACTTCCAAAATACAAATTTTGGAGATTCTCCATTTCGGGGGTTTTATAGAAATTTAGTGTTTACTTTATCAAATTTAAAAGTTAGATTTTCTGGGCGAAGGTTTTATTTATTTTTAATAGAAAGGATAAATTGATTAAATATTAGTCATAATCCATGATTTTTAGGGACATTGAAAGGCTTGACATGACCTTAATGCCTGCGGAGTTTTGAGGTGGCGTGCAGTGTGCGGGTAACCGGCTCCACCCTTTACACCTGGGGTTCGTCTGCCGTGGGCATACACGCTGGGACTGTGACAGCGAGGTCCACATGTCGTTTTATTATAGAGTCTCCTTCTCCTAGGCAGTTGCCAACCAAGTCTAAGGAGTCTGCCTCTCATGTAACACTAAAAAAAAAAAAAAACGAAAAACCTTTTTTGATGCCGTTAACTCTACTGAGTTCTTCCGCCCTTTGCCAGGTTTTGTTTTGCATCCCTCAAGGTATTCAACAAATCAACCACCCCACCAAGCTAGCTTGGTGGGGTGGCCGGTTTAGTCGCCGAAGACCTGACCATGAGACAGGTTGTACTGAGTTACATGTTACCAGTAGCACTCGAGAGCAACCTGAGATAAAACCCATGATTAGGACAGGTATAACACTATATAAACTCGATTAAAAACATTCTAATTTCATATTTCGTGTACTGGGGTATTTTACTCGATTTTTCTCATGTTATTTATAATGAATGACTATAGTTATACTCATTTACGTTGGGACAACTACAGTTCAAATGTTCCCCCTATTAAGGCGACCGGATATATTTAGCTTCTCATAGAGAAATTGTTTCACAATATTGCACTTCCTTGTCGCCAATAGAATTTAATAAAATTAACGTCTGCATATCAATAAGGTCTCTCCCTTTCTCTGCATGTCCCTCTCTGTCCTTCTGTCTCTGGCCTTCTCTGTTCCTGTTACTCGCTTTCTGTCTGTCCCCTCTCCCTCTCTCGATGAGCTACATGCTGTCATAGGAAAACATGACAGAATTAAGAAAACCTGTTGTGATTTTCTCACTGAACAAAATTAATGAAATATGTTGTTGAAAGTTAAGTAATGTTATTTCTGATTGTAATACTAGTTAACTAACCAGATTAGATGAACTGGTGTTTCTGTATATACATTAAAGTATATATATATATATATATATAATTTGCTCCGAACTGATCCAGAGTCTAAATACCTATTAGAAACCGCAGGGCTTACATGAATTATACACATATATATATATATATATTCGTGTGTGTATATATGTGTATGTATGTGTGTATATATATATATATATATATGTGTGTGTGTGTGTGTATTTTAGTATACATTTTTGTATGTAGTGTATGTATGAATGTATATATATATATATATATATATATATATAGTAATAATAATAAATTTGAAGACTAAAATCCAAAGAGGGCTCGATAAGGATAAATATATATCAAATATATAAGAATCGTAGAGCAAATATTTATTAAAATAACAGATTAAAGTTTAAGCAGAGAATCGCTGCTTTCACCCTTAATGGGATCTTCTGAAACTCAGTTTCAGAAGATCCCGTTAAGGGTGAAAGCAGCAATTCTTTGCTTAAACTTTAATCCGTTATTTTAATAAAAATATATATATACAATATATTAACAAATGGAAACTATATTTATAAAGCCATATTTATTTTATTATACATATTTCAAGCGCCACCAAGGCAAATTATGATGCGCTTTTATCAGATAAAATACAATACAGATTAGTTTTATAAATAAATATTGACATACCCTGAAAAAAGACAACCTATCCAGGAAGCTCCAACCGTTAAGGTTGTCTTTTTTCAGGGTATGTCAATATTTATTTATAAAACTAATCTGTATAGTATTTTATCTGATGAAAGCGCACCATAATTTGCCTCAGTGGCCCTTGAAATATGTATAATAAAATAAATATGGCTTTATAAATATAGTTTCCATTTGTTAATATATTGTATATTTACTCCAATAATTTGTTGAGTGCTTTATATCAGTTATAAAAATATTTTTAAGCTTGTTGTATCCCAACAAATTAAATATAACCTCTGCATATATATATATATATATATATATATATATAATGTATGTATGTTTAGAAAGATATTTAAAGTCACCTTACATACAATTGTTGCAACAGTGATAACAAGTCCCCAGCTGGAAATCTGTATTTTTCTTTAATTTACCAATTACTCCAAGACATCTATGTGGCACCACGTCACGTGACTTTATTGTAGTCCCCTAGAATTGTTTTTAGCCTACATTTTACTACAGCTAATTGTTAAATCAAACAATTGCTGCAAGTAAATGTGCAATATTTAGCTGTTAATGTTGTTGTTGTTGTTGTTGTTGTTGTTGTTGTTTCACCCCACCCCCTCCCCTCCATAACTGTCCTACAATATGTATAATACTTGGGTCGGGGTATGCAGCATAGATTCAATACAACCGACTAGATTTCAATTTCTGAGGTTTATATATAGATATCTGCTCTCGGGTTCCAGATAATATGGGTGGGGGCTTGAAATAAGTGAGGAGTGCGGCGGTAAATGGGTAATTTTTCTAGGTTATCTCTGTTGATTTTTAAAAAAAACAGAATTAGTCGTTTAGTTTACATATTGAGACCCTTAACCTATCCTATTTATTTTCTAGTAAATGTCTTTTTTTTTTGTCATGTATAATGTTTTTATTGTCTAAAGAAAATTAATTGTCGCAGGAATGCTACCAATAAAATTAGCAACATTTAATAAGCGGTGAGGGGTGATAAGAGCGAGGGGGGGGGGTCTGAAACATTATTAAGCGAGGGAGACCATTATTCGAGACCCGAGAGTACTTTGTAAGAATTTATGAAGAATTCTATACCAACCCGGCCAAAAGCGACTCTGGTTTTATGAAACAAAACCACCCATGTTAAAGGGCTTTTATTTGAATTAATATCTTCCAACATAATATAAGAACCATATGTTAAGTTATCTTTTTTAATACGTACGACAAGATCCCAGACCATATTCGTTTACTGAGCGGGATGGAACTTGTCAGATCGGACCAAGGAAACAATGTTTCCATTGGTCTTTTCAATTGCTAATACTATCTTCTGGTCGCAACTCCTGGCAGAAGGAGCAACCATGATATAAAGTGACTTTCACTTCAGTAATTAACTGAAAATGAATGTATTTCAATCAAACTATGGTCAGGAAAGAGTTACAGATAATTTGGTAAATATGACATGGAATTGGAACTCAAAATTGAAGTTGGAATATTTCTATGCTCTCCTCTAATCCAGGCATGTCAAACTCAGGGGCCCTCGAGGGCATATGGGCCACATATGTGTTATCTGAGGCCACACATTACAACTAATTGCGCACATTACAACAATTTTTTTATTTCATATTACGAAGATAAAACATTTTCCCGCTGCAAAAACCTTTGTGCGGGGCGCAGGTGTGCTTGTAAAGGGCCGCAGGTGTGCTTGTAAAGGGCCGCAAGTGTGCTTGTAAAGGGCCGCATGTTTGACATGCCTGCTCTAATCTATACTCAGAAGTAAGAAAATATATATTTCTAGCATTTGTTTACTTTATTTAAAAGTCCAGTGTAACAAGGCCACCGTTTTTTCCCTGGAAAATATCGTTATTTCCACTTTCCAAGCTATGCAAACTCATGTCCCTTTCGAAACCTCACAGGCTCATATCCCTTTCTATAATACACAAACTCCTGTCCCTTCTCTATGAAACGCAGGCGCATGGTGCCATTCCATGATACACAGACTCCTGCCCCTTTTCCATGCGAGGTAGGCTCGCGTCCCATCCTATGCTACACAGGTTGATGTCCACTTTCTATGCTACACAGATTCCTGCCCATTTTCCATGCTAGGTAGGCTCCGTCCCATTCCATGCTACACAGACTCTTGCTCATGGCCTCTTCTCCATGCTAGGCAGACTCCTGCCCTTCTCCATACTACCAGACCCATGGTCCCTTCTCCATGCTAGGCAGACTCCTGTCCTTCCCCATCCTACACAGACTCCTGCCCTTCTCCATGCTAGGCAAGCTCATGTCCCACTCCATGATATACAGACCCATGGTCCCTTCTCCAAGCTACACAGACCCATGATCCCTTCTCCATGCTACACAGACCGACGGTCTCTTCTCCATGCTACACAGATCCATGGTCCCTTCTCCAAGCAACACAGACCCACGGTCTCTTCTCCAAGCTACACATACCCATGGTCCCTTCTCCATGCTACACAGACCCACGGTCCCTTCTCCAAGCTACACATACCCATGGTCCCTTCTCCATGCTACACAGACCCATGGTCCCTTCTCCATGCTACACAGACCCACGGTCCCTTCTCCAAGCTACACATACCCATGTCCCTTCTCCATGCTACACAGACCCATGGTCCCTTCTCCATGCTACACAGACCCACGGTCCCTTCTCCAAGCTACACAGACTCATGGTCCCTTCTCCAAGCAACACAGACCCACGGTCCCTTCTCCATGCTATACAGACCCATGGTCCCTTCTCCATGCTACACAGACCCACGGTCCCTTCTCCAAGCTACACAGACCCACGGTCCCTTCTCCAAGCAACACAGACCCACGGTCCCTTCTCCAAGCTACACAGATCCATGGTCCCTTCTCCATGCTACACAGACCCATGGTCCCTTCTCCAAGCTATACAAGCTTATTTCCCGATATTTTGTCAGACTCTATCAATATTTATATTTACATCAGTCGTGTTCTGCTTATCTCCCGTTCTATCCATCATAAACACCATTTATCGCTTTATCTTATCATTTTCTCAGTGACATCGCCGTATTCACCCTCCCTTCATCGTCACGTGTGTGTTTGTGTGTATATATATATTTATATACCTATATGTTTATGTATATGTGTATGCATATTTATATGTATATATATATATATATATGTGTGTGTATGTTTATGTATATATATATATATGTGTGTGTGTGTGTGTCTGTGTGTATGTATATCTACACACACACACACATATATATATATATATATATATTCAGGCATGTGCTACTGGTGGGGTGTGTATTTTCATCCTAAATCAACACAAATTCCAAGTAAACCAACACATATCCACACACACACACCCCGCACTCCTCCTTCCCCAACCAGAGAACACCATTGCTACACCATCACATAAAATACCATTCACCTCATTAACCCCATCCCCTAGCCCCCCATCCCCCACATCATTCGCTAAGATGTTGCGCTGCGACCTATCTACTGTTTCTTTCTTCATCTAATGTGTTTATCAAGATGGCGAAGTGACAGAATTGTAAGAACGTCAGAGAGAATGATCTGTGGTATTCCTTTCGGTTCTCTGCCCTCTGAGTTCAAATCCCGGCGAGGTCTACTTTGCCTTTAACCCATTCGAGGTCAATAAAAAGAATACCAGTCTACTACTGGAGTCGATTCTTTCTCTATATCTCTTTGTTACTTCCATTATTTGTGCCTAAAGTAGAAACAATTATTTCCAGCATAGTTACGTCCCTTTACGATCTGAGTTCAAATCCCGCCGAGGTTGACTTTGTCTTTCACCCTTACGGGGGTCGATAAAATAAAGTACCAGTAATGTACTGGGTATTTGCTGGCCTTGTGCCTAAAGTAGAAACAATTATTTCCCTCTCCACGGCGGTGGATTGGCAGTATCGGTAGAGGGTCGGACACCATGCTTTGACGCATAGAATTACGGCCCTTGCCATTCTGAGTTCAAATCTCACCGGGGTCAATTTTTCTTATCATCCCTTCGAGGTCGATACAAAGAATTACCAGTTCTGAGGTCAATTATTCATCTTTAAATCTTTCCCACCCACCCACCCACACACACATACATACACACTCTCTCTATCTCTCTCTCTCTCTCGCTATCTCTATCTATCTATCTATCTATCTATTTCTCAGCTTCTCTTTCTCGCTCTCTCTCTTTCTTTGAAAGAAATCGGCTGTGTTTAGACCTGGAAAGGGATAAGCACCGCCAGCTTTAAATGCCTAAGATACACAGTATATCACTGCGGTGCCATTACAACTGCATCAGTGGTAAGGGCCGACGGACGGCCAAATGGATAGCTGGAT
Organism: Eledone cirrhosa; assembly: GCA_964016885.1. Classification (NCBI taxonomy): domain Eukaryota; kingdom Metazoa; phylum Mollusca; class Cephalopoda; order Octopoda; family Eledonidae; genus Eledone; species Eledone cirrhosa. The sequence continues at coordinate 19,369,575 of OZ024742.1, forward strand.
GGACAGATTTCATTGTTTGTTTGGGTGTAGAGGATTCAGAGTTTCGTGAAGTGTATCTGGAACACAAAAAAAAAAACAAATTTTATGATTGATTACCTAAAGATACTCAGCCATGCTGTGCTTTTACATGAAATGTTATAAGAACCACTTCTGTGACATGAGTGGCAATCTGTAAACGTATGAAGCCGTTAACATAGCGGCAAAAAAACAAAACAAAAGAAGACTAGAGACTACAAACATCACAGGTTTCAGGTAGCAGTTTCCTTCTCTAGCCAATCGATAATAACTTGAGGCAATGCTCTAGCTTAGCTAAATCCAGGTCCAGGGTGACACGAAAATACTGGGAAACTAAAATATAGGAAACACAACAGGAGAAATTATTAAAAAAAAAAACATACCCCTCTTCAGACAAATATAACCAAACTCTCCTCAAGCAAGGTTTGATGCGAACCCTATACCATCTTGTACTAACCCAAGGACTTCACCACCTAGTACAAATCCAAACCTACACCACCCTGCTCTAACCTAAATCCTACACCACCCTGCTCTAACCCAAATCCTACACCACCCAGCCCTAACCCAAATCCTACACCACATACCTCTAACCCAACCCCGTTTTCCACGCTGAAAAATATTCCTGATATCACTTTTAAAAAAACCTAAAATAACTTCATGTTATTCGTTCTCCAGTAATATCCACAATGTTTCCAATATGTTCCATATCCCTTCAGGGTTATCTCTGCTGACCAGAATGTGTGTGTATATATGCAAACAAATATATATGTATGTATGTTTACACACTTATATGTATTTGTTTCTCTATGTTTGTTTGTATATACACATATATTTGTAATTGTATGTATATATACATATATATATACATATAGGTGTGTATGTATATATATATGTATGTGTATAAGTGAGTGTGTGTGTTTAAGTGAGTGTGTGTGTTTAAGTGTGTGTGTATATATATATATATAGATATATATATATATATATATATATATATATATATATATATATATATATGTATATATATATATATATATATATATATATATATATATATATATATATATATATATATATATATATATATATATAACGTATCTAGCCCACTAAAGAAATATATGGAAACTCTGTAAAAGAACTGAAGAAAATGGTGAAGCCTGTTGGTGAAGAATCCGAAGCTCTACCAAATATTGCTACTTGGTTCTGACAAGATCGTAACGGAGGTTCTAGCTCGGACTGCTACAAATTTCAGTTAATACTTACTGTCTCAAATCACACATTATTAGCTTAATTGAAGAAAGATTTCCTGATGAGAGGAAATTTACGAGCGCCTGGCTGGCCACATTCACTGAATGAGATTCTTTCTAGAGACAAACCTCAAAGTAACAGACATTTCAAGACGATCTGTAGATTGTCAACATCACCTGAAAGAAGATGCGAAAGTGCGACAGTAGATCGTGTGTGCAAGAGGACCTAAAACTAAGACATGCTTTTAAAAAGACTGGATGGTCATAGCAGGAACAACTTTGATCAGAGATCATTAAGTCTGCCCTAGTGTTAAACACCAAGATGCAATGTAAACATTGCTTACATTACTCTCGGGTCCCCAATAATAGGACGAGGGGCGCGGAATAAGCGTCGGGTGGGGTGGAAAATCTATAGTTTTTCTAGGATGTCTCTGTTGATTAAAAACAACAACAGAATTAGTCGTTTAGTTTACATATTGAGGGCCCAACGCATCCTATTTATTTTATAACATAGGATTTCTAGTAATGTACTTTTTTGTCATGTGTCATGTTTTTTAATGTCTAAAAAAAATTAATTGTCGCAGGAATGCTACCACTTAAAATAAAATTTCGCCGGAGATGAATTAGCAAAATCTATTATACAGGAACGGGGTGGAATAAGAGCGTGGGGGGGGGGGATCTGAAAAATTAATAAATGCGGGGTGGGGGTCGAATATTCGAGACCCGAGAGTATGTAACAATTTTTCGTTTAATTTTATATTTTGTTTGGTTTTGTTTTTTACTATCAGACCATATGAATATTGGTTTCTATTTGAGGTATTTGACTGCTACTTTGTTTTTGTTTTTTTATTGACCCAAAAGTATGAATTTCAAAGTTGACATACAGGGGATTTGATCTCAGATCCTAAAGGGTCGTAACTAAATGCCACAAAACATTTTGCACAAAACACTGATGCAATTCAGTCAATCCACCAGCCGGGATATGCATAATAATTGTTTCTACTATTGGCACAAGGCCAGCAATTATCACAGTGCATTACTGGTACTTTATTTTATCGACCCCGTAAGGATGAAAGGCAAAGTTACCCTCGGCGGGATTTGAACTCAGACCATAAAGGGGCGTAACTCTATGCTGGAAAGCATAACGTCCGACACTCTACCGATAGTGCCAATTCACCGTCTTAATAATTGTTTCTACGATTGGCACAAGGCCAGCAAATAACCAGTACATTACTGGTACTTTATTTTATCGACCCCGTAAGGATGAAAGGCAAAGTTAACCTCGGTGGGATTTGAACTCAGACTGTAAAGGGACATAACTATGCTGGAAAGCATGGCGTCCAACCCTCTACCGATACTGCCAATTAATAATGTTTTCTGATTTAGGCACTTGCGGAAGCAGAAAGTCAAATCGACCTCAATGTATTACTAGTACTTTATTTTATCAACCCCGAAAAGCAAAGCTAACCTCGGCGGGATTTGAATTCAGAATGTAGAAAGTCGTAACTATGCCGTAAAGCATGTTTGTCGACGCTCTACCGGTTCTACCAATCCAGCAATTTTTGGGGTGGGGCAAATCGATTAAAACGACCCCAGTGCCTGACTGGTACTTTATTTCATCGACTCCGTAAGGATGAAAGGCAAAGTTAACCTCGGTGGTATTTGAACTCAGACCGTAACGGACAGTAACTCTATGCTGCAAAGCATGGTGTCCGATCCTCTATCGATACTGCCAATCCATCGCCCTACCGCCCTTAGTAATAATAATAATTGTTTCTACTTTTGGCACAAGACCAGCAATTATTATAGTGTATTACTGGTACTTTATTTTATCGACCCCGTAAGGATGAAAGGCAAAGTTAACCTCGGCGGGATTTGCACTCAGACCATAAAGGGCCGTAACACTTTGCTGTAAAGCATGTCCGACCCTCTACTGATACTGCCAATCCACCATGATTTCCAATATGGGCACAAGGCCAGCCATTTCGGAAGCGAGAAAGTCGATTAAATTGACCCTATTGCATTACTGGTACTTTATTTTATCGACCCCGGTAGCATTTGAATTCAAAACGCAACACTCCAGTAATTTTGTCCAACACTCAAATAATTCTGCCAATCCACTGTCCCGGAGTAAATGAATAACACTAACATTTTGAAATATGATAAATTAATAGATTTGTTTTAAAAAGATGGTAACAATGTGAAAGTGTACTGTTCGTCTTATACGTAACATTCCTTCTTATACGTAACATTCCATCTTATACGTAACATTCCATCTTATACGTAACATTCCATCTTATACGTAACATTTCATTTACTTAGCCTTGCATATTTCCCGACGCTGCACGTGTGTGGGTGTTGTCATATATTTCAGACATTTCACTGTTACCTGTACAAATATACCAGGTTGTCTTTTGAAATACAATTGTGTTTCAAATAATTTGAAACTAATCAAGAATTTGGTGTTGTTTAATATCATAACATTTACCGCTCTTCCCTTTCTCGTCCTTTTCCCTACTTTTTATATTTTCATATTTTATATTCCATTCTTTCTTTTTCTATTAAATTGTTTTTACTAAGATGGAAATAAAATTTTACTTTCTCATTATTAATGTGCCTTTCATCCTTACGGGGTCGATAAAATAAAGTACCAGTAATGTACTGGATAATTGCTAGCCTTGTGCCAAAAGTAGAAACAATTATTAATGTGTGGGTAAATTCTGAAACTAATTGTTTCAGAATATCCCGTTAAGGGTGAAAGCAGCGATTCTTTGCTTAAACTTTAATCTGTTATTTTAATAAATATTTGCTCTACGGTTCTTATATATTTGATATATATTTATCCTTATCGAGCCCTCTTTGGATTTTAGTCTTCAAATTTATTATTATTACTGTATATATATATATATATATATATATATATATATATATAGAGAGAGAGAGAGAGAGAGAGAGAGAGAGAGAGAGTTTTGCGAGGTTTTTTATATGAAATCGTGTGTCGAAACAAATATTGTTATACTTGGGGAGGGTCATATTTGTGTAATATTGCCAGAATTAATAACAGAACACACTCACTGGTTAGTTGGTTTTCGCTTTTCGCTTCTGTGTCTTTTATATCGGTAATTTAATTTATTCGGTCCTCAATGTTGCCATTGACTGACCAACGGTCAAAAATAATACAGATACAATATAGACACAAACACATATATATAGTTTATCAAAGTTCTTTCGTTGCACATCTGCAACATCGTCAGTGGTGCTATTGTTTCCTCCCGTTACATTGTATTTTCTACGCCATCTTTATTTAGTCTGTTTATATATTTATTTATTTGTTTATTTTATTTTATTTTGTCTTCTTTGCGCATGCGTTTGCGTGTGTGTATAGTGTTTTGTTTGATGTGTGTTCGTGATTGGGTGACTGTGTATTGGTTAATGTATTGAATCTTTACTAGTGTGTGTTTATATGTGTTTGTTGTTATTGTGCTTGTGTATGTATTTATTTATTTATTTATCTATTTATTTATTTATTTATACTTCTCTTAGGTCAGTGTTGTTTGTTTGGGTGTTGTTGTTATTCCATTCATTTTTTCTGTTTAGCCTTGGCCTTCTATGTTCTATTTCACTGGCCTCTCTGATTTGCCTATCTGCTGGGTCATTTCTATGTTTAGATATTATTCTAATTTCTATGTTGTCTATGTTACCGTCGTGTTGTCGTCTGGCATGTTCGCATAGTACTGAACCGTTTTTTCGTCCTTTTAGTTCCCCCCAGTGTTGGTCTATCCTTTCACCTATGCTACGAGCTGTCTCGCCTATGTATGTAGTTGTCATGTTTCTGCAAGTACCCTCTGTACATCTTATGCTATAGACTACGTTTCTAGTTTTACAGTTTATCCGGGAGTTTACCTTACATATGATACATTTCCTATTAGTACAGTGGGTTTTCTTAAAAGGGTAGGTTTTTCTGATCAGGGATTTTATGGTGGTTCCTGGCTATTCTACCACAACTTTGCCTTTTATCATTTCAAGGTCGATACATCGATAAAAGAAAAAATACCAGTCCAGTACTCTCTCTCGCCCCTTTGGGAGAGAGGTAGGGGTGTTGGACTTACGATCATAATGTCGTGGTTTCAATCCTGAGCTGGGTAGTGTGTTGTGTTCTTGAGCAAAACATTTCATTTCACATTACTCCAATATACTCAGCTGAAAATAAGTTTCAGCAATAGCTGGGGTTTTAACACTGCAAAGGACTGGCGTCGTGTTCAGGGGGGAGTTATCTACTTACAATCACTTCATCCCACGGAAACCGAGATAAACCCCGGCCTGATAAGCCTCCGAGCTCGAAACACACTTTAGATATTTGTTTTAGATATACACACATACATGGCTTCTGTAATTAGGCATTTGTTTAAAATCCTGACAGCCCCTATTAAATATCATAACTACCCCTAAACCCCTATCCACCACCACCGCCACCCCTCTAATCGGTGTTGAATTTCCTTATGAGATATTTACAATTATATTAATGTCAATTGTTGGGTCAATCCATTCAATTATAAAATATTTATGTCTACCCAGAAATTTGTAATAATTGATTGCTTCAACTAGAAAATAATGAGCCACACACTAAAACGTATATAAAACAAACACACGAGTGTATGTATATGTGTATGTATGTACGTTTGTATGTATGTGTGTGTATGTATGGATGTATGTGTGTATATGTATGAATATATGTATGTATATATGTATGTATGTGATTAATAGCAAAATAATGATCCTCGCGCATAAATACCCTTATATAAACATACCACAAAGATGTATGTGTGTATGTGTATATATATCTATATAATATATCTATGCATGTGTGTATTTATATTGTTATCATTTCACAGTTAGCTACATCTATATCGCGCAGGCGCCTTTCCTTACTTTTTGCCGTCCCCAGGGGTACATTACCCGAGTTTCTCAAATATTATATATAGTGATCAACTATTATTGTAGTTAGTCACTTTAGGATGACTACATTTCAAGCTATAAATATTCCTACTATTTCTTTAGTCGACCGAATGTATTCAGATATCCAGTCATTTGAGGGGCGGAGGAGAGAGTAAAGTCTGGAGGAAGGGGCTGTGTTGATAATTTGGAGGTCTTCTATGATGGATTGGTGCTGTTGATGTTTACACCTTCAGGAAAAGATTTCTAGTGGGACGACGTTTTGGGGAGGATGGACTGGGTGCTGTGTATAATGCAGATCCTGGGGGGGGGGGGGGTACGATGGGTGGTGATATGGAAGTTTTTGTGTGAATAGTGACATATGGTCAGCAAGGTCCGACACACAGTTCTCATTCAGTTACCCAGTGGAATGAAGCTCGTCAAATCGGACCTAGGAGACAATGTTTCCATTAGTCATTCCATTGCTGATAATATCTACCAGTCGCAACTCATGGAAGAAAGAGCAATGTGAAATAAAGTGTCTTGCTCAAGGACAAAACTAAATAAAGTTGACAAAGAAGACTTAATCAAGACGACGACGACGAAGAATTAAAACGAGACGAAGCTAAATTTGGTTGAATATGGTTTCCAACGGATTTTGTGCGAATGTATTGTCTGTAATAATAGGTTCAGTAGTGATGGCCTACTTTGGAGTGCTGTATATGTTGGTGAAACTGGAAATTACCGGAGACTACTTCAAAAGAAGAGATCTGGTAAAACATCAAAACAATTTCGGTGCCAAACTGGCGAACAATAGTTGTAACGGTAATGTTTGTAATCTAAACGCACTCTAAAAGCCAAGCTAAAGGCACAAACAAATTGCTATGGCCGTCCCGTCGCTGGTGCCCCCCATTGCAAGGGTCCCGGTGCAATCCCCCCCCCCATTAAATGGGGCCCTACACATACACACTCGTACACCCACATACAGCGATACACATCAGGTTAATGTTTCTGCAAGTTTGTGTATGGAACTTATTATTTAGCAGATGATTTGCAGCATAGAGTTACGTCCCTTTACGGTCTGAGTACAAATCCCGCCGAGGTTAACTTTGCCTTTCATCCTTATAAATAAAGTACCAGTAATACACTGGAATAATTGCTGGCCTTGTGCTAAAAGTAGAAATAATTATTTAGCAGTTAGTTACATCTGAACTAATCAATTATTATAAATATTTTCTAATTGGACAGATTGACCCAACAATTGACCTTAAAAATACTGAAATCATAGAAATACTGTCACCTTCTCATTAACACTATATCTTTCTTGGCAAGTGTAGCTGTGTCTGTGTATGTGACAGTGTGTAGCTGTGTGTATGACAGTGTGTAGCTGTGTCTGTGTGTGTGTGTGACAGTGTGTAACTGTGTTTGTGTGTAGCTATGTCTGTGTGTAGCTGTGTCTGTGTGTGTGTGTGACAGTGTGTGCTGTGTTTGTGTGTAGCTGTGTCTGTGTGTAGCTGTGTCTGTGTGTGTGTGACGGTGTGTAGCTGTGTCTGTGTGTGTGTGTGACAGTGTGTAACTGTGTTTGTGTGTAGCTATGTCTGTGTGTAGCTGTGTCTGTGTGTGTGTGACGGTGTGTAGCTGTGTCTGTGTGTAGCTGTGCTTGTCTGTGTGTGACGGTGTGTAGCTGTGTCTGTGTGTGTGTGATGATGTGTAGCTGTGTCTGTCTGTGTGTGACGGTGTGGCTGTGTTTGTGTGTGTGACGGTGTGTAGCTGTGTGTGTGTGTGACGGTGTGTAGCTGTCTGTCTGTGTGTGACGGTGTGTAGCTGTGTCTGTGTGTGTGACGGTGTATAGCTGCATATAGGAAAAAGTATGACCCCGACGGCAGAGCTCAAGCCGTTTCAACGGCTATTTTTGGACTATTTAGTCCAGAAATAGCCCTCGAAACGGCTTGAGCTCTGCCGTCGGGGTCATACTGTTTCCTATTACCCACTCTACTACCCTAAGTATTGAGTACTCTGGTGCGTTATGGTCCATCTGGTTCCTTACCACAACTCCTTCGTTATATATATATATATATATATATATATATATATATATATATATATATATATACATATATAAATATGTCTGATGGTAGCTAAGATGCTTCCATAGGCGGTATGCCGGTTGAGCACTCTATTCTCTGATAGAGCAGAGTATGATGGAATATATATATGTATGTGTGTGTGTGTGATCACTATGGGTGTGGCTATGTATGTGTTTGTGTATATGACAGACTGATTGAGTGTGTGTGTGTGTGTGTGTGTGTCAGGCATGTCTGTGTACGTATGCGTGTGTATCATGAGTATGGGTGTGACTGTGTGTATGTGTGTATGTATGTGAGTGTGTCTGAATATATATGCGTGTGTGTATGTGATTACCTGTGCATTTGAGTGTGACTGTGTGTGTATGTGTGTGTGTATTTTATGTGTTATGAAATATATAAATCATAATTATGGATATATTGGCGTGTGACGATGAAAGATTGGGGTGTTAGCCATGTTCAGTGATGCATGCCACCACTTCTCATACTACCTATCACACTCCAGTCACTATCTTTTCAGACGTTATCTCTTTCGAGTGTTTTCTCCCTTGTGATCCCTCTTACTCCTAATAAAGTAAGCCAATGACTCCAGTGACAGTCAACTTTATCTTAAAGAGGTTTACCGACTATTAGAGACTGTTATTTCGTGTACCCACTGGGTGGAGGGGGGTATTTAGGGGTGTTTGTTTTATCTCTCCGGGGAGGGTAGAGTTGCAGAGAAGTGAAATTTGACACACATACACACACTTGTATGTATATACGTACATGCATACATACACACTTGTATATACACGTACATGCATATATGCATACATACAGACACACTTGTATATATATATATATATATATATATATATATATACGTACATGTGTACATACACACACACTTGTATATATATACATATATATATATATATATATATATATATATATATATATAGCGGCGATGAATTAGTTTTGCGAGGTTTTTTATATGAAATCGTGTGTCGAAACAGATATTGTTATATTTGGGGAGGGTCATATTTGCGTAATATTGCCAGAATTAATAACAGAACACACTCACTGTTTGGTTGGTTTTCGCTTCTCGCTGTCTTTTATATATATATATCTGCGATCTAACTTACTCGGTCCTCAATGTTGCCATTGACTGACCGGCGGTCAAAAATAATACAGATACAATATAGACACAAACACATATATATAGTTTACATAATTTACATAAATCTTTCGTTGCACATCTGCAACATCGTCAGTGGTGTTATATTCATTGTTCCTCCTGTTGTGTTGTATGTCTACGCCATTTTTTTTTTGTTCAGTCTGTCTATATATTTATTTATTTATTTGCTTGTTTGTTTATCTTATTTTATTTTGTCTTCTTTGCGCATGCGTTTGCGTGTGTGTATAGTGCTATGTGTGATGTGTGACTAGTGTGTATAGTGTTGTGTCTGCTGGGTGACTAGTGTGTGTTTATGTGCTTGTGTATGTATTTATTTATCTTATTTTATTTTATTTTATTTACTTATTTATACTTCTCTTAGGTCAGTGTTGTTTGTTTGGGTGTTGTTGTTGTTCCACTCATTCTTTCTGTTTAGCTTTGGTCTTCTAATTTCTATTTCACTGGCCTCTCTGATTTGCCTATCTGCTGGGTCATTCCTATGTTTAGATATTATTCTAATTTCTATGTTGTCTATGTTACCGTCATGTTGTTGTCTAGCATGTTCGTATAGTACTGACCCGTTTTTTCGTCCTTTTAGTTCCCCCCAGTGTTGGTCTATCCTTTCACCTATGCTACGAGCTGTCTCACCTATGTATGTTGTTGTCATGTTTCTGCAAGTACCCTCTGTACATCTTATGCTATAGACTACGTTTCTAGTTTTACAGTTTATCCGGGGGTTCACCTTACATATGATACATTTCCTATTGGTACAGTGGGTTTTCTTAAAAGGGTAGGTTTTGCTGATCAGGGATTTTATGGTGGTTCCTGGCTTTTCTACCACCTTTATTTTTAAGTGGGTCTTTCTCAGGGCCTTTCTACACTGGTTAGCTAATTTCCCTCCAGGGGTAGCGTCCACAAACATGACACTCTGATATCTCTGGTTGTCGTACCATGATGTGGCCTTCCCTATCTTATGTCTAGCCCTATCTAAGCTATTCCATGATTTGCTCCTGTATAGTGGGCAAACTCCTTTCATGTCCAGTTCTATGAGGGTCTTATACTTTTCCATGGCTCCTTCGTATACTCTGACTCTGTCTCTTTGGTTGTAGCCAGAGAACTGCATGCGGTTGATGAAGTGTTGGATGTGTCCTTCCATTTCTGTTGGGTCGCACATGCTGGACACATTCTTCATCACTCGTACCAAATCTGCGATCAGAATATTAAACTTAGCACTACTGGACATTGCTGAGTTTTTGAGTATCAGGTATTTGGAGGCCATGGGTTTAGCATAGTGTGAGTGGAGAATTTGGGCTCTCTCGTCTATAGTGTTAATCCAGAGTTCTGTGTCTAATACAGGTAGTCTATTGTTAGGGTGTTTGGAAGGGAAGTCTATAGTTACAGTTATACTCTGGTGTATGGAATTAACTATCTGCTGGATGCTTTCCATCGTGCTACGTTCTAAATCAAACTTGTTAGTGCTCTCTAGTGGGGGTGTTCTTATAACTATATTGATATCGTCTACATAACGAGAGTACATGATGAGGTCTATGGAGCTTTCATTAAAGAGATCTTTAAGTCTCCTTTCCCACCATACCATGAAAAGGTTGGCAACATCACCAGCTATGCTGACGCCGATGGCTGCTCCCTCATTTTGGGTGTAGATTTTCTCATTGAACTTAAATATGTGGCCCTTTAGGGTAGTTTTGATACTAGCCCCTATTGCATGTGCGACCATTTTTCTTACCTGATCAGTGTTTTGGGGGGTCCGTATAGCTTTGGTCCACCCAATCCACCTTCCTATGGGAGTCTTTTTAGCCATTGAGGTTATGGTGGGGGGTCTACCTCTTATAGGTCTACTAGGGCAGAAACATCTAAGGTCATGGCTGTCTAGGTAGTCAGTGTCGTAGGTAAGTCTAAGTAGGAGGCCCAGTTCGTCTGTGTCGACGTCGCAGAACTCCACCTCACTCTCAATGATCATCCCCACACATCTTTTCACAGCAAAATCAATGTTAATGGATGGGTACAGTGACACCACATCCATGCTGCCTATTATGCAGTTGGATAGGCTCCTGTTTTTGTTGCACTCACTGATTCTGCTGAGGAGGTCCTCTGTACTTTCACATACATCTGGGGACATCTTGATTATGGGGCGTATAACCATTGAGAGGAAGTAGGAGATCCTGTAGTTGCTAGCTATATTAGCTCCGCATACGGGTCTTGTTGGTGGTCCTGTTGTCGGGTCGTCGACTGTCTTGTGGTCTTTGCGGAGCCCATACAAGGGTGGTATGCCATTGTTAGACGCCTGGAAGTTGTTGGCAGTGCGTCTGCTTGGCTTTAGTATGTCAGTCCACATCAGCATGTGAGCGTTGAGGATTTTTTCTCTCCCATCGTGTGTTAGTTGTGCAACTTCGCTCGTGTTGGTGATGTGGGGTTGCATTGCCTCGATGTAGTTCGGCATGCTATCTATTGACATCCTACCAGACTTATCTGTGGGTAGACACACTACCTCACCATCCCTTGTGCGCTGCTTGAGGCTAACCAAGCCTTCTACAGGTTTTATCCCAAGTTGTTGGGCCTCTGGTCTGCTCTGTCTCATAGTGTACCTGTCTACTACTTGTCTAATCTTATTTCTAGCTATGGTGAACTGTGCCTCCGTCTCGTCATCTATTTGCTGTGGTATGCAAACTCTTTTATTAAAGGGTAACCTCGTAGGATAGATATTACCCATCTTATATGTTTTGTCAGCTGGGTTGAAAAATAGTTTCTCTAAGGGGTTGTCGTTATTTCTATCGTCATAGTTGTGTGTGTTGCTATTATTGTTATCATGGTGGTTGTTGTTGTTTCTATCATTAGCATTAATATTATTATTGTTATGATTGCTAGATGTATTGTTGTTTACTTCACCGTTATTGTTGTTGTTGTTACTGCTATTTCTACCATTGTGGTTGTTACTATTATTATGTTTCTTGTTTTTGTTGATGTTGCTACATGTACTATTTCCATTATTACCACTGTGGTTATTGTTGTTGTTGTTGTTCGTATTGTTACCGTTATTACTACTGTGGTCACTGTTGCTGTGTCTGTGGTTAACGTTTCTATTATTATTATTATTGTGGTTGTTGTTGTTCTGTCTATCGCTAGTATTATTGCCATTATCACTATTTCTCACTTTCCTGCCATTGTTATGGTTATGGCTGTTATTTCTATACCCAGAGTTATTGTTTATATTACTACTACCGTTATTATTGTTGTTGTTGTTTACCTTTGCATTCCAACGTATTTTTGTGAAACACTTTTCCAGCTCCGTTTTGCATTCCATAGGGTTAATCTTTTTGTAGATGGCAAATTTTGGTGGTAACTTTAGGATTTGTTGTTCTTGTTCACTGATTAAAGTGTTCCCATAGATATTTATTGTGTGGTCATTGGTGTGGTCAGTACTATACGAACATGCTAGACAACAACATGACGGTAACATAGACAACATAGAAATTAGAATAATATCTAAACATAGGAATGACCCAGCAGATAGGCAAATCAGAGAGGCCAGTGAAATAGAAATTAGAAGACCAAAGCTAAACAGAAAGAATGAGTGGAACAACAACAACACCCAAACAAACAACACTGACCTAAGAGAAGTATAAATAAGTAAATAAAATTAAATAAAATAAGATAAATAAATACATACACAAGCACATAAACACACACTAGTCACCCAGCAGACACAACACTATACACACTAGTCACACATCACACATAGCACTATACACACACGCAAACGCATGCGCAAAGAAGACAAAATAAAATAAAATAAACAAACAAGCAAATAAATAAATAAATATATAGACAGACTGAACAAAAAAAAATGGCGTAGACATACAACACAACAGGAGGAACAATGAATATAACACCACTGACGATGTTGCAGATGTGCAACGAAAGATTTATGTAAATTATGTAAACTATATATATGTGTTTGTGTCTATATTGTATCTGTATTATTTTTGACCGCCGGTCAGTCAATGGCAACATTGAGGACCGAGTAAGTTAGATCGCAGATATATATATATAAAAGACAGCGAGAAGCGAAAACCAACCAAACAGTGAGTGTGTTCTGTTATTAATTCTGGCAATATTACGCAAATATGACCCTCCCCAAATATAACTATATATATATATATATATATATATATATATATATATATCATCAGCATTTTTTCATTTCATTTCATTTTACGTCCACTTTTCCCTGCTTGCAAGGGTGGGACGGGAACTGATTCTGGCTTGATTTCTACAGCTGGATGCCCTTCCTAACACCAACCTCATTTACAGTGAGTGCTGATTGCTTTTTTGCCGTGGCACCTCCACGACGACTTTGCAGTGGAATGATAGCGACCCCGGTCCCTATCATCTCATTTCTACAGCTGAGTAAACTGGAGCAATGTGAAATAAAGTCCCTTGCTCAAGGAAACAACACATCGCCTGGTCTGAGAATTGAACTCACAACCTTTCGATTGCAAGGCCAATGCTCTAACCACTAAGCCATGTGCCTCCATATATATATATATATATACGTACATGCGTACATACACAGACACTTGTATATATATATATATATATATATATATATATATATATATATATATGGTGGCTGCCAACTCGTTTTCGAGTACGGCCACTACTTTATATCCATGTAGGAGAACCCCTACCGATGCGCTGAACGAGTGTGACTTTTTACTCCAGCCAGCGACTTGAAAACTCTGGTACAAACATTACACTTGTGACAATTATTGACACAGTGCTGGGCCCATGGTACCATGTGACGACAAGTGCAGAGAGATCTCCAGATATAAAGCAATGCCTGTGCCGTGAAGCTTTTATAGTGAGCAAAGACACTGCACAAAGCCAGTCCTACTCTCTTAACCAAGATGATATTTACCAAAAAGAAGAACAAGTGAACATCATTGGATACCATCAGGTTTGCAGGTGTTATATCAGAGTTTTCCTTCTCCTAGAATTCTGCCTTGACAAAGGCTAAAGGGTCATCTCTCCCGGATATATATATATACGTACATGCATACACACACACGCTTGTATATATATATATATATATACGTACATGCATACATATACATATATATATATATGCATGTATATACAGACGTACTGCCAAACATGATATATATATATATATACATACATATGTCGATCCCGAGTTAAATCGGGTGTAACCACACTGTATAAGTAGAGTGAAAACATCAAACATTTAATATAGAGATGGCTTCTACGGGATTAGAACTGTTTCATACGAATGAAACAGTTCTAGTCCTGTAGAAGCCATTTCTATATTAAATGTTTTACATACATACATACATACATACATACATATATATATATATATATATATATACATACATATAATACATACATACATACATACATACATACATACATACATATATATATATATATATATATATATATATATATATATATATATATATATATATATATATATATAACACACACACGAGTTGATATATATAAAAACAAATAGTAGAAAGGAAAAAGATTTTTTCAGTAGAAAATGCTGAAGAGATTCTTTCAGTGTAATATCAAAACATTTACTTGTTTATAAAGAGGATATTTCCGCATTTAATAATGGTACCGGTTTCAGAATTATATGCATTGTCAACTGCGGATATGCATAATATGGTTAAGTTCCCTATTTATACAAATAATGGTTTCTTATAAAGGCACAAGACCAGTAATTTGGGGGGAGGGGAAAGTCGATTAAATCGACCCCAGTGCGTGACTGGTACTTTATTTTATCGACGCCATAAGGATGAAAGGCAAAGTTGACCTCGGCGGGGTTTGAGCTCAGATCATAAAGAGCCGTAACTCTATGGTGCAAAACATGGCGTCCGACCCTCTACCGATACTGCCAATTCACCGCCCTCTATTTATACAAATAATAATAATAATAACAAAAAGTGGAAGAAAAATTATTAATTTTTACATACATATTTTGAAAAGGGAGTTCATATCACTATCCGTGTTTGTCCTTCTTTCTCTGTTAGTTGGCTAACAGAAGTAGCAGTTATATATATATATATATATATATATATATATATATATATATATATATATATATAGAGAGAGAGAGAGAGAGAGAGAGAGAGAGAGAGAGAGAGAGAGAGAGAGAGAGAGATACATACATACGGAAAGTTTATTTTCTTCACAACCTTGTAATCGAGAAGGTGGTGATCGGTCAAAAGTAACTCGAAATTAAGAAAAACGACAATAACACATACATGATGACCCCCCTCCATCCGCCCTCGTTATCGAGGATGGCCCTCACACGACATCTTAAAAAAATATTCTTTTATCGGTGCTGTGATCGAATTTGGCTTTTTGGCCCGGTTAATGATTTAGAGTGTCTTGCACATGTATTTTCTACTTTCCTATACAGCCAGATCTGCTCTTGATTTTATCTTTTTGTTTATATTTCCATCATAAAGTATTACTTGGATGCTGTAGGCTTCCCCTTCCAGCTCGAGCCGGTGGGGCTGGACCTAGGGGACGGCAAAAGGCCAGACGGCATGACCATCTAACTGTTCCGCGGTGGTAAACCTCTCATCAGGGATGCCACATGCAATGACATTTTCTCCCGCGGCAACTTAGTGCAGTCTACGACTAATCCAGGCTCTGCTGCACTTCAGGCCGAGGAGGGTAAACTCTCCATGTATCGGTCGCTCTCCGACAGGTTTGCAGTCGAGCTCATAGCAGTGGAGACTTCTTGTGTCCTTGGCCCTAGGACCACCTTCCTACTCACCAACATCAGCACGTATCTCTGTTCGTAAAATATAGTCCACATAATATGTTTATGTATAACAGATAACAAAATAAAATAAAAACCTATATTTCTACAGTTAAAAAGGGGGAGTGTAGATAAATAGCATTGAATATGTTTAGTAAAATTTATTTATCGGTACGAAACTGATGATAAACTCCGTCACTGTTGGAAGTTTCATTTGGAATCAAATATATGAAAAATATTTGTTATAGCCGAGTATATTAAATGTAATCTGGCGACTGTTACAAAGTCGAATAGAATGTTTAGCGATATTCGTTCCGGCTCTCTGCGCTCTGAGTATAAATCCCGCCGAGGTCAACTTTGCCATTCATCCTTTCAAAGTGGATAAATAAAGTCCCAGTTCGATACTGGGGTTGCTTCTTCCTCTATATCTCTTTCTCATTTTCTCTATGTCGTTCTCATTCTCTTATGCTGCAACAACAACAACAACAACAAAAAAACGACCGTTTTCAAATCTGGAATGGAGTGAACTCTACTAGGTTATAAATGGCGATGATTATGTCACTATGGCGTCCCTACGACTCACTAGAGAGTGAAAGATCGTTCGATAGATATTAACAGCGTATATAATGGTGGATCTTCCAGCATAGTTATTGTGTTCGTTGCGAACCCTTAGTAACAATTACCCTAGTTAAAATGATGATAGGAATCTATTGGAGTTATGCTAGAAGTGATACGAGTTTGTCATGTAAATTTATTTCTAGGCAGACTTCATAGTGGCTTCGCAATGACTTAAAGACCTTAATCAGTCAATCCTGTGTGAAAAGTAACTACGTGAAGTTTTGTCATAAATTCCATTCAACAACTTCTAATGAAAGCTATCAATAAAAAGGTCATAGTTAAGTTATGAACATTTGTCCAAACAAGTATTTCTTTTTTTTTTGTTTTGAAGCTGAACGCGTTTCAAAACTACTAACAAGTCATCAATCTTAATACAATGAATATGTTCAAAAATAGGGCTCCTCAGAATACAAGCCACATAAAAATCTTTTCTATACAAAAAAAAAATGACCGGACATTATTGGCGTGTCTTTGCGAAAAGCTGCGTGTATATATACAAAAGAAAGTGTATATATAGAAAGGGATGGTGGGGTAGTTTTATAAGATTCTAAAGAACTGGGGTGACAAAGAGAACTGACTAAATATCAAAGTAACACATTGAGTAGGGATATTCATCTGGTATTTCTTACTCCTTTTCTTATGTTATGTTGGTTTCTATATTCTTTCAGAAATAACTTTTTACCCTCTCTCCTGCTGCCACAGAAAAAATACCGAGGTATCCATAAAAGCGTCAATGAAAGTCGATAAATATAGAAAAGAAGTGGAGAGATTTTAAGCTGGTGTCAAGCCATATATTCTTTCTTGAGCCGTGTCTTGAATACATATTATTCAAGTGTTTTCTTCCGGATCATAAAAGAGATAAAGATTTCTTTTTATTAGCCACGGAAACGATAATACTAGTAGACCGGGAGGGAGGGTTGACACTGTCGTAATCATAATAGAACATTTATAGAAAATAAACATTATCATAATTTATAATAAAAAGGTATTTCTGTCATATTACCATATTGGATTAATTGACCTTTTTTGATTTTATATATGGGGAGAAGTAACTTTATCCTGCAATCGGGTCAGATGTAGGACAGAACTAGAACTGAGAATACATTTCTCTTTACCGTCCTTAAATCCATGCCCTTTCCTTAGTCATTGCTCTGTCCCTCCTTTTTTTTTCTCATTTATAACATTTATAGCTCTTTCCTTTACTTTCCTAAACAGCTAGATCTGCTCTTCTTTACCCCTTCCCCCTTTATTTCATAACTGGGTTTTATTTTCAACCTTTTGTTTATGTTTTCCATCATTGTATAACTTCTGTTTGTAAAATATAGTTGACATAAACAACGTTGGATTGAGACCTTCTGGGGCTCATACACACAGAAAAAGATTAAAATACACAGCAAACCCCCAATTTTATTTATTAAAGTTAGCTTGGCGCCAGTAATTGGAATTGAAAGGTTATACATACACGTATTAAATTAAAAAATTCTAACCATCTTGAAACTATAAAGCCCAGCTGAGGGCATAAATAAATTGCTACAGCAGTCGCTGGTGGAGCCCCACACAGCAGGGGGCCCGAGGCAATTTCCTCCTCACCCACCCACCTCCATTAAATCCGGCCCTGGGGATGAGCACCGGCAATCATTTCTAAGGCCCACTGAAATACCATGACTTATACACAGTCAAACGTCTAGAGTGGCACATCAACGCTTGTGTATACCAATTAAAGGAACTAGATTGATTGATTCGTTTAATGATCAAACAAGGAAAACTGAATTCAATTCTTATTTTCTTAATTCTAATCTATATATTAATACACTTCTACCTCCGTACCGTACGTCAGACTGTGTGTGTCACACTCTCCGTAATCTATATATTAATACACTTCTACCTCCGTACCGTACGTCAGACTGTGTGTGTCACACTCTCCGTAATCTATATATTAATACACTTCTACCTACGTACCGTACGTCAGACTGTGTGTGTCACACTCTCCGTAATCTATATATTAATACACTTCTACCTCCGTACCGTACGTCAGACAGTGTGTGTCACACTCTCCGTAATCTATATATTAATACACTTCTACCTCCGTACCGTACGTCAGACTGTGTGTGTCACACTCTCCGTAATCTATATATTAATACACTTCTACCTCCGTACCGTACGTCAGACCGTGTCACACTTTCAGTAATTACATAGTAATTTCTCTAGAGAACAGCAAAGAAATGCCATAATTGAAGAGCAGCCTTTGAGCCAGGGCCATGAAGTGAGAGAGTTAAAGTGATACCTCAAAACCAATCCACCCATGGCCACAGAAGGGAATCACCTTTACTAGAAACATTGTATATAGGGAACTGCTTTAAAGGATGTTTTTTATGTGTACTTTTATGAAATTAATTTTAAATAAACTTACATTATTACACATAAAATAAAGGAAAATATAATCGTTTATTCACCAAAATACTGCAAATCAAGCAACTTTGATTAACTGGACAATATTTAAATTTAAAAAATTATCCGTGAATTTTTTCACGGGTCCAGCTAATTAGTATAATTGCTCCAACTATACGTTATACACGAAGGGCCGGATGTAGACCAACGTTCAGCCAAAAAAAATTAACAAAGTAATTCAACAGTGAATTTTAGAAATAGGCGAACAGCCACTACAAATAAATTATGACTAACAAATAGAAAATCCATTGGGTCAAACAAAACAATATATTTATATTTAAATTATCGTTCAGTAACAAAATAAAAAAATCATTTGTTGTTTGTTTTTTTTTTTGTTAAAGTCGTCAGTCAACTCATAAATGATTATTATATGTTTTAGATGGCCGAGAAATTAAAGTTAGCTACTCACGGGTCTCGAATAATTCCTCCTCCCCACCACTTATCAATTTTTCAGATTCTACCACCACCACCACATACACTCTAACACCCCCACCCCCTGCTTATTAAATTTTGCTAATCTATTTCCGGCGAAATTTTATTTTAAGTGGTAGCATTCCTGCAACAATTAATTTTCTTTATGCATTATAAAAAAAAAACATTCTACGTAACTAACAAAGTACATTATTAGAAATAAGGGTGGATTGGCAGAATTGGTAGAGAGTTGGACATGCTTTCCAGCATAGTTACGTCCCTTTATGATCTGAGTCTGAGTTCAAATCCCACCAAGGTTAACTTTGCCTTTCCTCCTTACGAGGTCGATAAAATAAAGTACCAGTAATGTACTGAGTTATTACTGGCCTTGTGTCGAAAGTAGAAACAATTATTAGAAATCCCACATGTTATAAAACAAATAGGATGGGTTGGGGTCTCTATATGTAAACTAAACGACTAATTCTGGGGGGAGGGGAGGTTTAATTTCAACGGAGACAACCTAGAAAAATTATAGATTTTCCAATCCCCCCCTCTTATTCCAACACCCCCGCTTATTCCAACCCCACCACTTATTCCAACCCCTTCACTTATTCCAACCCCTTCACCCTATTATTTGGGACCCGAGAGTATTTAGTAATCAAGGAGAAATATTTGATATATCAATCCTACCGATTAAGTCTTTTGAAATGCCATTTAACAAAACATCCATTCTATTTCTAACTTTGACTAAAGATCGTAATTAGAAGTAGTTTAAAATGAAGCCTACTTAATGTGTATAAATAGTTACAGGAGTCAATTGTTTCCCCACCCTTCACCTCTTTAAACGCTCTTATTTAGTAACTCAAGAATATCGATTCCTTTCATTCTAACACCTAGTTTGAAAAAAAGATTCTTGTCTTGTTCTCGGATAGATTGTAATCATTTAAATGCCATTATGAGAACATTTCTTCCGATGACTGATCACTGATAAATTCTGGTAAAAACAACAGCAAAACACAGCTTGTCACAAATATTGGGTTGATTAAATCCAAGTTGCTGTTAGTAGTAGTCAAACTACTTCTAAACCTCCTCCAGTTAAAATGGCAACCCATATATCAGAAGCCTTAAACATTCTAATAGCTCATTCCTGAAATACTCCAATTGCTGTGGTGTTTTACAGAATAACATTACCCAGATACGCAGAACTCTTGTTTGGTGTTACGCACTATTATGGAATACTAGCGGGCCCCGTGGAAACTTCATGGTTATTGAAATCTAAAACATTAGGACAATTATTCTGACATATATTTGTTATTTCATAATTGTATCATTTGAATCCTTATACTAATA
Organism: Eledone cirrhosa; assembly: GCA_964016885.1. Taxonomy (NCBI): domain Eukaryota; kingdom Metazoa; phylum Mollusca; class Cephalopoda; order Octopoda; family Eledonidae; genus Eledone; species Eledone cirrhosa. Next base: position 19,390,650 of record OZ024742.1, read on the forward strand.
TATACAATATATATATATATATATATATATCACAGAAAAAAAGAGAATCAGTGTTGTGACGATAGGAATTTATTGGACATATTACAATTGTTTCTCGGGCGACCAGCTCGAGGCACGATCGATGTGGTGATCAAACCTGACTCTGAAATCGCTTGGTCCTCGGATACGTCTCGATTCAGAGTCAGGTTTGATCACCATATCGATCGTGCCTCGAGCTGGTCGCCCGAGAAACAATTGTAATATGTCCAATAAATTCCTTTCGTCGCAACACTGATTCTCTTTTTTCGTATATATATACATGTATATATATATATATATGTGTGTGTGTGTGTGTGTGTGTGTGTGTGTGTGTGTGTGTAATATAGAAAGGCTTCTACAGGACTAGAACTGTTTCATTCGGGAGAAATCATCAGGAAGCAGCTGTCCAAGTAATATGGTGGTATTTATATCTTTTCTGATGGTAGGAGAAGGCGGTGATTGGGATGGGTGGAGGTCATTGGTTGATGGGTTTAAAGAAAAGGGAATTCCATATTACTTGGACAGCTGCTTCCTGATGATTTCTCCCGAATGAAACAGTTCTAGACCTGTAGAAGCCTTTCTATATTAAATATTTATACTCTGCTTTGTATTGAGTACCTTACTTACTGTGGTTACCCCCGATTGAATCCGGGATAAACTTATATATATATAAATATAGAGACATTGATAGATAGATAGATAGATAGATTTCTTTATTTACCATAAAGGCATAAAAAGAAGGGACAAATACAAAGGGGGAGTTTACATATAATCGAGTAAAAAGGGTGTAACATGAAAATAATCGAAAATAACCTCAAAAGGGAGGGGACGTGATGGGGGTTGCACACACCCCCGAAAAAGTGTGCAATCCTTTGCCCGGGGAGCACATGGAGAAGGTGCTCCCCTCTCCTTTACTTCTTTACCTACAGGATGGTATACAGAGAAGGCCCATTTACACGAGCCATTCTCGCCACTATCACCCACCTTTCATAAAACTGCCTGTGGCCAAGCACCTCTCTCTCCATTCTTATCCTTCTTCCGAAGTGATATCGGAAGAAGTAGACCAGACTATGGCCAGAGAGGAAGTTGCCTGACCTCAGACCTTTCAATCGTGTCCACCAAACAACCTCTTTCAACATGGCTATTACGCACAGAAAAACCGCCTTTGCTTCCTTTGTGAAGAGGGGAGGCGGTTTGATTGTCATCACGGACTCGGCGGTCAATTTAATCGGCGCCACCCGCGACAGCAGTTGTTCGGCGTAGCCCCACAGATCAGCCACGCCCGGACATTGCACCAATGCGTGCGCAACGGTTTCTTCGTGACGCACGCATCTAGGGCAAATCTATTTTGAGGGATCCCTGCCCAGGCGCCCGTGTCTGTAGAGCCTCTCTCGAACGGGTAGAGCCCCCCGGTAGCACTGCCAGGCCAGTGACTTCTGGAAGTTGTCCATTGGTCCTGGGCCGAAAGTCCTACCGAACAGGCTGGCCAGTTCGTCTTCTTCCATGTCCAGCGACTCTCCAAGGGTGTCATCGCCCCTGCTAGCCACCAGCCCTCTATAGAATGCTGAGGTGGATTCTCCACCGATGGCCTGGCCCGCTTGCCAGAGAGCCCTGAGCGCCTGAGCACACTCAGTGTGCCAGTCTCCCAGTTTTCCTGATCTTTGCTTGACCCAGGACTGTAGCTCGGTGAGCGAGACGAGTCTCGGAAAGGCTCGTTTCACGAACGGAGCCCACACCGGTTGACCAGTGAGGAATACCTGTAGGTGCCGTAGCCTTAATGCGTGCCTACGCATCATCAACCACGGCATCCCCAGCCCTCCTTTCGAAGGTTGTTGGCAGCAGATGGATCTTCTCACCATAGGAGGACGCTTCTTCCAAAGAAATTGGAAGAGCATGCGTTCCATGGTGGTGAGTGTTTCCTTAGGGCAAGGCACGACAGTCAGGCGGTAGTAAGTGAAGGACGCTATGTAAATGTTCGCCACCTCCGCCCGGCCTTTTAGGGACAGCTTACACTTGGCCCATTTCTGGGTTAGTGCAAACACCTTGTTCGTAACCTCGTTCCAGTTCTTTTCCACCTGGAGGTCCGGTCCAAACCAGACCCCAAGCAACTTTACCGGGCCCTCCGTCCAGTGTCCGACGACACCGTCAGGAGGCATCGGTCTGCCTCTCCACGTTCCGAGTTGCAGCCCGATGGATTTTTCCCGGTTCAGTTTCGCTCCTGACAACTTTTCGTACTCCTCCAGTAAGGTACCGATCGCCTCGATCTCCGAGTCGGTTGATACCATTACTGTTACGTCATCGGCGTAGGCCGACATCGCTTTGCTCAATCCTGGTTCCAGGGGGATACCCTGCAACAACTCCAACTTCCTCAGTAAAGGCTCGAGAGTCAATACGTACAGAAGGGAGGAGAGAGGGCACCCCTGTCGAATGGATCGTGTGATTTCGAACGGCTTCGAAAGGTAGCCGTTCACCTTGATCCTAGAACAGATGTGGTTGCTATGTAGGGCAGTGATCCAGCCTCTGAAAACAGGACCGAACCCAGCCGCCGCTAGCACCGCATCCAGGTAACCATGGTCGACCCTATCGAAGGCCTTAGACTGATCTAAGTCGATCAGGGCCCCACCGAAGCCGGGTTTGTTGCCAACCCTCTCTATGATGTATCGCATGAGGTGGAGATTATCGTGAATGGACCTGGATGGGATAGCACATGTCTGCGCATCTCCCACCAGGCCACCCACGACAAGCGCCAACCTCTTTGCTAACACCTTGGCCAAAATCTTTAACTCTGTGTTTAGCAGGGTTATGGGCCGAAAATTATTTATATTATCCCCCTTGTTCTCGTCCTTCCTCACCAGCGTGACTACGCCCTTGGCTACAGAACAAGGAATTCTCCCGTTCTGCTGCCAATTGCAGTAGACCGCTTCGAGGAGTTCGGAGAAGAAGACCGGCATTGCTAAATAAAGTTCGTAAGGTATACCATCGAGACCTGGAGATTTGCGTCTGCTGCATTGGCTCAGCGCATCTCCGATCTCATCAGCCGAGATTGGTCCCTCGCAGGACTCTGCCTCTTCATTCGAGAGACGCGGCAGGCCGTCGAGGTATGGACCGAAATCCACGCCCCCGCCCGGACCCTCGCCTCCCCCGAACAATCGGGCAAAGTGCCTTTGAAAGGCCTCGCACATCTGCTTAGGCTTCCGGATCACCCGTCCATCTTCGTCTTGCAACGACCGGATGGTGGATCGATTTCCACTCTTAGCTTCTGTCACGCGGGCCCATCCAACGGCTTTGGCCCCCTCATTACCTAGAGCACGTATTTTACTTCGAATGACGCAGCCTTCGTGCTTTGCATCGAAAAACTGGTTCAAGGCCGTCCTCGATGCCAGCACTCTGGCCACATCTTCGCTCTTGATTGCCTCTTCTAATTTACCTGTTAATTCTTTCTCGTTTCTATTCCTATCGGCAGCTAACATCTTTCTATAACTTATTGATTCTGTTCTAATCTCTCTTTTGAGAGATGCCCACCATCGGTTGTTGACGATTGCACCCGTCAACCTCTCCTTAACTAATCTGCTAATCCGGTTTCTGTAAGTCTCTTTTGCCGGTAAAGACAAATTAAGTTTCCAGTAACCGGGACCCTGTCTATGTGTTTTCTCGAGATTGACCACGCAGGTCACTAATTTGTGATCCGTGTAGCCAACCGTGCGCATTTCTGGACAGCTTAATATGTCCCTATCCTTACTTCTAACTAAGAATCTATCTAAGTACGATCTAGATTGACCACTGTGGTTTCTCCAAGTCCAGGTAGGCACAGTTAGAAAATCTAATCGATATCTATCGACCAAGTTAAAACGGTCGAGTAACCCCTTGAGGCTGTTACACCCCCCTCTATTAGGACATGCTCCTGCATAGTCCCAACGTGCATCCAGGATGTCATTCCAATCCCCCGCTAGAAGCAGGGAACGCGACGTTCCCAGAAAAGTCTCCAAACGCTGGAAGAAGTCGGGCCGTTCAGCTCCGAAAGGGGAGTAGATGGCGACCAGTCTCAAGGCCGCACTTTCACTACTGCCAACGTCTAGCACCAACAAACGACCCTCCGGGTCCGAGTGCACAACCTGTACGGCAAGACCCAGGTGTTTTTGCAGCAGTACGACAACCCCACCCCCACCTCCAGGTTGACAGAGAGATGCATGCACCTCAAAGTCATCGAAGGTGGGGGCCAGCTGCCGCACGACGCTGATTCGAGTCTCACAGATAACCATTACATTTATACTACATGACCTGAGGTCATTTAGAAGCTTTGCTTGCTTCCAAGTTGAGCCCAGGCCACGTGCATTCAAACATCCTACTCTTAACACATCCATGTGGGCGGCAGAGCCAAAGGAGAGTGTAGAGACCTACCTTTCCGCTTCCCGGGGTTCGGGTTGCACGACTTCCATGGGGTCGGGGGTGTTGGGTGAAGGGGTGTCTTGTGGTGGTGTGGGGTCGTCAGTGTGTGGTGGGGTTGGGGTGTTTGGAGTTGTGTTGGGGAGGGGAAGGGGAGGGGGACAGCTTTTTAGTAGGACGCGGTTTATGGGTTTGACAGAGGGTGGTCCTACGTCCTCCTTAAAATCCTTTTTTAGTTTTTGGTAGAGGTTCATTGGGATCTTTATTAGTTTTAAATGTGGGTAGTTTTCTGACGAAACAAAGTTTACACCTTCGGTTTGTACCGAAGGATTATTGTATATGAGCTCATTTAATTTATTATTGTTTCTGTTGATGTAAGTATAGTGTAATGTCTTTTTTTCCGATGGTGTGAGTGTTTCGAAGAGAGGAGGGGCAGGTTTGGTTTTGTTTGTTGCTGGAGGGGTGTTTTCTGTTTTGTTGGATTGTGTTGAGATTTGGGTGGGGGTTGTTTGTCCTTGTGTGTTTTGCACATGTTTTCTTTTTTTTCCTTTTAATCTGTCTGAAGGACTCCGTTTCTTCCTCCGAATTCGTTGGGTTATCTTCAGTGTTGGAGGGAAGAGGTATGTTTGCTGGTAATGTTTCCGTGTTGGTTTTCTTTGTGGGGGAGATGGATGTCACTATGTTAGACTGTGTTGTGTGTTGTGTCTGCGGTGGTTGTGTTGTTTTATTGAGTGAGAGGTTGGGTGGGCCTGTATTTTGTTTTGGGGTAATGTGTTGTGACTGTTTGTGTTGTGGTGGTGTTGTGGTTTTACTGAGGGACAGGTTGGGTGGGACTGAGTTTTGTTGTTTGTTTATCTGTTGTGGTGGTGGTGGTGGAGCTGGTGTTGGTAGCAGGGTTTTCTTTTTGTTGAGTTGGGGACAAGCGGCCTTCAGGTGCCCTCTGCCTGCACAGATATGGCAGGACGGCCTTCTCCCCTCCACGCTAATGTTTATATACCCGTGGTCCTCTAATAGGATTCTGTCGGGTATTTGGGCGATGCGTTCAGGCTTCATTTGTACTACCAGCTCTATACCTGTTCCACTGAACGCATTGCCTGTGGTTTTCCCAATGGAAATCACGTTGTCATTCACTGGATCGATGAAGCCAGCTATGAGCCAGCAGTAGTCCACATCTGGCATCATTGCATCCAGCCATATGCGTTGAGTTCTTTTCCCCATATAAGATGGATAAAAGGTGAAATTTTTCGAACGAATCAGTGACAAAGCACATTTTTTTGCCGCCGATTCGTTCTTCATGATAATTGCTAGGCTTCCATACAGTCTGTCTTTTCTTATGAAAGTGGTTTCATTAAGTACTTCTGTGAGTACTGTTTTGATATCTGCTTGAGAAGGCTGTTCAGGTTTTTTTGTACTGTTGTTGATGGTCCGAAACTTGACCGTTCGGCTTTCAATGTCTTTCGTGAATTCTTGAGGCATTTTTACGGATAAAATACCATTCTCTCCTTCACTTATGTATTGTTTGGCGTCCGTGATCCTTCGTACCACATCTGAAATGTTTTCCGCTATATAAGTCAAAGATTTCTTTGTTTTCTGTGCAAATGAAATCTTGTCGTCTGCTTTGTTTTCTGATATGGTGTTATTTTCAACTGTTATTTTTGTGTTTGTTGTGTCTTTGTTTGTGTTATTAGTATTGTCATGCAATTTTTCAAATTTTTTTTTTTCGTTGTTGGAATCCAAGTCCAGATTTGTGTTTTCGTCATTTAATTTTTTCTCCGCAGATTCGTCTGTTTTTATTTTAATTTTTCCTTCCTTCTCTATGACGTTAGTTGGGAAGGAATGGAGGACTAAATCGTGCGAGCTTACAACTCTTACCGCTGTCCCCCCACCACTATTTTCGTTCGCTGCGTTTAACATTTGTTAGACGATTGAAATTTTTTACACAAAATTTTTTAAAACAGGTTTTTCACCTCTAGGAGGGGTAAAGATGAGCTGACCCACCGCCTGACAGTTCAGACGGAGGGTCAAGCTACACAATTGTATCAAAATTAAGTTTGAACTCACAAAATTTCCTCAATAAATTTGAACAAAACTTCTGTGCGAAGTGAATGACATCCACACTGTAGAACAGACGACAGCTAGATTAATATAGATAGATAGATAGATAGATAGATAGATAGATAGATAGATAGATAGATAGATAGATAGATAGATCTACAAAACCAAATTGTAAAATTATAATATTATAAAGTTAAATTAAATTGTTTAGCACTACAAGTGAAGTCATTCTTTCCCTTTTTTTAAATATACCTAACTGTACCAAGGAATTCACACATGTTCCTATATATATATCATATATATATATATATCATATATATATATATATATATATATATATATATATATATATATATATATATATAAGGGAGTGAGAGTCGGGGCCGATGGCTCTACTATCCCAAGTATCGAGTAATCTGCTGAATCATAGTCTTACTAGTTTAAAGCTGGTAAAATCCTCGTATATATATTTATATATATATATATATATATATATATATATATATATATATATATATATATATATATATATATATAAATACCCCTAACCTAATAGTTCTTTGTCTACAATATTTCTAATGATAAAGGTTCTCTTTGTTTCCGTTGCTTATTTGTATTAAGTAGCCTTATAAAAACATGAATTAATGCTCAAGCCCTAGAAAGTATATATAACAGCTCATAACTAAATAATGTTTCTGGTAAGGGAATTCTTATCTCATTAAATATTTAACCCCGTGTTTTATTAATTTCATTGAATTAGCTAATCTAACTGGAAACAGTTACTATCACCACTACCACCACCCACCACCCACCATCTTCATCATCACTACCACCATCACCATCACCACCACCACCACCACCACCACCACAACAACCACCAACACCACAACAACTATCACCACCACTAGCTCCATCACCATCCCCACGTCCCTCATCACCAACACTATCACCACCATCACCAACACCAACACCATCACTACCAACGACACCACCCCCTTTAACAACACCTGCAGTTTCCAGTATTCCACGTATAATAATTCTTTTTCCTATGACTAGTCAAAACGAATCTAATTTTAATTGCCACTTTTTTTTTTCACGTTAAATGTTTTTGTTGATAAAATGTAGACAAGATAGATCTGTCATTCTGGAGAGAACTGAGTGAGATAATCAGCAATGGGTGTAAGAAGTAGGAGCATAGATAAAAGACCGAGTAGATTAGGTATCTGATTATTGAGTTATGTTTCATGGGTTTATATCTCACTTCAGCCGTGTCAGTGTTTCCTAGCTGGACATGTAACATCGCTGATTCAGATTACCTAGCTGGAAAATATTTACCTACATTAGGCAAGTCCCTCTCTCCACGGAACCATTTGTTCCTTGTTCCTAGTCTGTCTGTGTACAATGGTATATAGAACTATATGGAACAGCGAGTTGGTGGAGCCTCTAGAACGTCGGATAGAATACTTTGTGGTACTCTCTGAGTATTAAGTTAAGGTTCACGTGCTCAGTGCCTTACCTTGCATGTTAATTTCATGTGCAAGCTGTTCCATTGAGTGAATCAACTAGAACACGCGTCACTGGAGTCGGCAGAGGGCCAACATACACACACACACACACACACACACACACACACATTCATATATAAACTGAATGGCGAGTTTGTGCACAGACATGGTTTTCTTCAATGGCAGATTAAAGTAATACTATAGTGTCTCACTAGTTATCAGACGGTATATCATAGAGATGTATCTCAGTTAAAATAGTATGGATTTCACATAGATGTGTGCAATGTTACAGCATTTCTAGTTACTGCTAGATATGTACACAGATAAGATTCGACCTCACCTCGTTGACGTTCGAAACCTGACACTCAGTAAATGATCTACTAAAGAAACGAAAGTGCCTCACCAGTAAATAAATCTACTGACATATTTCACTGACACATCAGCTCTCGTAGCAATTTTACTGTTGATTTTCTACAACTGAGAAATTATTTACTGTTTGTTAGATTAACTAAGTCTTTGAAATGGTAACTAAAACCATTTAAGTTATATCAGTGGTT
>OZ024742.1:19401667-19404167 GCA_964016885.1 Eledone cirrhosa
TACGGCCCTTTATGATCTGAGTTCAAATCCCGCCGAGGTTAACTTTACCTTTCATCCTTACGAGGTCGATAAAATAAAGTACCAGTCACGCACTGTGGTCGATTTAATCGACTTCCCCTCTCCAAAATTGCTGGCCTTGTGCCTATATAAGAAACCATTATTTGTGCTGGATCTTTGCATCAAATCTCGTTCTACCCTACTAGCATGGTAGACCTAATCCTTATTTTCGTTTAATGCCCAACACAAAACTTTAGGGTGCCTTTAGCGGAGCTCGCCCCGTTACGAGCAATCCAGCAAGGTTTCTGGTTTGAGGATACCCAGAGCCAGATTTATCGGAGATAGTGAGAGCGAATACTCTGAGCACCTCCTCATCAAACAGAGTACCTCCTTCTATGAACAGGACCCCTTCTTCTCTCTCTTCCTTATTGTGTGCGCGTGTATATATATATGTGTGTGTGTGTAATATGAGGGGCCCACAAAATCTGACCTGCCCCAGGTCCCCCAAAGGCTAAATCTGGTCCTGAGGATACCTTGTTCTTTCCATCCTACCAGCATCGGAGTCCATTACAAAGGCCATAAACACTGCCTTCTCTCTGTTGTGGTTTCATATTTAATTTTATTTCACTGAAGAATTGTATTTTGTGTGATGAGTTTTGGGCTAGTTTGATTTATTGTATTTAGTTGTCGGATAGGGTTATATAAGGAAACCTTATATATATTGTGCAATGTCCCTGATACCATGTGAACCAAGATACCTGTTGAAAGGTCTATTCCATAGACCTTTCACGGTTTCCAAAACTTTTTCCAACGCGGAACCCTTTTTGGTTCAGAAACTTCGGGGACCACTGGTCTATGGTATGGAATGTTCTTTTTAATCTGATTTAAATTCTATCAGTGTAATTATATTCAGTTGTTACGTAGGGTTGGATAAGGAATATATATATATATATATATTTATATATATATATATATATATATATATATATATATATATATATATATATATATATATATATATACATTTATATACATTTATATACAGTATATAGGAGGAGATGAACAAAGAGTAGAGATGAAAAGGTTCTACATGACGTATATACCTATACATAAGTAGTCTCACATTTTTAATATGATGAGTAAACCAAATATCTTGGCAATATCAAGAAAGAAACTCCCTCTGGGTGTTTTCAGATCGTGAGAAGTAAAGTAACGACTGGAGTTATCTCATTTGCTTACTTTTTGCGCTCTGAACTTCCCCAAGGGAGTTTCGATCTTCAAATTACGAGGATAGTCTCAGAATATGAGATTTTGCGCGCGCGAGCGTGTGTGTGTACAAGCACACGTGCACACACACATACACACACATATAATCACTGACTAAAATCGAATTAACTCCATATTCACATGTTAAAATATATATGAACAAATTATCACACACTCTCTCTCTCTGTAATTTATGCGATGACATTTATGTTTCGCCATCTCAAGAAAATGAAGTGTCTCAGAATACATAATGCACACACACACACATATATATATACATAGATATATAAACACACACACACACACACACACATATATATATATATATATATATATATATATATATATATATATATATATATATATACACACGAAATTTCATTTCTCACTCTTAGTACGGCTGTTACTTAAATATAAGTATGTATACATGTATACATATATGTATACAGATGTACAGTAGTATGTAAATATATATACATACTTGCACACATATATATACATATATATATATATATATATATATATATATATATATATATATATATATATATATATATATATATATATATATATATATATATATAAATAAAGATTCAGCGAGAATCGCATTTCGGCGGGCAGGAAAGGCGAAGCGAAACGCAAAAATCAGAAATGATACTGGCAAAGTGCTCAATAGTTAAAAACCAGAGCTAAACAATGTGTTAAGAAGCCATACAAAACTGAAAAGGTGGTCAAGAAGGCATTAACCACCCAAGCCAAAAACCAAATCAAGCTAAACAGGTCAAAACAAAATAAATGATAAAAAATAAATGATAACCATCTATATATATAAATATATACGGGTGTGTATGATTGTGTATAGAAGATTATATTAATAAAAGGAATTCCAACTTTGTCTGATTTACTCGTTTTATTTACAATCCTTTAAAATTATAATGATATTATAATGAAAAAGTATGGTAGAATATATATATATATATATATATATATATATATATATATATATATATATATATATATATATATATATATATATATATATATATATATATATATATATATATATACGTTATTCTGGGTTGAATCGGAGGTAACCACAGTAAGTAAGGTACTCAATACATTGCAGAGTATAAAAGTTTTAATATAGATGAGATTCTACAGGACTAGAACTGTTTCATATATAGAACTGTTTCATATATATACATTTGTGTGTATGTGTATGTATATATATATGTGT
>OZ024742.1:19406667-19446667 GCA_964016885.1 Eledone cirrhosa
ATATATATATATATATATATATATATATATATATATATATATATACTACTCTATTTCTCATTATTTAGTAATTAGTGTGTGTGTGTGTTGTGTGTGTAAGAGGAGGTGTCGTGTATTCCCCCACCCCCCTCCCTACTACTCCTCACAATACTGACATAGCGTAGGAGGCCATGTTACCACTACTGAAGCACGACCTAATGGTGTCAAGTATCGTCATGAGAACAACTACACTTTTTTTCACTTTCCAACAATTTCTGATATTTACTTATTATACACACTGGAAGCGAAGCTTTATTTGTGCATGTTATTTATTTATATATTTATATATATATTTATTTATTTTATTTGTTTATCTATTTATTTATTTATATGTATGTATATTCTGTTATCAATAGGTAAATATATAGTCGTTGGTGTAAAACAGGTCTTGGGCGAGAGGAAGGGTTTGGTTGCTTCTACATGCGTACAGGATTACATTCAAACAGGATTTAGAGAGTACGATAATGGTCTGATGTTAATTTAAATAGCTCAGTGAGACTAAGTAGGTTTAGAAATAGCGGGGGTGGAGACGACAGAAAGACTGGGAGGGATAAGGAGATGCCAGTGACTACTTGGTTTGCTTTTACATAATCATTACAATTGTAATCCACCTTCTCATTGACACCTTCATGAACATTAACTGTGTAAATCAAGTTTAAATATGTTTCATTGCTATATCTTTAATGGGTCATTGAGTATGCTAGGAGTTGTTCAAATCTAATTATATCGTTATACGCTTCATTAATATTACACAACCCCTCTTATTTTACTATCCTAACATCACAAATTAAACATAAAATAGTGTCACTTTTTATCTTCAATAATGATTTCTTTGTTTAGACACGAAGATGGAAAAGTGAGTAGATATGACACTTGAATGTTACTAGTATTGGCAGAGGCGTGAGTGCGTCGGATAGAATGTTCTGAGTTCAAAACCCACGGAGGTCAACTTTGTATTTCTGAGATCGATTCTTCAGTCTCCCCCATCTCCTTCTCTCTCTCTCTCGCTCTGGAAGAAATCGGTTGTGTTCATTCATGATGGATTCTGCCAAATTTAAAATGCCCAAGAAACGCTGCATGTCATTACAGCCCCCATACGACTCCTATGGGCGTTACAGATCCATACATATATATTACTGTTATTTGAGTTAATACAAAGGGAGATAAATAGCGAAATACTTGAGTTGAAGGAATTTGAGACAGAGCATTGTTCCTAAATATAACTTTGTTACAGATTGTCCCAATACAACAGCTCAATGTTTACGTGCTGTATGCATGGACCCGTAACTCCTGGTCGATTCGTAAGGGCGCCGTAGAGTGTGTCTTGGACATTTGTAAGCTGGGCAGACCCCCATCCCTTTCCAAGTCTGAATACAGCAGATGCCGTCCAGAAAAGGAGGACGTAAGAAAGAGATTAAAAAGGATCGACCGCAGTACTGGACTGATACATTTTTATCGACCGGGAAGGAATGTAAGTCAAAGTTGACCTCGACTACATATGAACTCAGAGAGCAAAGAGCTGGAACAAATACAGCAAAGCATTATACCCAAGGTTCTAACAACTCTGCCAATTCGTGGCCTTTGTTTCCGTGATACTGATGTAATGAAATCATCCAGATTGATAAATATCTAGAAAATACATTTCTATTACTTCTTTCAACTGACTTCTCCCCTAACATGTTTCGCGAATCTGAGAACGTAAATAGTTCTGACAAATAAAGACTCCCATTGATTTGGAAAATATCGATGTTCGGTTTAGAGTTAAGTATTTTTTTTTTATTACATTTGTACATCTCCCACAAAAGGTACTGATACTAAGAGAAGCTATGATACTTCATCTTACTATATATTTTCTGTTATTCATTAGTAGTACCAGATAAAGAGTCACACGTTAGTAGATAGTCTTGTGTCTACTACGGAAACCACATAACCGTTAACGCTACAAAATACTTCAGTAATGTATAGTCACTACCTCCATCTCTTTCACTCTCCAAGTCTCTCACTATTATAAGCAAATGGGGGCCCACACGCTGGCCACCTTGCAGTCCCGGTGGATAAAATAGAGAAGGCGTTTTCGCGGAGGATGGTGAGGAAGACGCATTGAAAGAGCCATTCCAGCTCGTGAGGCTCAAACCTAGAGGTAGTCAACTCCGTGCCGATGGTGGTGAGTAGGAGGTGGTCCTAGGGCCAAGGACACCAGAAGTCTCCACTCTATACGTTAGTTATACAGTAAACTATATTTCTGCGATATAACTATTTATAGTTAGACAGAAAGAACTATTGATATTTAAGTGACTTTAGCCTAACCACAACAGTGACAGAAGTAGGAACTGTTAACTAACCTAACAATTAACCACCACGCTACTGACGAAGCCAGCTGTGACAGTCTACTGCTGTTAGAGTTATTATTTAAAACATAGTTTAAGTTTTAAAATATTACTATTAACATTTTCGGACGTTGTTGGTTGCAAAAGCTACACGCTCCACTTAAGATGTCAGCAAGAGGAAATAAGAAAAACTCCTATTTAGACTACACTATCTAAATAATAACATTCAAAAACTCGCTACTATGATGCAAAAATAAAATCATTTCAGTTGATAAAAGCCACATGTTTCCTGAATTAATAACTGCAAATATAAGACTATGTATATAATGAAGCAAGGAAAAACAAATACAATGGAATAACATGTGGGTGCTAACGGCCCTTTGTCTCTGTATAGGGAGGAATGTAAGTTTTAAAACTGGTGGTCATATATATAGTATGAGAACTAAAGGCACATTGAGAATATATGAGGCCGTATGTATATATTGTTTATATATATATGTCTATTTATAACGAGAGACTTCAGGTTTTATAGGAACAACGAAAAAAATGTGGGATTACCATTTCTTTCTCAATGTCATTAGCAACAGAGAATAGGGGAAATGATAGAAAACAGGTCATAAAGTCGATCAATTAGGATTTAATATAACATTATCTCTCTCTCTCTCTCTCTATATATATATATATATATATATATATATATATATATATATATATCCAGGGAGTGTAACTTGGTGAGCAATCGATGTTTAAGTTCACTTCGGTGTCGAGGTGTAGAGCTAGACAGAGTGTATTATAGTGAAATAAAATAACAAGCACGAGCCGCGGATTACAGCGTCGGGTCAGATCGATACAGATTGAACCTTGAGCTGATCAGTGGCGAAACGCGCGTCACCAACCAATAAACGTAATGAAGGAGTAACCAATCGTCCTTGTTATTTTATTTCACTATATATATATATATATGAGAGAGAGAGAGAAAGAAAAGTGAGTTTTCACATTAAGGTATTTATAGATTATACATAGTTACGACCGTTTCACAGAAGGGTGGTTCAGGATCTATATAAACTCTATAGACCCGACTCCAGCTCTATCTGTTCATTAGGTTTGTTAATCAAGCAAACCCAAAATCTCATCTGACTGCATCCTGAGTCTCACCTTGGTTGGTGGAGGGTGGGTAGACACCCTGACACAACAAAAACTGTCTACAAGGGCAGGTAATATCAACAAGGAATTAAGAAATGAAATGGACCTCCTTTAGTTTCTTTTGAGTATTACAGCTGTTCCATGAACGGAACTCTCAGTACATGAAGTTAAGGAGTAAGTGGCTGCGCATTCCCTTAACGTAAATCTTGTGGAGATTCAGTAAAACGCAATGTGTGACAATTTCAGAGAAGCTCTAAACAATTCAGTCATATTGTATCTAATTTAGTAATCAACAGCCATCCATGATACATTCCAGCAGAGCAAGGCTCCCATTAAGGGCTTTAGGTTGAGCATTACTGACTTCCTTGTCTAACTCTACATCTGGTTGTTTGTTTTTTACCGAGGAAGACTTAGGAAAGAGAAGGACCACACACACTACTTTAACTCAATTCTAAGATTAACATCATATCATTTTTCACATTGTCGGAAATGACAGACGCGTGCCTTTAGAATATATATATGCACACACATATATATATATATATATATATATACATACATATATATATACATATATATATATATATAGAGAGAGAGGGGGGGGGGGTGATGTGAAAAGTTCCATTGTTCGTGACAGTATTGTTCATAAACAATAACTAGAACAATCCTGCAGGTTTATTTGTTCATAATTGAAATATATTGTTAGAATGTCTAAAAAAGCAATGAGAAAGCACAACATGTGAATAAAGAATGCGACCCATTGACTGCCAGCAAGTTAAAATTATTCACAACAGGTGGAAATGTTTTCAACAGACATGTGTTGTTGATTTTATGGGTGTTCATTTTCTGAGAGTGAGTTATATACTTAATTCAACAGTGTGTAGTTAGAATAGAATTCTAGACTTATGTAAATAACATGACATCTTACTGATATCTTTTATCTCTTTATTCTCTCTTTCTTCTTGCATGAAGTCTTTTAAATATATAAACCTTTTTTTAGGCTTTTAAATTTTTGTTCACGTAAATTCATTTTAAAGACGTATTTGGTCGCTTTCTACCTCCGATAATAATAGAAGTTTATACGATCAAAGGTTTATATGGTTAAAGATAGACATTCTATGATTCCATACACACCAGCAGCTTGCATAATGTGGAATAATTTCAATGGAGCATAGAAACAGGTTTGTCTCTGCGGGATTTTAACTCTATCTCTTCAGTGCTCATATTTTTAATTTTAGCACAAAGCCCGCAATTTAGGAGTGAGATCAATTATGTCGCCTTCGGAAGGGCAGAAAGCAAATTTGACCTCGGCTAGATTTGAATTCAGAACTTAAAGTACCGGAGTCTCTGATAGATATGTTATAACAGTTCAAATCTTGCTGAGGTTGGCTTTGCCTTTCATCCTTACGGGGTTGATATCATAAACTACCAGTAACGCACTGGGGTCGATTTAACCGACATTCCTCTCCCCCTAAATTGTTGACCTTGTGCCTAAATCAGAAACCATTATTAGAAGACTTATACTGGCACTCACGCATACAGAGCTATCGTGTGTACCAAATGGCGATCATATTGATCTATTGGTTTCCTTGTGAAGCAGATGCAGCTCTATAAGGCTATAATTGAAATCGGTATTTAAAAGTGAGCTATATGCAATCTTAAATAGGTTCCCTGGATCAATAAAGTTCCTTCATATAGGATAAAATATTTTAAACAACGATTTGGTCGTAAATCTTGAAACCTACGTTTCTATTTTGTGCAGATTTTCTTGAAGTATATCGATTTCTTAGTCTAGAGTTCAACATTGTTCATTGTAATAATAATCAAGTAAATCACAGGTCTTCTCATAGACAAGATACTTGTCTATCAATAAAATACTTTCCCAGAAAAATCTAATCTTTTAGGTGAACCGTGGCAACATTTCAGTTATATACCTAATGAAATACTTGAACTAAGAATGTCTGAGCCAAGTTAGTTTAATAACTTCTTTGATCAGCCATTCATCTTCTTGTCTGAACTACAGATGACATTAAGAAATGTTATTAATAGAAATTATTGTACTGTCTTTATTCTCTTCATTCATCTTATCTCCCAAACATTCTCTGGTTTAATGGAATATTTTGTTTATTGTCAACAGGTTTAGTGAATGTTTTTTGTTTTGCTTTATTTTTTGCCAGCAAGCCAAATATCTGCTGTATACATATTATTTATCAATAATACAAGATTTATCGTATATATACATCTATAGTATAGCTTATCAGGTGATAAGAATTTAATATTTTTGTCGAGAGAAGAAAATGCGTATCTTGACGATAAAGCCAATATTATCTGGAAACCTGTCAGTATCAAAGACATCCATTTTGGCATGTTACCACATGTTCACTCCCTCATTCTCTGTACTTTTCTCGCTGGTGATAAATTGCTGAAACCTAAAAGAAAAATCTTTATCGTGAATATATAAAACAAACAAATGCAGCTTTATGTGGATGACAACCAGAATACCAGTGCACATTAATGTTTCACAGACGGTGCTGTACATCAGATCTATTCATATGTTGATATTTCTATGCAAATATGCAACCATGATAAAATTTAAATTAACATTCAGTGTATATCAAAGAGAAATCTTTATCAAAGTGCCCCCACCTCCAATTGCTGCCAAAACCATTAGATTTTTTTTTTTCGTTGTTTTTATAAGAAGTGAATGGAGATTGAAGCAGTGTAGCTTTGACAGTTGGCATAACATGGTAATGAGGAAATTGAATAAGAGAGAAACGTGGCTTGATTATATGCCACGGAGATATGAATGAGAAATAAAATGAAATGCCCTTCACAGATTTTACTTGTAGCGGATTCAATGGCGAATTCGATGACTGTTGTATCTGCTTAAGAAAACATATTAGCTGACTGTTAAGGAAAATTGGCCGACAGTCTGTTGGTTGCTATTTTGAATACAGGTGTCTCTGTTGATTACAGGTGCCTCTGTTGATTTATTCCTTTATCATCCACTAATATCTAGAAAACAGTTGTACTGTGATAACCTTTCTCCATACCAGCAATATCTCTGTGACTACTTCGTAAAACCCGTTGAGTTTACTAATGACAACTAAAATGCACTGAAACAATTTAATTCATAAAGGTTCTTTGTTGATATCGCTCTAACTTCTGTTATATACAGAGTTCCGCTGGGAATCTGTTTTCGTCCTATTTTTTTAACTGTTTAAACAGGGAAGGAAGGAAAAGAGACTGAGCCTTTCCAGGGCCTTCGAGCTATGTGTGAGAGAAGGGGCAAGATATCCTCAAACCGGGGATCTGGTCCATATGCTTTCAGCAGATTGGATTCTGCAAATAGCATTCAAGGGTCAAAGGTGTGGTTAAGCCGGGCAACAAGTTGAATAAACCACTCTAGTAAGCTACAGAGACATCTGAATTCAGAACGCAAACAGCCTGATTAAATAACCGAAGACATCTCGTCCGGCGCTCTGTCGATTCCGCCAATCTACCGCCCTGGACTCGTGCTTTATATTAAAAATGAAAGTCAAAGTTGACCAAGGTGGGATTTGAACTCACAATGGGAAGAGTCAGAACAAATACCAGACACATATTTCTTATATTCATATTTATATTTTTAACTGTTGGTTAATCAATGATAAACATTGATTGCCAGCTAAATTATTCATAGAAGTATAAAAATATACTGAAACTGAAGCGAAAACGAAACAGTAAAAATAACAATTCATGTTTCCTTTTTCCAAGCAATTTTCTATTGAATTCATAATGGGATATTACTGCCTCTAAATCATATCTACATGATAGTTATACAGACACATACCATTGTGAGTTACTGAACTACGTATTGCAAATCTTCCCCTTTTCTAATCACTTCAACTTTATTTTCGTTGATAATATAACACTCCGCGGTAAACAGGCAGAGTCATTAGAACATCAGATAGAATGTTTCGTACTATTTGTTTCCGCCTTCTGCTCTCTGAGTTCAAATCCAGCAGAAGTCAACTTTGCATTTCATCCTTTCGAGGTCGTTTCTCTCTCTCTCTCGGGAAGAAATGAGCTGTGTTCAGACACGGAGAAAGGCTGGTCTCTGCCAAGTTTAAAATACCCAAGACACGATGTATGCCACCACGGCACCCCTATCACTCAATCAGGTGTTATGGATCCTTACATACCTACAATGTAACACTTCACTTTTCCAATGCCCCCCCCCCCCGGTCGTACGACCCCTGTTTATGTAATGTATCTCAAACAAATGCAGCCCTATAGAGTCCATTCCTCTTTGTGAATATTTCTAGGCTTATATGCTACCACTACAAACTTTCTTCAACTTTAGTCTATAAAAATACCTGTAATTTCCTGGGGTAATCGAAACGATTTTGAAGACCCCCTTATAAATACTGGTTATTAGTGAGAACTGAGTCATATGTGAAACTAATAAAATGACATAACATTGTATGATACTATAGTATCGTAAACCATAATTATCTTTCTACTTCTAGATTAATGGTCTGATGGAATGGAGTAAATGGTCAGAATGGACTGATTGTACAAAAACTTGCAGCCGGGGAGTATCTCAGAGACGGCGGCAATGTAATGAGCATTCCAAGTAAGTATTCCTTATGAGGTTCTCAAATCGTATTGCATATATATATATATATATATATGTGTGTGTGTGTGTGTAGTAAGGTTGCTTGGATGCGTCCATAGGCGGTATGCCAGTTGAGCACTCTATGTTCCTTCGGAGCAGGGTATGATAATATGGAAAACGAAGAATCAGTGATGCATCAGAACACAATTTATTACATATTACAATTGTTTCTCCGGCGAACAGCTCGAGGTGCGATCTGTTTTTGGGTGGATCGAACCTGACTCTGGATTCGCAAGTTCCTCAGATACGTCTAGTGATTTCGAAGAGGATTTGCTTCGAAACCACTAGACGTATCTGAGGAACTTGCGAATCCAGAGTCAGTTTCGATCCACAAACAGATCGCACCTCGAGCTGTTCGCCGGAGAAGCAATTGTAATATGTAATAAATTGTGTTCTGATGCATCACTGATTCTTCGTTTTCCATATTATATATATATATATATATATATATATAAAATACATATATATATATATATATATATATATATATATATATATATATATACATATACATATATATATATACCCCCTATTTTATCAACTATTTTATATCATCTCTGCGCTCGAGATCATAATCCTTTACACACATATATATATATATATATATGTGTGTGTGTGTGTGTAAAGGATTATGATCTCTTGTGACTGCCAAGACTGGAATTGAACCATCAGCACAGTTGATGTATGTCAGACATCAATTTATTTTATCTGATGAGGACGTACTGATGAAATAGCTCAGTACCTCTGAAATATGTATAATAAAATATATTTGATCTCATGAATGTCTATATTTATTAATATTTTCAAGTAATATACATATATATATATATATATATATAAGATCAAAAGATGGTTAAAAGAGTTCCATGTATTTTATTGTGCGCATTTCAAAAAAAAGTATCATCATGAGATGACATTTGCGTTTTCGTCAGATAAAATAGGGAGACATGATATGAAGGTTAAAAAACACTTGTGAATAGTGCAGTTTTAAATCAACATATGTTGATTTAAAACTGCACTATTCACAAGTGTTTTTTAACCTTCATATCATGTCTCCCTATTTTATCTGACGAAAACGCAAATGTCATCTCATGATGATACTTTTTTTTGAAATGCGCATAATAAAATACATGGAACTCTTTTAACCATCTTTTGACCTTATATTATTTATACTCCAGTCCTACAAACTGTAGAGTGCTACTTATCCGATATCTGCATTGCTTTATTGTACCACAATAAAACTCACCTCCTACATTATATATATATATATATATATATATATAATAATAATGATAAATGCGATGACTAAAATCCAAAGATCGCTCAATAAGGATAAATATATATCAAATATATAAGGCCACTAGAGCAAATATTTATTAAAATAACAGATTAAGGTTTAAGCAAATAATCGCTGTTTTCACCCATAACGGGATCTTCTGAGTTTCAAAAGATCCCGTTAAGGGTGAAAGCAGCGAGACTTTGTTTAAACTTTAATCTGTTATTTTAATAAATATATATATATATCGAGGTAACTGTTATTTGAGGCCGGTTTGTAATTTGCATTAGTTGAAACTTTCACCGCTGTGCCACTTTGTGTATCTATAAATGCTAACATTGCCAACACAAGGACAACACAATAATATAAAAGGAAACACGTTAACGTAAGTGTTGACGTCATCAAGAAATATCATCGAACCATATCTTTAGAAGATATAATAGAAGTCATTGGCCGAATGAGAGGTGATGATGGTCGGTCTAGTGTCTGTAAGGTTATGAGTTGTCTTCCGTTGAATGTAACCACACTCGTAAATAATAGAAAAGGAAATAAAATATCCTGTGCAGCAAGATACCAGAATAAGTGTGACGCAAGTGAGTTATTCTGGTGTTAATTTAGTGGAACAAATGGAGATATTATTAACATTGGACAATGTTTGGACAATAAAATCATTATTATTTGTGATAAGGTAACGTGTGTATATATATATATATATATATATATATATATATATATATATATATATATATATATATATATATATATATATATATGTGTGTGTGTGTGTGTGTGTGTGTGTGTGTGTGTGTGTGTGTGTGTGTGTAGTATAAAATAAGTAAATAAGTGTTCATATTCTCTCTCACTTCCGTCGCTCTCGCTCTCCTCATCTCTCACTATTATAAGCAAATGGGGTAGGGGCTCGGGCTGGCCCTCCACGACCCCGGCGGACAGAATAGAGAAGGCGTTTCCCCGGATGATTATGAAGGAGACTCATTGGAAGAGCCATTCCAGCTCACGAGACTCACACCTGCGGGTAGCCAAATATATTTTTTATGAAGTAAAAGAGAACGAGCGTTCTGTTACCATAGATTCGAACTAACACCAGACTCGAGATTGAAATCGTGGGACGGAAATGGAAATTGTATACCTGTAATTCACTGGGAGAGCTTTTTTTGTACTGATCCTTCTAGAGGTTTACGTGTATAAGTCTCTGTAGAAAACTCATCTACTTACACTTAATAAAATTAAAAGTTAAACGATGTTCCAAGCCCATTCTACTGCAACTTAACCCGGTTTCATTAGCGTTAAGCGACTGGGAATACAGTACACGCTTCCACGCTGGACATGATGTCGCAATCGACGGAGGAACCAGTTCTGTTTCATTAACAAAGAACAAAACCCGGAGATCAGAGAGTCACTCCAGGTAGAGCCACTACTCCGAATTAAGAGATCACAGCTCCGATACTAAGGACATGTGGTTAAAAATGTCCCAGGAAAGAATCGCTGGACAGAATTAATTGGCAAAACAAACCGACAGGAGACCCAGGGGTAGACTCCGAGCAAGATAGTTGAGCTTGATTGGTCTCACTTGGGGATCTAGCCGGATCAGTTGGAGACGGTTGCTTCTGACAGGACCCGCTGAAAGGAATGTTTAAGGACTCTGCCCCATCGACCCTCTCAGGAATGTGTGGAAGAAGAAGAGAATAAAACTAGGTGAAAATAAATAAGGAAGATATGATGGTACCTTATATTACTATATGTATACATTCAAGTTAAATGGGACTTAAAGGTTGTTTCACTCAATAAGGACCTTTCTCCTTATCTTTCTATCTCTCCTTATCTCGATGTTTCTTTTTCCCTCTCTACCTCTATCTCGATATCTCTCTTGCTCTCTCTCTTCTCTCGAACACCTACGCAGTAATAACGACACAACACACACATAAAACCAATGTCTAAGAAGACACATTTCTATGTAACAATTTGTTGCTAAAAGCCAGAGTTAATCCCTCCACTTGAGAACCCAGATCAGGGAGGTGGGATTTACCTTATTACAGATTACACTGGCAGAACAGAGTCGAAAATGAGTGTTGCCTGGGAAACAACCGAGAAAAAAAGGAAAACAAAATGTCTTCCAGACAGGAATCAGTCTTTGTAAATATGATACTAAGGACAGACGATGTAAAAGAGATAATTCATCGTCCCTGACACTATTGCCTGTGAAGTCTTAGCTTGTCAACAAATCATTTATAACAGTAACTATAGCAATACTGGAAGAATGATGTAAGAGAGAAGAGTGAATATTTTACCCGTAACATTATATATCTCAATGGTGTCCAAGAAATATGATTCTATATATAAAGCTGCTGCACAAGGCCAGAAATTTTGGGGGAGGGGAAAGTCGATTAAATTGACCCCAGTGTGTGACTGGTAAATTATTTTATCGACCCCGTGAGGATGAAAGGCAAAGTTAACCTCGGCGGGATTTGAACTCAGATCATAAAGAGCCGTAACTCTATGCTGCAAAGCATGGCGTCCGACTCTCTACCGATACTGCCAATCCACCGCCCTTATAATAATAATAATAATAATTGTTTCTACTTTAGGCACAAGGCCAGCAATTACCCAGTACATTACTGGTACTTTATTTTATCGACCCCGTAAGGATGAAAGGCAAAGTTAACCTCGGCGGGATTTGAACTCAGACTGTAAAGGGACGTAACTGTAGTGACCTACATTCCGCGGGCTCACATACATTCTCTGTGCGTGATTTGGCTCAGTTCAGCCAATCAGCGCCAGTAGAAGAGGATGTATCCCTACGCGCCCTGAGGAAGAAATTCCCCGCGAAGATTTGAAGAATCTCACTCTTGTACCAGAAACTTCGAGCCAGCAACACGCATAATGTAGCAGTGAGATATTGCACCCCTAGCCTCGCCGGCTTAACGGCGCAATGGCACATTCCCTTTTCTAACCTCTTTTTATCTGTAACTTCAACCATATAAATAAACAGACATTTCATCTCTAATTACTGCGGTTGAAGTCGTTATTATGTTACTCGTGTCTCAATAACATCTTTAATCCATGCTGCTGGAATTGGCGACCTGACGAAAGGAATATTGTAAATAGATGGTAAATAGATCGAGGGACCTTCCCTCACGTCTATGTCAACAAGATAATCCAACGAGGATACTATCACTTACCACACTGGCAACTAACGACCACTGATTCTACCACCCTGCTAAAGTGGCGATAACATCTATAACCAATAACTGCTAAAGTGGTGACCGACGTAAGAATATCACGCAGCCCTTCTTATTCATTCAGTTTAACTTTTATTGCCACGTCGCAACTTGCGAAAATCCAGAATATTCCTTTTAAGATTTTTGAAAAATTAGCAGTATTTCAAAAACTTTTTCGCCAAGAAAAAATTTCAAGATGGCTACCGACATGTCATGGCTACACTTGACAACAACAATGACAGCAGCAGCGACAGCGTTGTTTAACCACTGACCAATACAGGGAACAGTGAGTGGCAGCTTCATAACCTTACCGACGCCAACCACCACACATCGGAAATTTCAAAACGGCTTGTAACTTTACCGACGCAACCACCATACCTTCTGTCTCGTTACCACAGGGACGCGAGAAATTGAGACAGTAGTTTTCTCACCATTATGGCGTCAGACGTGACTGCCATATTTGGTGACTCCTACTCTACAGAAGATTCTTTGACATTGCTTTAACAATAAGCAACACTACCGTGTGGCGGGACGGTATGATGGCCACGAAATCTCACAAAAACACCATACATCTAACCCCTAACGGCATTAACAAACTTCTTTTTCAGTTTTCAGATAGAACTAGTGTCTGTACACTGGTGATGTGTGAACTATTTGACTTTGAAAAACTTTGAACTTATTGAGCAATTTCTCTGCTCCCCTAGATTGACTTTGGATTATCAGTTTGTTACATTCACATATTTCTTTGTAGAATGCATTTACTTGTTTTGTGCTCTTTTGCTATTTTCTTGCTCATGGTTTTTGTTCATTCACATTCTTTGCTGTTTTACATGTCTGCATATGCACACATTTTTTTTATCACACACCAACATGTTGTTCTTGGTATATGTTCTTCAAACGTAATATTCTGCGAGTCCCTTTTCACCTGGTTGAGATGCTGTCACATGCTAGCAGCTCACAGAGCTTAATCCACTGGATTCAAACAGGCACCGCAACACGAGAATACATTGCAGCTGAACTCAAACAGCTTCGCATCTCGTTGCACACTGATCGTCCATGACGGCCATCCGTCTTGTTGTTTTTGCCCGACTCGCTGGGAAAGCAACAAATTGAACTGGACTTGTCAACATTTCGGCCACTTCTGTGGATTCGCCCGAATTATGGAATTTACACTGCAACCCACCTACAGATTAAACTTGCCTTTTGTTCTTTACAAAGCAGCCAGCCATTTTTTCCTGGCTCCACAGCACATTCGACAATACATCTGGGGGCCATCATTTTCTCGCCAGCACTGGTAAACTACCATAATAGCTTCGTTCACAGCTACTGGTACAACGCTTACCATTAACATTTAATGCAAGAACAGCAACTCCGCCCATGTCAGACTTTATCCGTTTTTTGTTAGACCTTTGGCGGTCACGTATAAACAACAAAACAACTGGTCATTTGACACAGCGGCTCAACACGGCCCGTAGCGCCTAATTTTTTGTTCTTGCATGCAACCTTCTGCTCAATTATTTTTTCACTGATGTGCTCTTTCAGCATTTGTTCTTGCTGATTTAATAATATGTGGGTCCTTGGTTTCTTCGTTATCGATTTTCGGCTGAAAATCTGGTCGGAGGTGATGTAGTGACCTACATTCCGCGGGCTCACATACATTCTCTGTGCGTGATTTGGCTCAGTTCAGCCAATCAGCGCCAGTAGAAGAGGATATATCCCTACGCGCCCTGAGGAAGAAATTCCCCGCGAAGATTTGAAGAATCTCACTCTTGTACCAGAAACTTCGAGCCAGCAACACGCATAATGTAGCAGTGAGATATTGCACCCCTAGCCTCGCCGGCTTAACGGCGCAATGGCACATTCCCTTTTCTAACCTCTTTTTATCTGTAACTTCAACCATATAAATAAACAGACATTTCATCTCTAATTACTGCGGTTGAAGTCGTTATTATATTAGTCGTGTCTCAATAACATCTTTAATCCATGCTGCTGGAATTGGCGACCTGACGAAAGGAATATTGTAAATAGATGGTAAATAGATCGAGGGACCTTCCCTCACGTCTATGTCAACAAGATAATCCAACGAGGATACTATCACTTACCACACTGGCAACTAACGACCACTGATTCTACCACCCTGCTAAAGTGGCGATAACATCTATAACCAATAACTGCTAAATAACTATGCTGGAAAGCATGGCGTCCGACCCTCTACCGATACTGCCAATCCACCGCCCTACCATGGCGTCCGACCCTCTACCGATACTGCCAATCCACATGATGATAATGATAATAATACAGACAGCGTTATGGTGTTGACAAATTGAATGATTAGGAACAACACACACTCTCTCTCTGTATATATATATATATACAGAGAGAGCGAAATAGATACATATACACACACACATAGAGATAGATATATGTGCGTGTATATATATATATATATATATGCACACCTTTACACACACACACACACATACAGTTTGAATTTTTCTCTCCTCCTTTCTCTTTAGCTCAAAGTTACAACATAATTAATGATTGTGAAAAAAGAATAATGTTTCAGTGTTTACAAAAGTTATGTTTAAGGTTCAGTTGATAAGTAAGGTGACCAGGTTTAATGTCTATTCTCGTATACGACTCATGATAACGATCTAATGGTTTCGTAAACGGTGTTTCACCATCTGTGAAAATCAGACACAATGAAGTTATTTAGATATTTATGTGGCTTTCCCATTCGTACTTGTTACTGGCGGTAGTGATATCATAACCGATACCTCAACCTTGTCAACTATATATGTCTGTACGTTTGTTTGTCAGTTCCTCTTTTTCTCTCTCTTTATAATATATATATATATATATAATATATATATATATATATATATATATATATAATATATATATATATATATATATAATATATATATATATATATATAATATATATATATATATATATATAATATATATATATATATATATATATAAATATATATATATATATATATATATAAGTAGTAATACAACAGTTAATTCACCATACCAAAAACTGCTCGGACTGTAATGGTTATCTCTCTCTCTCTTTATTTATATATATATATATATATGAGAGAGAGAGGGGGGGGGGGGACATTCTCTTCCCCATATTATCAAATCAAATTAAAACAAGTATAATCACGTGATTTACAATAGATCTAAGATTTAATCGATATTTTCCCTAGGGAATAGTTATAAATTGATATCGAAACCTTTAAATGCTTTTTATTCTCAGTAAAACAATATGGTTCTCTCTAAACTAAGCAAGCCACTCATTAACAAAATCAATTAAGTTCTGGAAAGATTAGCAAACACAAAAGACTCAAGGATCGTCACGATGAATATAAAATATTATTAGAGTGAAAAGATTGTCGTTTAATTTGTAGTTTCTGGATATTTGTCTTCACTGACAATTACATAGCGCCATTTTGGTTAAAAGATTTGCCGCATTTGTTTTCAAAATCGTATGTATGTTTATATGTACGTGTGTATGTTTATATGTATGTATGTGTATGTATGTATGTATTGTATGTATTTATGTATGTTTGTATGTATGTATGTATGTATGTGTAGATTTAAATATGTATATATGTGTTTATATGTGTGCATACATATATTTATGTATGTGAATAGTATATATATATATATATATATAATTACCCTTGTAAAATTCGTTTAAATACATGTAGGAAACCTTTGTAAATCCTAATAATTGTCTCATTAAATGGAAGTTAATGTTTTTACCATTTTCTCTGGTTAGTTGATCTTCTGTCTACTTCATTGTTCTTCAGAAGTTCACATCTCAACAGACATTACTTTATTATCATATAGTTGTGAAGATCAAGTTCATAAGATCACAGCTGTCTTTGTGAATAGTTTAAATTTTGCAGTCTATGGTATAATTAAGTTTACAAAGTCCTAGATTCCTTCGCGGAGTAAATGTTGTAAATGACAATGCAAGCTCCTAGAAACCTTCTCTATATTGAAGTAAAATTAATCAGCGGATACACAGTATTGGAAAATGTACTAATATAATTAATTGACTTCCTGAGACTGGTAGGGTAAGTTTAAATAAACATATGGTGTTAAATCACTTAAACTATAATTCTACAAAGTACTTCAGCAATGCTGATATAGTCATTGCCTCTGTCTCTCTAGCTCTCCCCATCTCTGACTATTATAAGCAAATAGGAGCCCACGCGCTGGCCGCCCCGTGGCCCCGGCGGACAGAATAGAGAAGGCGTTTCCCCGGGGGATGGTGAGGGAGACGCATTATAGGACATATTCGAGAAGGAGGGGTAGTGCACCATCTTTACTGGTCTTGCTACACTGCTGAGAGTGAAATTGTTTAAATTTAGTTTGAATGTTGACGTCTACAAGACAAATGTAGACGGGTAGACGTGAAAGGAATTAGAGTGTGTTGATGTTTTGAGTAGGAAAGATATGGTGAAGGAGCTTAGTGCAATTCTGGGAAGTGAAATACAATAGAGGGTGCTTCATGTTGGATTGGGTAGAGATGATGTGTAACTAGTGGGTTTAGAGAAGCAGAAGTCTACACTTTTGTAGTCAGGATAAAATAAAACATACGAGATATGTACTTCAGCATATGTACATAAACACAGATACACACATACATAATTTATAGAAATATATACGAGGGGGTGATGAAAGGTTCCTGGCTTTAAGGGTATCGTGAAAGGGTAGAGCTGTTACATTTACAGGGGAGATAGGACCACTGCAATAAGTGTGTGAATCTGAGAGAGGAATATGTTGGATAAAATCATAATTAACTAATCCCCCTGCATAGCCTCAATAAGTTCATATCGAAGGGTTTTTCTGCTGCGGTTTCAATTTCAATTTTATTTTTATTCAACTGGGTAATTGAATTGTATATTGCGTATTTTTGGCTAGTTTAGGTGTGTCGTGGTTATTGAGGGTTCTATAAAGATATAGGATACATCACATATTTTACTGAAGTATTGTTTTTCTTTATTAATTTTTCATTGACAAATTCTTAAAATGTTTTTTTAATCCATTTTTTCTATTTCTTTGCAGTGCTGTGAAGTCAGCGTCATCCTCATATTTTGGGAGATGCCCAGGTCCTTACAGACAATATAAAGTCTGTAATACTGAGGTAAGTGGTTTACCAATCATTAGTCCCTTAAAGGTCTCTTCCCATGTCTGCCAATACTAAACTACTTCATATGTTTCAACAATGATAATAAATCATTGTATTACTGAATGGTTAAGATATTTGCTTTGCAATGGTTAGGTCCCAGGTTAGATCCTTCTGCGTGGTGTCGTGATCATTTACTATAACCTCGGATCGAACCATGTCTCGTGACTGAATTTAGGTAGACGGAAACTGTTTGAATGCCCGTCAGATGGATTGCACCTGTAATTCAAAGGTCTAACTTTGTCCATATTTTGTCACACTGAATCTCCGCGTGTCTGTGGAATGATCTGCCTCTTACACGTTAATTTCATAAGCAGGCTGTTCCGTTGATTGAACAACTGAAACACTCCTCGTATAAAGCAACGGGGATCCATTCCATTTCTTGATAGTAAATCTCACTTCAAATGTAAGAGGAGGTTGGTGCCATGTTGTTCCTTCTAATATTATCGTGGCATAGAGTTATGGCCATTTACATTCTGAGTTCAAATCCCGCCGAAGTTAGCTGTGCCTTTCATCCTTACGGAGTCGATAAAATAAAGCACCAGTAATACACTGGGATAGATTTAATCGATTTATCCCTGCCCTTCAAATTGCTTGCCTTGTGCCTAAAGTAGAAACAATTATTTCTAAGTTTTGCCTTTCCTCCTTACGGAGTCGTTAAAATAAAGTACCAGTAATGAACTGGGGTTGAGGTAATCGACATTTCCCTCATCCAAAATTGTTGGCCTTGTGCCTAAATCAGAAACAATTATTTCTTAGCTTCGCAAATTATCCTGAAATTTTTAGTTTTATTTATTTCCTTGTAAGTCAAAAGGATCCAATATATTTCAGCTTTTTAACATGAATATAAATGAATTTCTGTATCCCTCTTAATTACTATAGGGCTTTTGTGGGGGTCACGGGGTTACAGTGTGACTTTAGGAAAGAATTGCTTATTATCCGTAATCAGAATAACTTAATTGCCCAACGAAAATAATTTTTGATCAAAGGTTTATTTCAAATAAATTTTCAATAATTCGTGACAACTATTTCTTTCATTCTAAGTGATTAGATTCTTTATTCATTGTAACGTACTGGTGTAAAATTGGTAAAAATAATATAAATATATCTTTAAAGTAGTCCTGTCAGTATTCGTGAAGATCCCTATCTGACCTAAATTTCTTATAACATAAGACTAGACGACAGATGTTAAACCTAGGAATGTATGAAACCTAGGAATGTATGTATGGACATGTAGCAACTTGTGAAATCGTAAGGGCACCGACATGATATGCATCGTCTCTTGTACATTTTTTTAAAAACCTGGTGGATCCCAGATCCTCTCCAAACCCTGTGAATGCTTTAATATAAAATCTCGGGCCCCTCACATATACACAGCGGGACTTTTGGTAATGAATTTAATTCATTCCAGAATATTATTTTTTAAGATATAAATGTTTCCACATCAATGAAACTATATATAGTATACTTAGAGCAAATTCAATCTATACCTCAGTCAATACGGAAAGCTTACTTGTAAATATTCCCTTTAAAAATTAATTAAACACAAATCTGCAAGTATGTAGTGTCAAACTACATACATTATAATACCAACAGTAGATTTGAACTCAGGAGATTTGAACTGGGTGCTGCAAAACAATGCTCTTCTTGTCATCTCAGATATGATATATAATTCCAGTAATTGTAAAACTACATTCAACAAAACAAATACATCGTTGACTGATGTCTTTCTGTTATATGAATCCTCAAAGTAATTAGTTGACAAAAACTTCCTTCTGGGACTGTCATAAATCTAAAAATAGCCAGCAAGGGAGATAACTCCAATAAGATAAGTTGATCGATGTTCTGTTCTTTTTACAGAATAGACAATGACGAATGGAAAAGATTTTGTGGATAAAGATGGCTAGATAAAGCAACAGACATGTTCCACTATATTTAGAATATCCTAAGTAAAGAACATTCTAATTAGTTGAAAACGCCTAGAGGAAGTCTTTGTCTACTAATTGCTGAGATAATCTCAGTTAATCAGTATTTTCCTACTCGGTATAGTATATATATCTATATTGAGTATGCAACACTTTCCTGTGACGTATTTTCCCTCAGGCATATTGTTTACCCTGTATATAAATATATATATATATATATGCACTTATACAATACATACACACACACATACATACACACATACATGTGTGGGTATGGGTGGGAATATTATATATATATATATATATATATATATATATACCTTTGGCGGTACTCAGTAACAGAGAAGACCCGCCTTACCTAAATACATAGTAAAACCTACTACAGCCTGTAGGCATCTCTAACAAAATACACCCCGTCACACCACCCCCACCCCATCCACACCACCCCCTTCTATGTAAAGTTATGTTGGTGCCACGCCATCCAGGCCGAAACAAATGAGATCGTGTAGGTGTCACGACAAAAAAACACACAGTCCACGCTGTAATGTGGCCGTGTAGGCAACACGGTAAAAACCTCCCAGACCCACACTGTAAATGTGGTTGGTGTTAGGAAGGGCATCCAACTGTAGAAAACCTGCCAGACAGTCCTATGCGAGCAAGACAATCACTCTTGCCTCAAGTGGGAATACCCCCGTCCAAACCCATGCAAGCATGGAACACGGACGTTAAACGTTGATGATGATGATGATGATGACACACACATATACTTTCATATATATATATATACATATATACACATATACTTTCATATATATATATATATATATATATATATACACACACATATACTTTCATATATATATATACATATATACACATATACTTTCATATATATATATATACATATACTTTCATATAGATATATATATATACACATACTTTCATATATATATATATATATACAATATATATATATACATATACTTTCATATATATATATATATATATATATATATATATATATACAATATATATAAATACATATACTCACACACACACGCACACACACATATATATATATATATATATTTACATTATATAGGTGTGACAGGGTGTAACTTTCCTGGAACAAATAATTAAAGCGAGATTTATTCAATCCTTCCAGAGCTCCTATACATTTTCAATAGGAATTCTTTCTCGATTTAGTCCCCGCCTCGCCGAAGGGTATAATTAGTGGCTGTTTGTAGCTATAAAAAGATAGACTGGTGTAGTTAATCTGAAATAAGATCTGTATTGAGAAACGAACCAGCTTGTATCATTATAGACATCGTCCATCTATCTGATGTCCTTAGGAATAACCTACCTAAATACGTTATTAATGCTTCGTTGCATTACACCTGCGCAAAATGAAATGTTTCAAACACAATTTTCTATTTTTCATCTTCAAAGTCTATACTTTGTAACTAACCACTCTACGGTTAGTTACAATCTGTTGCTAACAAAGCAATACATACATAGGCATAATTATAATAGTTACTTAAATCCAGACACAATACACCAACACAGACGCATATATATATATATATATATATATATATATATATGAATGAATGAAGTTAATATGTCCAAAGATACTAAGTACCCCTAGAAATACATAGGTTGTCTATGATTCAAGGTTGTTCAATGGTATTAATTTGATATACCAGAACTTTAATATTAAGATAAGCAGAACAAGTAAAATTCAACCAATTTTTCAAAATAAATTAAAAAATATAATATAAATATTTACCTCTTCTAATGGCCCTTACTGATCAGTTTCGCTTTGTAAAACCCCAGAATCCAATGGATATCTGATATATATATATATATGAAAGAGAGAGGATTGAGAAGTAAATCCCTGACAGCGACACCAAGCCGTTTCGGGAAGCCTTTTTTAACCATGTTTAAGAAAAGGCGAAGTCTCTTGGCGTGACGGTTGGGAGTGTGTGTATATATGTGTATATGTATGTATAAATGCATATATATCTATATATTATACATACACATACGTATACACTCGTATACAAATACATTTTTTTATTCAGTACTCTACAATTCTTCTGCACTTTTGGCTACCAAGATCTCTCGACGAGATCGGAACTTAATATACACACACATTCTTAAACATACACACATTCTTAAACATACAAACATACGTGTATGTGTGTGCTACAATAAGTGTATGTACGTGTGTGTGTGTGAACTAATGTGTTTTACTTTATATATATATGTGTGTGTGTGTGTGTGTATGTGTGCTTACGTGTTTAAGTACCCCTGAATACGTACTATAATGTGTATGTGTACCTGTGTGTGTGGACGTGTATATGTGTGTGAATTAGTGTGATTTACTATGCATACATATGTGTGTGTACGTATGTGTGTGAATTAGTGTTTTACTATATATATATGTGTATATATGTGTGTGTTTGCGTGCTTGCGTGTTTAAGTACATCTGAATGTGTGTGTGTGTGTGTGTGTGTGTGTGTGTGTGTGTGTGTGTGTGTGTGTGTGTGTGTGTGTGTGTGTGTGTGCATGAGTATGCACGTGACTCTAGACACTCATTCATCTGTAGATCTAAACAAAGGCATTAGAGTAAACCATCTTTTAAAAACTGAAATATTAAGGTTGCTAATATAAAGGTCAACTTCTGTGAAGTGGGGTCATATAAAAACCTGTTATTTTATCTTCAAACCCAAATACAGTTAAACGGAAGTCAGCAGACAAATGCAGAACCAACAGCAAATAACACTTATTATTCAGTCTGGAGTTATCATTAAAATATTAACATTCTAAATCAGAAAATTCTGAATGGTTACAGTTTGTAATATATTTTATTTTGTTTTATTGAAACTACCTCACATACAACTGCTATACAGTTGATGGATCTACGTCGGTTCCGACGATAAATGATATGTAGACACATTACACACACATGTGAGTGTGTGTGTGTGTGTGTGTGTGTGTGTGTGTGTGTGTGTGTGTATACGCGTATATATATATATATTTATTAAAATAACAGATTAAAGCTTAAGCAAACAATCGAGCCCTCTTTGGATTTTAGTCTTCGCATTTATTATTATTACTATATATATATATATTTTATAGAAGGAGCTTCTACAGGACTAGTACTGTTTCATTCAGATGAAATCTTCAGGAAGCACTGTGCTTCCTGAAGATTTCATCTGAATGAAACAGTACTAGTCCTGTAGAAGCTCCTTCTATAAAATAAAAAAATTTTACTCTGCCATGTATTGAGTACCTTACTTACTGTGGTTATCCCCGACTCAACCCGGGACCTACGTATATATATATATATATATATATATATATATATATATATATATATATATATATATATATATATATATATATAAGTAGAAACACAACAGTTAATTCACCATACCGAGAACAATTGTTCTCGGTATGGTGAATTAACTGTTGTGTTACTACTTCTACCAAACTCCTCCAATGGACTGAGTGCTCTACCACTACGGATATTACCTTCCAGTGTTCTACCTATATATATATATATATATATATATATATATATATATATATATATAGAGAGAGAGAGAGAGAGAGAGAGAGAGAGAGAGAGAGAGAGAGAGAGAAATGGCTTCTACGGGACTAGAAGTGTGGTTACCCCCGACTGAACCCGGGATACACACACACACACACACACACACACACACACACACACACACACACACACATATATATATATATATATATATATATATATATATATATATATATATATATATATATATACATATACATTCACATATACGTATACACATACACATATATGTATACACATATATATATGTGTGTGTTAGTCTGTACATATTGTAGAAATGGTGAAAATGTTTGCAATATTTTTTGCAATCGTTGTATGTTTAATGTAGTAAATATATCTCAGTTATTTGCCTCCGTGAGAACAAAACATTTGCACAGCCGACTGCTGCAGTTCTTATGTCATTGGTGACGGCAGTTTAATTTCACTGAATTAATACAACTTAGAGACACTTTGTTGATATTTACTTGTTCCCTCCCAGCCAGGATTACACTAATTCTTGCAGGTTTATGTCAACATACATTGTTTCTCTCTCTCTATTTTTAACTGTGTATCATGTTTTGTAAAAGTGTGTGGCTTAGAGGTTAGTGTATTGGGCTTCCGATCGTCTATGTCGTTGTTTCGATTTCTGTACCGGGTTACACGTTGTGGTCTTAAGGAAAACACTTCATTTCAGATTATTGTATTTTTTTCTTATTGACTGACAAGATCCCAGGCCTCATTTGCTTACCATGTGGCGTGGAGCACGTCAAATTGAACCAAGGAAACAATGTTCCCATTGTTTTTTCCATTGCTGATACTATCTACCACTCGCAACTCCGGCCAGAAAGAGCAACATGAAGTAAATTGTCTTGCTCAAGTACTTAACACACCGTTCGGTCAGGGAATCGAACTCACACCTCACGATTGCGATCCAGTTCTCTAACCACCAAGCCACGCACCTTCACATTTCATTTTGATGGACTCAACTCAACTGAAAATGAGTACAAGCAGTAGCAGGTAGGGGCTAAACCAGCGATAGACTGGCGTTTTATCCAGAAGTCTTGTTCTTTCAGTCACTTAATACCAATGAAACCAGGATAAGCTCCGTCCTTATGGACGTCAAATCTTGGGACAGACTTTAACCTTTTACGGTGTTTAGAATTAGTTTCTCAACTTTGACGAATGACCAATTCTAGAATTCTCTACATTTTTGTTGAGTTGTAAATGACTGAATAGATATAGCATTGGACAGTGAAATGAGAGCCTAAGGCTTCGTCTCTTGTAAGAGGCATTGTATTTTATTCTCGTGTCTTTGGTCAAGCCATGTAACTCGTAACAGCTCAGTCCACTTAGAAAGAGATGGGCACGACAGGGTGGTATATTTGACCACTGTTAACAGCAGGTGCATTGTGAAATTGTCGAATAATTTGTTAGTTTTCAGTGATTAGTTCCTGAAAATGTATACCTGTAATACACTAGTGTTTTATTTTTATGAAGAGATGATCTCTCTTATCCGTTTAATGTAATAAAACTGTAGCTATACATCGTTCCAGTGAATTGTAGTGGTGGGGACTGACGAAGGGACAGTATCAAACAGACAGCCCTGTTCATTTATTTTCTGTTATATTTGAAGTAATAATCTCATTCATCTTATTATTTTACCTAAAGAAGGGCGGTGAATTGGCAGTATCCGTAGAGGGTCGGACGCCATGCTTTGACGCAAAGAGTTACGGCCCTTGCTATTCTGAGTTCAAATCCCGCCGAGGTTAACTTTGCCTTTCATCCTTACGGGGTCGATAAAATAAAGTACCAGTAATGCACTGGGTTATTGCTGGCCTTGTGCCAAAAGTAGAAACAATTATTTTACCTAAAGTTGGTTCCATGATACAATTCTAGGGTACCATGAGATATGGTGTCTTTTAATGAAATTTAACAATTTATTATATATATATATATATATATATATATAATGTATTTTACTATGAATTAACAGTTTTGTGTTCAATTTCATTGTTTTAATATTTCTAATTTGACTCTGTATCCAATTGAATTATATCATAATCTATAAAGCTCAGTGTGTGGTCATGCTCCTTCGTTATAGAAATCTACGATATAGAATTTCTTCAATTGAAATTTACAATTCAGTATTCGAAATAGTTTCGATTGCGTCTTGACGCAGATAATTTTTTCAATTTCACCCACAATTACGCAAAAAATAGATAAAACTCAATATTTTACGATTTTTCTCTCTCATTTAAACTGCTGAACTCTTTCTACTACCATTCAAAATCTATACAACTTCATACTTTCTGCTACTTTCTCTTTCCAAGCTTGATGGTGATACTGTCCGTTCACACCACTCCCTACTGTCTTAAATTTAGAAAACACATATCCTCTATGAGGTTACTAAACTTGCTAGAAACAGCAGCTAACTCTCCCCCATATCACACCCCTCCCCACACCACTCCCTACTGTCTTAAATTTAGAAAACACATATCCTCTATGAGGTTACTAAACCTGCTAGAAACAGCAGCTAACTCTCCCCCATATCACACCCCTCCCTACTGTCTTAAATTTAGAAAACACACAGACAACCATGCAGAACAACTCCATCGCAGCTCTGTTGTTCGGCTGGCATCGTCTACACGCGTGTTGCGCAAGTACTGTGAAACAATAAATTTCAACACTTTTTTGCACAGAGATAATATCCATAGGCGAAACAACAATTGTCACTGCTGGCGCAGCTCATGCTTCCAGGTCTGCAATTCATTCACCCAGTGCCTGGCAGACAAAAAAGTGCTGCCATAAAATGGGTGGTGCAACCTAACTTTGGTAACTTAATGACCCCGAGCAACGCCGGGCTTTAATGCTAGTCGTTGATAAAAAATGTTTGTATTTTAAACTTTGCTTCACGACGTCTTCTATATACGGATTACATTGAGTTCTTTATACGGTTTAGACCCTACCATTGAGTGGTAGATTTGTGTGTGTGTGTGTGTGTGTGTGTGTGTGTGTGTGTGTAGAGTGCTAAACTACAGACCGATTATGTATATACGCTAGCTTGGCCGTATACTAAAGCTTCGTCAATGCTGTACTAAAATATATATATATATATATATATATATATATATATGGGGCGGTGGATTGGCAGTATCGGTAGAGGGTCGCACACGATGCTTTGACGTATAGAGTTACGGCCCTTTCCATCCTGAGTTCAAATCCCCCCAAGGTTAACTTTGCCTTTCATCCTTACGGGTCGATAAAATAAAGTACCAGTAATGCACTGGGTAATTGATGGCCTTGTGCCAAAAGTAGAAACAATTATATATATATATATATATATATATATGTATTTTTTTTTATATATTCATCTTTATTACATTTTCTCAATAAAACACAATAAACTAACAATATTCCAGTTGATTCTTTTTATAAATGTTTAGATTCATATTTTTAATAATTTCTGGTTTAATTATAAAACCATTCAGTTTAAACTGAAATAAAAATTTAGCTAATTACGACTGATTGCGGATGTCTATATAATTACTATAGCAGTCCAGTTATTGTTACTGATGCTGTTTAAGTGAGGCATATATCAACGACCTCAAGATATGACTACACTGTCTTCGTTCAAGGTATAATATTTATACTTCAATTATTCTTGATACATATGAATACTCCAGTTTTTTGGACAAGGATTAATCTGAGGGAGATTTGACTGATATTTCTAGCTGATCAAAGGGCCATGTCGGGGCTTTAACTCGACACAGTTCATTTCATAATCCTTGGTGTCAGACGTTGTTGAAGGAGTGTTATGGTGATATTTTTAACACTATCTTTATTCTACCGAATGATTCATATTACACAATCTGAACATACAAAAGGAGCACAACTCTCTAAAATCTTGCTACGTGCTCCTTCGCTGCAAATGTTACTTACACTATTTAACTAGGATATATTGAAGTGATGTCAGTGAAAATGTTGGCTATTAACCTCTCTAATGGAATCTAGACTGCACACAAAGAACTGTAAAGAAATAAGCTATTGACACTAACGTGATATAAATGTTGTGTTAAATGTTCGACTATTATGTCGATGTAGTTCAGTACTGGTTGACGCTTACAGAAGTTAACCTAAACAAATTTTCTGATATAATTCTTCTCGTCATTTTCTTATCCAAGGTTTCGACTCAATATTTTAACAAAGACACATTAAAATCACTGAAACATTTCTAGTGACCAAATATACTAAGGTGGTCCCATTTACTTAGCCCGAGAGCCACATAACTTCGTATTCTTTTATATATTTCCCAGTATTTAAAAAATGCTTTGTTATGGCTTACCTGTGTGTGCAAACATTTCATGAAAATATTTCTGTGGGTTGCATATAAAGTATCACTAGATTTTATGTAGTTCGTGGGCGGCTGTGGTTTAACTAATAGTGAAATAGATATTTGTATTTTAGAAAATATCTATTTACTCAAGCCAGTGGTATAACATCTGGAACCGGAAAAAACTGGTGATGGTCTCCTATCAAGGTCATAAGGTTCTCATACATTTATAGACACCCTTCCATCAGAATGTTCAACTTTTCATTCAGATATTTGGGCCATAAGGTTCTGTGACTCCCTTTATATATCAATCTTTCATCTAGATATTCAGTTTATAAGATCTGATCTCCATATTTAATCTTCCATTAAAATGTTTTGGATGTAAGCCCTTTTTACTTTCGTACATTACTGCTATTTACTTTATCTTCCCCCCTTTTAGCGTTTAACAATCTCTATGGAAATTATTTTGAATTTATGATTCTGTCACAGCAGCGAAAGATATGATAGTTGAGAGAAAGGAAAGAACGAGCATGTGTAAAGTTCGTGCCTTGTCAAAGGTGATTATTAGTTCAAGTAAAGCGGCTTAGCTTCAACATAAATCAAAGTCTGATCATGGAAACCAATCAACCGAAAAGATTCAAGATTCGATTCACAGTCTGGAAAATTATTTCCATAAAATATTTTTTTATAAATGATCTACTTTCAGTTTACAAGTCTTCATAAAAACGTCTGTCTGTGAGTCGTAAACTTGGAAGTAATAAGATTAAATAACAACCCCACTTAACACTGAATGGCGAATTGTTAAATATAGATATATAGTATATTCATTAAATTGCTAACTTGTTTCAGACATTAAAACACATAATTAGTGGCGGTATATTACTGTAGCAAGAATAAGAATTCTATTGAAAATTGAAGTTTTTCCCTCTATATGGAAACCATACAATAATTTTCTCTTATACAAACTTGCTGTCCTTCAGATGTTTCTTAAACATAAGTAGAACTTCAATCTATGTCACCCAAATTTACGAGAAAATAAATACCGTCTAGACAAACTATAGTTCCATCGTAACTCTTTAAATACCATCTCACTTTGCTAAACTACACCATTGAAGGACGTTACAAATATGAGACTAACTAAATACTTCAACATATTTTTCACATATATATTATATTCCTAAAGATGACTGCAAATAAAGTACTTCACATTATGAATGAGTCAGAAGGAGATACGAGAAAATATGAACTCTATTAACATTTCATATTTTAACAGATGGGCGCCTACATGGCTGTGTTGTTGAAAGGTTTGCTTCGGAGCTACGTTCCTTTCGGGTTCAACTCCATTGGGTGGTACTTTAGGTGTTTCTATTTTAACATATCCTTGGGTTGATCAAAACTGCAATACTTCACTCGGCTCAATGCGAACTCTTGGTCCTTTTTGGTGCCTTTAGCACAGTCCTTTTAAATATTTGAGACAGGTTTCTGCTCTAAGGATAATATCCTCCCCAACAACCTCAGAGGCATTGAAAGATGTAATAGGTATAGCTTTTCCTCTGATTAAGCTTTAAATAAAAATTTAAATTATGTATATAGAAGGAATGGGGCAATATAGACTGTCGTTGGGGTTGGACAGGGAATAGATGGAATGGACCTTCAACGGTTTCGACGATGAGTATTCCAGTTGTTCGATCAGAAAACAGCCTGCAACTTGATATTAACGTGGGAGAATTCCACAGACACGTGTATCCTTAACGTAATTCACGGTGGAATTCAGCATGATGACAAAGTGTATGACAAAGCTCACACTTTAAATTACAGGTGCAGTCCATCCGACAGACTTCCAAACAGTTTCCGTTCAGCCAGGCCGGATTTACCATTGTGCTTAGGTGTGCTTAAACACAGGGTCCCGTTTGCCAGTGAGGGGAGGGGGGGGGTTGACATCTTCCAGCAAAAACATATTTTTACGATGAATTTCTCAAATGTTTGGGGCCTCATAACTATCACAGGGCCTCATTTGTCCTAAATCCGGTACTGCGTCTGCCCAATTTTATTCACAAATGCATGGAGCAAGCCGAGGCTACGGTAAATGACACTTGACCAGGGTGTCCAGCAGTGGGATTGAACCCGCGTCCTAATGAATGCCAGGCGAACTCCATAACCATTCGGCCAAACAGTATCTACAGGGAATATCGTTATCGATGTTATCTCAAATATCATCATTATCGTTTTCATCGCTTTCATCGCTTTCATCGCCAAGCTAACAATACATTCTAACATCAAAGAATATTTAACATAGTCAAGACATATCAAACAATGTATTGAAATATATGTTTCATCTTCATACTTTAACCTAAACCAACTTTGTCACCACTGCAAATACTACCACAACTACAACCACCAAATTACCACTACAACTAGGACCACTACTACAACTACAGCCATTACTTCAACTACGACCATAACTACAACCACCAAATTACCACTACCTCTACAACCACCACTACAACTACAGCCACTACTACAACTACGACCATAACTACAACCAGCAAGTACTACAACCCACATCACCACCATCACCACAGCTTGTACTACCATCACAACCACCACTATCACCACAAACTGTAACACGCCCATCACCGTCACTACCACCACCACCACAACCAGTACCAACCACTACCACATTACCACCACACTACCACCACCATCACTACTACACGACCACCACCAACACCACCACCAACAACACCAACACCACCAACACCACCACCAGCACCACAACTCGACCACTACACCACCACCACGACCACAACACCACAACTACCACAACCAATACCCCACCACTACCACACTACCACCATCATCACTATTACCACCACCACTACTACCACAACTACAACACCACCACCACCACTACAACACCACCACCACTACCACGACCACTCCACCACCACCACCACCACCCATCTAACCATCCCCGCCAGCGGTCATTAAATGACGTTCTGTTATAAGATATCCATCATATAAAACTCCTATGATGGAATATTTTCAATGTATCTATGGTTCATTAATGTTATATATCTGATAACTACAGGGAAATAAAACATCTTTGTACTGCTTACTATAGATATGTTTCGTCTTGATAGTTTCGTCTACTTATCTAGCTTACCATATCTCTGTTGGCTCTCAGCTGTGTGTTGTTTACCCATGGGTGATGTTGCTGATGGTGAATGAATTCTCTCCTCCCACACACATACACATTCATACAATTATATACACCTATACACACACACTCACACACACACACACACACACACACACACACACACACATATATATGTGCTTAGTAAACACTCAATATTTTCAACATTGATATTTTCCATATATATATGCTGTTGGTTTATATGTATATATATATATACATACCTTACCTTACTACCTTGTCCCTCCAGCTGATGTACTACAGAATATATACCCCCCACCCCTACAATATATATATATATATA
This sequence comes from Eledone cirrhosa, assembly GCA_964016885.1. Lineage (NCBI taxonomy): Eukaryota > Metazoa > Mollusca > Cephalopoda > Octopoda > Eledonidae > Eledone > Eledone cirrhosa. The sequence continues at coordinate 19,437,916 of OZ024742.1, forward strand.
CACACACATGCATATATATATATATTTATTTATAATTTAAATAAATATATATACATATATATATACATACATATATATACACACACTTATATACACACATGTATGAATAAATATATGTATATATACATACACCTATACAAAACATACATACATTGAATAACGTGACAAAAGAGTTTGTATCTCTGAAGAGGGACCAGGCTGCGCTTCTTCCTCATACATTGGAGGCTGTCCAAGGAATGCTTCTAATACCATGTACGCAGATCTTGGTAACACGATATTGCATCTAAAATCCTCTCTTTGTCTTGCTGCTTCTATCCCAGTAAAGGCAATTCTCAGTAAACCAGTCCTTGATTTCCTTAATCTTGGTGATACAGTTACAGAGGAATTACGTAGTAAGAATTGTTTCTAGTGTCCCTGCGTCTACAGTAAGGTGTTCAGGCTCATTTCGGGTGTGTTGCTGAAATAACTCCTGCAGTTCTTCAACAGATAAAATTTTACTTAATAAACACTCAATATTTTCAACATTGATATTTTCCATTCTTCTTTTATCAGCTGACTAAACAATGGGGTCGATAAAATAAAGTACCAGTAATGCACTGGGTAATTGCTGGCCTTGTGCCTAAAGTAGAAACAATTATTGGTGTTGGCAGTATCGGTAGAGGGTTGGACGCCATGCTTTCTAGCATAGTTACGTCCCTTTACAGTCTGAGTTCAAATCCCGCCGAGGTTAACTTTGCCTTTCATCCTTACGGGGTCGATAAAATAAAAGTACCAGTAATGTACTGGGTATTTGCTGGCCTTGTTCCTAAAGTAGAAACAATTATTGGTATATATTGGTACTATTTTTTTTTTTTGTCCTGTAACTCCTGATGGTGTCGTAGGGGCACAGTATTGGCATACAGTGTTTTGGGGCATTTCTTAAGCCTAGAAGAGCCCAACCCTCTCTAGGCCTATTAGTAATATTACTTGTGTCAAATTCCAAGACGTATTTTCCTCTTTCTAACCATAGCTTCTTCCAAATTCTTCTCAAACATTTCTCAGTTATTCTATCCCAGGATACTTCGATATTATATATGGCGGTTTTACAAAAGTTTTACTTAGCGATTAGTTTTATCACCACGTTGTTGGAAAGGTACAAAGGTAGAAAGGTGATAGGACTTGACCTTATAAATCACAGACTAGTCTTTCTCCTATATTTATATATATATATATATATATATATATATATATATATATATATAACAAAGAAAGTGTGGTAAGGAAACGGGTGGACCATAACGCACCAGAGTACTCGATACTTAGGGTAGTAGAGTGAGTAGTTCGGATCTAGCTGTCGAAACGGCCGGAGCTCAGCCGTCGGGGTCCTGACGCTTTCCCTATATACATATATATATATATATATATTCATTTTATTAAGGCTAAATAGTGGGTCTTTTAGTCTGGAGTTTCGCCTGTTTGATTACCCTTCGATAAACAGGAGAAAATCCAGAGAAACGAGGCTTGCTATTTAGCCTTTATAAAATGAATATTAAAACTCTACTTCGGTATTGAGTACTTTTTACTCTCAGCCGTCAACTATATACGTATATATATATATATATATATATATATATATACAAAGAGATAAATGTCAGTGACTTCGAAGTTACTCCGATGATGAATTCAACCTTTTGCCTGTAAAAAAAATAAAATCATATATTCTACTTAGAAGTATAGAACGATTTTTCGAGTAACGTTTGATAAAACACTAGCATTAATATTAGTGTGTGTGTGTGCAGCACATAAGTAAAATAGTTGCAGACACACATACACACACACACACACATATATATATATATATATATATACCTACACAGTTCACAGATATGCTAGCATATTTATAAATACACACAATTACATTAGCATGTGTCTCTGTTTAAATATGGAACAGTTTTCTTTTCATATGAGTGTATACGTGTATATTTGTGTGTATGTGACTGCGTCTATTTATATATATATATGTGCGTGTGTCTGTATGGTGTGGGGTGTATGGCTATTTTGTGTGTGTGTGTGTACATTAAAGAAACACCTACGTAGAATATAGAAACCCTACTTAGATATATTTGTGAGTGTATATACTTTCATAAACATAAATACTATATACATTAATATATATATATACATAAATATATATATATATAATACGTAGTTTATATATATATGTGTGTGTGTGTGTGTGTGTACATATATATATATATATATATATATATATATGTGTGTGTATATTAATACACACACACACACACACACACACACACACACACACACACACACACACACACACACACACACATATATATATATATATATATATATATATATATACACAAAAACATGTATGTTAACAGCTGAATTATATAATCCTAACTTGATGATCAGAGATATACATACATATGTATATACATTAGAATGCCTTAATATTTCTAAACGTGTATGTATGTTAGCTGTTGAACTATATAACCCTAACCCTAACCCATATTTATCTCTATATATACATTCATATACGTTTGTGTCTCTGTACGCATCTAAATATATTACCATAGCTGTATACATAGACATATAAGTAAGTTATTGACTGAATTATGTAACTTTAAGTTAATGATCAGCTGTATATTATTTTAATCCTAGATTCAAATGTGTTCAGTCTAATGTGATGGTCTATGCTTGCAAGAAACACTGAGGCTTTCATAACCTCAAACCCAATACACTAAACGTTGCTATGGCAACTGAATAAACATATACTATATAATGAAGTCAGATACTTGTGAAAAATAAAAAGAAAACTCCATTATATCAACATATAAAAGTGCTGGTAACACAATTGAAATGGCGCAGACAGAACTGGGAAAATAAGATCAATTTACAAAGTTCCTTGAACGCCCTTTCCTTTAAATTCACCAAACCCAAAACCTTGATTGATAATTTTAATAATCTTACTATTTAACCCTTTTTATATCAAACTACCTAAAACCACTCTTGGCTCTTATGACAGAACACTTCCCATAATTGTTATGTAAGGCCTTTTTGTCAAGTAATGTTTTTGAGCATATAGTCTTTGAAATCACAAAATACACTGAGTTTTTTGTTTCATAGCTGCCATTTTGTTAGTGAAAATTACAACTACTTCCTGTAGAAGGGAAAATATAAAACATGTTCAGAAAAACTTTAAACTTGAAATTTATAAATTAACCCTTTAGCATTTGCATTACTCTCGCTATATATATACTATTATATTTTCAAAGTAAAGGCTTTACCTCACATAGTTATCTCCCATGATATCAAATCAATGAGATTTTAATATTATTTATTTTGAGAACAATACCTTAATATCAGTCTGACTGGTTACAGTCGGTATGAACAGAAAGAGGAGAGAGAATTCTGGCCGGATATGGCCAGTTTAAATGTTAAAGGGTTAAGACAATGAAAAAGTAAAATCTCAAATAGTATCCGTGATATGGTATTTTATAATCAGGGAAAGACTTTATGCCCTCTCAACTTTACCTTTTCACCCTTCCGGGGTCGATATAATCAGTACTAATCAAGTACTATTTCGAAGTAACCAATTTTCCCTTTTCCCAAATGATTTGCCTTGCGCCAATGTTAAAATGAATTATTATTGGAATTAAATATTGTCTGTTGGTATTTTAGACGTTGTGTTTATTATCCAAGCACATATCTCTTAGTATCTGAACTGACTACAGCTGTCACTAACAATCGAGAGGGATTTGATGTCAGCCTGTACCATGCTTTTGGTAATGGTTTTAGACGACCACATAGTCGCATATAGGCAATGACACTCTCTCACCCATGATTGAGTGTAAGATCCAGAATACAATTTGGTGGGAAGATGGCAGAACCAGCACCGGGCTGGTACATTCTTTATAAACACTGGATTTTTTAAAAGTCTTAAATATATATACCGAACCTAACCTCTGGACTAAGTGCTCTACTTACTACGGATATAACCTCCCGGTTTTCTACGACAATATATATATATATATATATATATATGAAAAGAGTCGGGACTCCGATGGCCGAGGCCCGGCCATCTCGATAGCCAGATCTGAATTGTTCGGATCTGGCTGTCGAGACGGCCGGGGCTCTGCCGTCGGGGTCTTGACTCTTTTCCTATTACCCACTCTACTACTCTCTCTAAGTATCAAGTACTCTGGTGTGTTATGGTTCACCTGGTATTACCACACCTTCTATATATATATATATAGACTTATTTTATTTTGTTATCTGTTATACATAAACATATTATGTCAATTATATTTTACAGACAGAAGTTATACAATGATGGAAATATTTTTTTTTAAAAAGACGAAAACAAAATTAAGTAACGATAAAAAGGGTGAAGAGGTAAAGAAGGGCAGATATGGTTGTATAGGAAAGTAAAGTAAAGGACTATATAATTACTGACAAAGTGGATCTCGGCGGGATTTGAGCGCGGAGAACCAGAACAACTATTGCAACGCCTTCTATCTGTCTTCTTCACAACTAAAGTAAACTATAAATATAGATATTACACCGCAGGGTGATATTACACTACAGGGTGAAGACAATATATCAGTGTAATGTCATTGAAAACCGTTTCCCTAGCTGTTAGTACTAAGGTCATCTGTTCCATTGTCTACAGCTTGGTCGTTTTATAACAAATAAATTAACTTTCCTAGATATATATTTTCGAGATACCCTACATGAGAATGGAGTGGTAAGTAGGGCTCCTATTGAGATATGAAGGATAATCATTTCCGTTCGTATTTGCCTTAAAAATAGCTTATACTCCCTACACGCCACCTAAATATCCTAACTTTAAATTAGTTAAACCACTAATGATGTCATATGTTTCACATCCCTTGTTACGGTTACATGGGAGACTGTCTCCCTAGCCATTACCATTAATTCTAAGAAAACGGGGAAACATTGAGTTTATTTTAAACGTGTCTGGAATATAAGAGTTGAAGACATGTACAGATGGTAGCTATGGAGGCAGAGTACATGACTCATTCTTGGTGAAAGGAACAAACACCTCTCTTCCTCAATATATATCTGTATATATGTAAATATGTGTCTGTGTGTGTATGAGTTTGTGTGTGTATAGGTATGCATGTATATATTCGTGTGCAACTATAGTCACACATGAATATACGTAATTATATATATATATATACGGACAGAAGTAAAAACTAGATTATTATATATATATATATGTGTGTATATATATAGAGAGAGAGAGATAGGTAGGCAGATAGGTAGGTAAGTAGGTAGATAGATCTATGTGTATATATACAGATACATAGATAGATACACATAAAAGCTAGACAGACCAACATATATACATAATAGGCAGATAGATTGGTAGATATAAACAATTGATATAGCAACAATATAATATTAATTGGTGTCGACATGATGTTAATCAACAGTCTTTTACTGTTTACATGGAAAACGGAGAATTGGCAAAGATTTATTTTAAGTCTTCAATAATGTTTAAATAATGGGATTCTGTGCCACTTTCACCATATATTAATCTATATATATAAATGGCAATTTCTGTCTGTTTGTTTGTGAACCTAAAACTCAGAAACTACCAAACTGATCTTGAGGAAGAAACTTGACACGTGTGTGGGGTTCATGCCCATTTGATCTTACGTATATTTTAATCAAAGGGTTCCCCGGTGGCTCAAACCCCCGCTGAAAATATTTTCCCTTCGATTTATATGAAATTTAAACCATAGGTAAATGACAAGATATGATGCCTATTCACAAAATTTCAGCAAATTTCAATAATATTAAAACACCCTAATGGGGGTTAAACCCCCTATAGTGAAAACTTTGGCCAATAAATGGAACAAGATTTCACGAACTCCTCCTATGGTTTTGGAGATAGACCCCCGTAACCATATATATTCTGAAACTACATTGTCCAGAGTACTTGTATAAGTTTATTTTATTTTAATCAAAGGGTTCCCCGGGGCACAAAACCCCCGCTGAAATTTTTTTCCCTTCGATTTATATGAAATTTAAACCATAGGTAAATGACAAGATATGATGCCTATTCACAAAATTTCAGCAAATTTCAATAATATTAAGAAACCCTATTGAGGGTTCTATTTTTTTCCTTATAGCAACACTCAACTTCTCTAACAAACATTTTTTCACCTGACCAATGCAAACAATATTTGTTTGTATTATTGTTTCGTAAATGAATTTGTCTTCGCTTTTGATTATCTCTCCTATATTTTGGTTTCATTTTTGGTCTGAGAGGCATTGGGCATTTTAATGGGAACTGGGAATACCCCCGGTCCGGGTATAACCGGGTACCTAAGCTAGTTATATAGAAGTGAAGCCACATAGCAACATTGGATAGATATTTATTTATTTAATCAATTTAAACGTCCGTATAGAGCTAGTAAGCCATGACAGACTAAGGTTGTCTATTTTTATAGTTGTAAAAAAAAAAAAAAGATATACAGATGTAAGTGAATTTCTTCATCATCTTCTTCTTCTTCTTCTTCTTCTTTTTCTTCTTTTTCTTCTTCATATTTCTTCTTCTTTTTCTTCTTTTTCTTCTTTTTCTTCTTTTTCTTCTTTTTCTTCTTTTTCTTCTTTTTCTTTTCCTGCTTTTTCTTCTCTCCCTTTTCCTTTTCTTTTTCTTCATATTTCTTCTTCTTTTCCTTATTTTTCTTTTTCTTCTTTTTCTTCATATTTATTCTTTTTCTTCTTCTTCTTCTTCTTCTTCTTCGCCAATCTGCAAAGTTCTGAGAACGTTATAGGCACTGCTCCTTCTTCCTAGTAGAGTCGATTAAAAGTCGTACAACGCAAGACTATTTAACATAAGCAGCCACTTCTGAATTTAGTTGCATCCTTCACCTTCACTTTTGTATGTTTGTATGTGTGTGTGTCTGTGTGTGAGTGTATGTGTGTGGGTATTTCTATATGTGAGTATCTATGTCTGTGTGTATATATATGTGTGTGTATGGGTAGGTGTAAGTATTTGTATGTGTGAATACTTATGTAAGTATGTGCGTATATATGTGTGTGTATATATATATATATATATATATAAGTATGAATATGTGGGTATGTGTTGGTACGTATATGTGTATGTGTGAGTACCTATGTATACATATATATGTATGTGTATATGTGTTCAGAACGATGTCTCTTATCCCTTCTTTTCCTTTATCTACTCTGTCTCTCTCAAATTGTCTTTCTCCTTCAACTTCTAAACAAATCTACTTAATAAGAGAAGACGTAGCAGACATGATGATGTTTGTGTGGTAAAGCTCTCCACCGGAGATGTAGCTAGAATTGCAATCTCTATTCCTCCTCATATAGGTTTATAATTGGTGGCCGTCACACTAAAAATACTGTCGCATTGATATTAATAAATCCTAAGAGCCAATTGATATAAAGTGTTGAAAAGAGAATTGATGAATCAATTAAATAACAGAGAGAAGAAGTATGGGAGTAAGAGAGGAGATATATGAGCAATGGTGTCGGAAATGTTGCTGTTTCATACAGAAATAGCAAGTCTCTACTATATTATATCATACATCATTTTTCTTTATTTATCCGTTTCTCAAGAGGCCTTTAGAAAATGGTGGGACCGTTGTAAAAAGTCGGTAAACTATTTAACATGGCCGTTTTCTTCTTCTTCTTCTTCTTCTTCTTCACCGCCGTCGTCGTCGCCTACTTCTTCGCCTTCTTCATTGGCAGTATCGGTAGAAACCATGCTTCACAGCATAGAGTTACGTCCCTTTATGGTCTGAGTTCAAATCCCGCCGAGGTTAACTTTGCCTTTCATCCTTACGGTGTCGATAAAATAAAGTACCAGTAATGAACTGGGATAATTGCTGGCCTTGTGCCAAAAGTAGAAACCATTATTTATGGGAGGTTCGTTAGGGCAGGGTCTTTAAACACTCCTTCCAGTGGGTCTTGTCAGAAGCAACACAGCCGTATTCAGTTGATCCAGCTGGATCCCCAAGTGAGACCAGTGGAACTTAAACTTAATATGTCTCCTACTAATGTTCATATGACGGTCTCAAATCTGTTCAGTTATCAGCAGAAATATTAGAACCAAGGTTTCAATTGAAGAATGGTTCGTTCAGGTTACATATCTGGTTGAATTGAATTAAAATTCAGTTGAAATTAACCTCGAATTCAGCTGTACTGCGATATATGTTTAGTTTATTTACTGTGATATGTGTTTTAAATATAATCACCAATGACGTAATTATTAATTCATTTATTTTTCCAAGGACTTTGAATGCTTGATAGCATCATAGGGGCGCTATTGTGAAATAATCGTTTCTACTTTTGGCACCAGTGCATTACTGGTACTTTATTTTATCGTCCGTAAGGATGAAAAGCAAAATTAACCTCGATGGGATTTGAACTTAGAATGCCAGGGCCTTAACGCTATGCGTCAAAGCATGGCGTCCGACCCTCTACCGATACTGCCAATCCACCGCCATCGTGAAATAATGCAAATCTTTAGACATTTTGGGGCATTTTAAATCAAGATATTGGTGAGATGAAACCCTCCTGTGGTAAAAAAAGAATAATTGACAGTGATTTACTCAGAGAGAGAGGGGGCGGAGAGACAGAAAGTGGGAGGGAGAGAGATAAAGAGTGGGGAGGGTAAAATATTTTAATAACTTAGCCACCACAGCTGAACGATTCTGAATTTTTATTACTCCATTAT
>OZ024742.1:19451667-19486667 GCA_964016885.1 Eledone cirrhosa
ACGCGCTGGCCAACCCATGATCCTGGGGGACAGTATAGAGATAGCGTTTCTCCGGAGGATGGTGAGGGAGACGCGTTGGAAGATCCATTACAGCTCGCGAGGCTCACACCTGCGGATAGCCAACTCTGTACCGATGGTAGTGAGTAGGGAGGTGGTCCTAGGACCAAGGACACCAGAAGTCTCCACTGCTACAGGTAGCCAACTCTGTACCGATGGTAGTGAGTAGAGGGGTGGTCCTAGGACCAAGGACACCAGAAGTCTCCACTGCTACAGGTAGCCAACTCTGTACCGATGGTAGTGAGTAGAGGGGTGGTCCTAGGACCAAGGACACCAGAAGTCTCCACTGCTACAGGTAGCCAACTCTGTACCGATGGTAGTGAGTAGAGGGGTGGTCCTAGGACCAAGGACACCAGAAGTCTCCACTGCTACAGGTAGCCAACTCTGTACCGATGGTAGTGAGTAGAGGGGTGGTCCTAGGACCAAGGACACCAGAAGTCTCCACTGCTACAGGTAGCCAACTCTGTAACGATGGTAGTGAGTAGAGGGGTGGTCCTAGGACCAAGGACACCAGAAGTCTCCACTGCTACAGGTAGCCAACTCTGTACCGATGGTAGTGAGTAGAGGGGTGGTCCTAGGACCAAGGACACCAGAAGTCTCCACTGCTACAGGTAGCCAACTCTGTACCGATGGTAGTGAGTAGAGGGGTGGTCCTAGGACCAAGGACACCAGAAGTCTCCACTGCTACAGGTAGCCAACTCTGTACCGATGGTAGTGAGTAGGGAGGTGGTCCTAGGACCAAGGACACCAGAAGTCTCCACTGCTACAGGTAGCCAACTCTGTAACGATGGTAGTGAGTAGAGGGGTGGTCCTAGGACCAAGGACACCAGAAGTCTCCACTGCTACAGGTAGCCAACTCTGTACCGATGGTAGTGAGTAGAGGGGTGGTCCTAGGACCAAGGACACCAGAAGTCTCCACTGCTACAGGTAGCCAACTCTGTACCGATGGTAGTGAGTAGAGGGGTGGTCCTAGGAGCAAGGACACCAGAAGTCTCCACTGCTACAGGTAGCCAACTCTGTACCGATGGTAGTGAGTAGAGGGGTGGTCCTAGGACCAAGGACACCAGAAGTCTCCACTGCTACAGGTAGCCAACTCTGTAACGATGGTAGTGAGTAGAGGGGTGGTCCTAGGACCAAGGACACCAGAAGTCTCCACTGCTACAGGTAGCCAACTCTGTACCGATGGTAGTGAGTAGAGGGGTGGTCCTAGGACCAAGGACACCAGAAGTCTCCACTGCTACAGGTAGCCAACTCTGTACCGATGGTAGTGAGTAGAGGGGTGGTCCTAGGACCAAGGACACCAGAAGTCTCCACTGCTACAGGTAGCCAACTCTGTAACGATGGTAGTGAGTAGAGGGGTGGTCCTAGGACCAAGGACACCAGAAGTCTCCACTGCTACAGGTAGCCAACTCTGTACCGATGGTAGTGAGTAGAGGGGTGGTCCTAGGACCAAGGACACCAGAAGTCTCCACTGCTACAGGTAGCCAACTCTGTACCGATGGTAGTGAGTAGAGGGGTGGTCCTAGGACCAAGGACACCAGAAGTCTCCACTGCTACAGGTAGCCAACTCTGTACCGATGGTAGTGAGTAGAGGGGTGGTCCTAGGACCAAGGACACCAGAAGTCTCCACAGCTACAGGTAGCCAACTCTGTAACGATGGTAGTGAGTAGAGGGGTGGTCCTAGGACCAAGGACACCAGAAGTCTCCACTGCTACAGGTAGCCAACTCTGTACCGATGGTAGTGAGTAGAGGGGTGGTCCTAGGACCAAGGACACCAGAAGTCTCCACTGCTACAGGTAGCCAACTCTGTACCGATGGTAGTGAGTAGAGGGGTGGTCCTAGGACCAAGGACACCAGAAGTCTCCACTGCTACAGGTAGCCAACTCGGTGTCGATGGTAGTGAGTAGGGAGGTGGTCCTAGGACCAAGGACACCAGAAGTCTCCACTGCTACAGGTAGCCAACTCGGTGTCGATGGTAGTGAGTAGGGAGGTGGTCCTAGGACCAAGGACACCAGAAGTCTCCACTGCTACAGGTAGCCAACTCTGTACCGATGGTAGTGAGTAGAGGGGTGGTCCTAGGACCAAGGACACCAGAAGTCTCCACTGCTACAGGTAGCCAACTCGGTGTCGATGGTAGTGAGTAGGGAGGTGGTCCTAGGACCAAGGACACCAGAAGTCTCCACTGCTACAGGTAGCCAACTCTGTACCGATGGTAGTGAGTAGGGAGGTGGTCCTAGGACCAAGGACACCAGAAGTCTCCACTGCTACAGGTAGCCAACTCGGTGTCGATGGTAGTGAGTAGGGAGGAGGTCCTAGGACCAAGGACACTAGAAGTCTCCACTGCTACAGGTAGCCAACTCGGTGTCGATGGTAGTGAGTAGGGAGGAGGTCCTAGGACCAAGGACACCAGAAGTCTCCACTGCTACAGGTAGCCAACTCTGTACCGATGGTAGTGAGTAGAGGGGCGGTCCTAGGACCAAGGACACCAGAAGTCTCCACTGCTACAGGTAGCCAACTCTGTACCGATGGTAGTGAGTAGAGGGGCGGTCCTAGGACCAAGGACACCAGAAGTCTCCACTGCTACAGGTAGCCAACTCTGTACCGATGGTAGTGAGTAGAGGGGCGGTCCTAGGACCAAGGACACCAGAAGTCTCCACTGCTACAGGTAGCCAACTCTGTACCGATGGTAGTGAGTAGAGGGGTGGTCCTAGGACCAAGGACACCAGAAGTCTCCACTGCTACAGGTAGCCAACTCTGTACCGATGGTAGTGAGTAGAGGGGCGGTCCTAGGACCAAGGACACCAGAAGTCTCCACTGCTACAGGTAGCCAACTCTGTACCGATGGTAGTGAGTAGAGGGGCGGTCCTAGGACCAAGGACACCAGAAGTCTCCACTGCTACAGGTAGCCAACTCTGTACCGATGGTAGTGAGTAGGGAGGTGGTCCTAGGACCAAGGACACCAGAAGTCTCTACTGCTACAGGTAGCCAACTCTGTACCGATGGTAGTGAGTAGGGAGGTGGTCCTAGGACCAAGGACACCAGAAGTCTCCACTGCTACAGGTAGCCAACTCGGTGTCGATGGCGGTGAGTAGGGAGGCGGTCCTAGGACCAAGGACACCAGAAGTCTCCACTGCTACAGGTAGCCAACTCTGTACCGATGGTAGTGAGTAGAGGGGCGGTCCTAGGACCAAGGACACCAGAAGTCTCCACTGCTACAGGTAGCCAACTCTGTACCGATGGTAGTGAGTAGGGAGGTGGTCCTAGGACCAAGGACACCAGAAGTCTCTACTGCTACAGGTAGCCAACTCTGTACCGATGGTAGTGAGTAGGGAGGTGGTCCTAGGACCAAGGACACCAGAAGTCTCCACTGCTACAGGTAGCCAACTCGGCGTCGATGGTAGTGAGTAGAGGGGAGGTCCTAGGACCAAGGACACCAGAAGTCTCCACTGCTACAGGTAGCCAACTCTGTACCGATGGTAGTGAGTAGAGGGGCGGTCCTAGGACCAAGGACACCAGAAGTCTCCACTGCTACAGGTAGCCAACTCTGTACCGATGGTAGTGAGTAGGGAGGTGGTCCTAGGACCAAGGACACCAGAAGTCTCTACTGCTACAGGTAGCCAACTCTGTACCGATGGTAGTGAGTAGGGAGGTGGTCCTAGGACCAAGGACACCAGAAGTCTCCACTGCTACAGGTAGCCAACTCGGTGTCGATGGTAGTGAGTAGAGGGGAGGTCCTAGGACCAAGGACACCAGAAGTCTCCACTGCTACAGGTAGCCAACTCTGTACCGATGGTAGTGAGTAGAGGGGCGGTCCTAGGACCAAGGACACCGGAAGTCTCCACTGCTACAGGTAGCCAACTCTGTACCGATGGTAGTGAGTAGGGAGGTGGTCCTAGGACCAAGGACACCAGAAGTCTCCATTGCTACAGGTAGCCAACTCTGTACCGATGGTAGTGAGTAGAGGGGTGGTCCTAGGACCAAGGACACCAGAAGTCTCCACTGCTACAGGTAGCCAACTCGGTGTCGATGGTAGTGAGTAGAGGGGTGGTCCTAGGACCAAGGACACCAGAAGTCTCCACTGCTACAGGTAGCCAACTCTGTACCGATGGTAGTGAGTAGGGAGGTGGTCCTAGGACCAAGGACACTAGAAGTCTCCACTGCTACAGGTAGCCAACTCTGTACCGATGGTAGTGAGTAGAGGGGTGGTCCTAGGACCAAGGACACCAGAAGTCTCCACTGCTACAGGTAGCCAACTCGGTGTCGATGGTGGTGAGTAGAGGGGCGGTCCTAGGACCAAGGACACCAGAAGTCCCCACTGCTACAGGTAGCCAACTCGGTGTCGATGGTAGTGAGTAGAGGGGTGGTCCTAGGACCAAGGACACCAGAAGTCTCCACTGCTACAGGTAGCCAACTCTGTACCGATGGTAGTGAGTAGGGAGGTGGTCCTAGGACCAAGGACACCAGAAGTCTCCACTGCTACAGGTAGCCAACTCGGTGTCGATGGTAGTGAGTAGAGGGGCGGTCCTAGGACCAAGGACACCAGAAGTCTCCACTGCTACAGGTAGCCAACTCGGTGTCGATGGTGGTGAGTAGAGGGGCGGTCCTAGGACCAAGGACACCAGAAGTCTCCACTGCTACAGGTAGCCAACTCTGTACCGATGGTAGTGAGTAGAGGGGTGGTCCTAGGACCAAGGACACCAGAAGTCTCCACTGCTACAGGTAGCCAACTCGGTGTCGATGGTAGTGAGTAGAGGGGTGGTCCTAGGACCAAGGACACCAGAAGTCTCCACTGCTACAGGTAGCCAACTCTGTACCGATGGTAGTGAGTAGGGAGGTGGTCCTAGGACCAAGGACACCAGAAGTCTCCACTGCTACAGGTAGCCAACTCGGTGTCGATGGTAGTGAGTAGAGGGGTGGTCCTAGGACCAAGGACACCAGAAGTCTCCACTGCTACAGGTAGCCAACTCTGTACCGATGGTAGTGAGTCGGGAGGTGGTCCTAGGACCAAGGACACCAGAAGTCTCCACTGCTACAGGTAGCCAACTCGGTGTCGATGGTAGTGAGTAGAGGGGTGGTCCTAGGACCAAGGACACCAGAAGTCTCCACTGCTACAGGTAGCCAACTCTGTAACGATGGTAGTGAGTAGAGGGGTGGTCCTAGGACCAAGGACACCAGAAGTCTCCACTGCTACAGGTAGCCAACTCTGTACCGATGGTAGTGAGTAGGGAGGTGGTCCTAGGACCAAGGACACCAGAAGTCTCCACTGCTACAGGTAGCCAACTCTGTACCGATGGTAGTGAGTAGAGGGGTGGTCCTAGGACCAAGGACACCAGAAGTCTCCACTGCTACAGGTAGCCAACTCTGTACCGATGGTAGTGAGTAGAGGGGTGGTCCTAGGACCAAGGACACCAGAAGTCTCCACTGCTAGAGGTAGCCAACTCTGTACCGATGGTAGTGAGTAGGGAGGTGGTCCTAGGACCAAGGACACCGGAAGTCTCCACTGCTACAGGTAGCCAGCTCTGTACCGATGGTAGTGAGTAGAGGGGTGGTCCTAGGACCAAGGACACCAGAAGTCTCCACTGCTACAGGTAGCCAACTCTGTAACGATGGTAGTGAGTAGAGGGGTGGTCCTAGGACCAAGGACACCAGAAGTCTCCACTGCTACAGGTAGCCAACTCTGTAACGATGGTAGTGAGTAGAGGGGTGGTCCTAGGACCAAGGACACCAGAAGTCTCCACTGCTACAGGTAGCCAACTCTGTACCGATGGTAGTGAGTAGGGAGGTGGTCCTAGGACCAAGGACACCAGAAGTCTCCACTGCTACAGGTAGCCAACTCTGTACCGATGGTAGTGAGTAGAGGGGTGGTCCTAGGACCAAGGACACCAGAAGTCTCCACTGCTACAGGTAGCCAACTCTGTACCGATGGTAGTGAGTAGAGGGGTGGTCCTAGGACCAAGGACACCAGAAGTCTCCACTGCTACAGGTAGCCAACTCTGTACCGATGGTAGTGAGTAGGGAGGTGGTCCTAGGACCAAGGACACAGGAAGTCTCCACTGCTACAGGTAGCCAACTCTGTACCGATGGTAGTGAGTAGAGGGGTGGTCCTAGGACCAAGGACACCAGAAGTCTCCACTGCTACAGGTAGCCAACTCTGTACCGATGGTAGTGAGTAGAGGGGTGGTCCTAGGACCAAGGACACCAGAAGTCTCCACTGCTACAGGTAGCCAACTCTGTAACGATGGTAGTGAGTAGAGGGGTGGTCCTAGGACCAAGGACACCAGAAGTCTCCACTGCTACAGGTAGCCAACTCTGTAACGATGGTAGTGAGTAGAGTGGTGGTCCTAGGACCAAGGACACCAGAAGTCTCCACTGCTACAGGTAGCCAACTCTGTACCGATGGTAGTGAGTAGGGAGGTGGTCCTAGGACCAAGGACACCAGAAGTCTCCACTGCTACAGGTAGCCAACTCTGTACCGATGGTAGTGAGTAGAGGGGTGGTCCTAGGACCAAGGACACCAGAAGTCTCCACTGCTACAGGTAGCCAACTCTGTACCGATGGTAGTGAGTAGGGAGGCGGTCCTAGGGCCAAGGACACCAGAAGTCTCCACTGCTACAGGTAGCCAACTCTGTACCGATGGTAGTGAGTAGGGAGGTGGTCCTAGGACCAAGGACACCAGAAGTCTCCACTGCTACAGGTAGCCAAATCTGTACCGATGGTAGTGAGTAGAGGGGAGGTCCTAGGGCCAAGGACACCAGAAGTCTCCACTGCTACAGGTAGCCAACTCTGTACCGATGGTAGTGAGTAGGGAGGTGGTCCTAGGACCAAGGACACCAGAAGTCTCCACTGCTACGGGTAGCCAACTCTGTACCGATGGTAGTGAGTAGAGGGGTGGTCCTAGGACCAAGGACACCAGAAGTCTCCACTGCTACAGGTAGCCAACTCTGTACCGATGGTAGTGAGTAGAGGGGTGGTCCTAGGACCAAGGACACCAGAAGTCTCCACTGCTACAGGTAGCCAACTCTGTAACGATGGTAGTGAGTAGAGGGGTGGTCCTAGGACCAAGGACACCAGAAGTCTCCACTGCTACAGGTAGCCAACTCTGTACCGATGGTAGTGAGTAGAGGGGCGGTCCTAGGACCAAGGACACCAGAAGTCTCCACTGCTACAGGTAGCCAACTCTGTACCGATGGTAGTGAGTAGGGAGGTGGTCCTAGGACCAAGGACACCAGAAGTCTCCACTGCTACAGGTAACCAACTCTGTACCGATGGTAGTGAGTAGGGAGGTGGTCCTAGGACCAAGGACACCAGAAGTCTCCACTGCTACAGGTAGCCAACTCTGTACCGATGGTAGTGAGTAGGGAGGTGGTCCTAGGACCAAGGACACCAGAAGTCTCCACTGCTACAGGTAGCCAACTCTGTACCGATGGTAGTGAGTAGGGAGGTGGTCCTAGGACCAAGGACACCAGAAGTCTCCACTGCTACAGGTAGCCAACTCTGTACCGATGGCGGTGAGTAGGGAGGTG
This sequence comes from Eledone cirrhosa, assembly GCA_964016885.1. Classification (NCBI taxonomy): domain Eukaryota; kingdom Metazoa; phylum Mollusca; class Cephalopoda; order Octopoda; family Eledonidae; genus Eledone; species Eledone cirrhosa. The sequence goes on from OZ024742.1 coordinate 19,459,248, forward strand.
GTCCTAGGACCAAGGACACCACAAGTCTCCACTGCTACAGGTAGCCAACTCTGTACCGATGGTAGTGAGTAGGGAGGTGGTCCTAGGGCCAAGGACACCAGAAGTCTCCACTGCTACAGGTAGCCAACTCCGTACCGATGGTAATGAGTAGAGGGGCGGTCCTAGGGCCAAGGACACCAGAATCTCCACTGCTACAGGTAGCCAACTCCGTACCGATGGTAGTGAGTAGGGAGGCGGTCCTAGGGCCAAGGACACCAGAAGTCTCCACTGCTACAGGTAACCAACTCCGTACCGATGGTAGTGAGTAGAGAGGTGGTCCTAGGACCAAGGACACCAGAAGTCTCCACTGCTACAGGTAGCCAACTCTGTACCGATGGTAGTGAGTAGAGGGGCGGTCCTAGGACCAAGGACACCAGAAGTCTCCACTGCTACAGGTAGCCAACTCTGTACCGATGGTAGTGAGTAGGGAGGCGGTCCTAGGACCAAGGACACCAGAAGTCTCCACTGCTACAGGTAGCCAACTCTGTACCGATGGTAGTGAGTAGGGAGGCGGTCCTAGGGCCAACGACACCAGAAGTCTCCACTGCTACAGGTAGCCAACTCTGTACCGATGGTAGTGAGTAGAGGGGTGGTCCTGGGGCCAAGGACACCAGAAGTCTCCACTACTACAGGTAGCCAACTCTGTACCGATGGTAGTGAGTAGGGAGGCGGTCCTAGGGCCAAGGACACCAGAAGTCTCCACTGCTACAGGTAGCCAACTCTGTACCGATGGTAGTGAGTAGAGGGGTGGTCCTAGGACCAAGGACACCAGAAGTCTCCACTGCTACAGGTAGCCAACTCTGTAACGATGGTAGTGAGTAGAGGGGTGGTCCTAGGACCAAGGACACCAGAAGTCTCCACTGCTACAGGTAGCCAACTCTGTACCGATGGTAGTGAGTAGAGGGGTGGTCCTAGGACCAAGGACACCAGAAGTCTCCACTGCTACAGGTAGCCAACTCTGTACCGATGGTAGTGAGTAGAGGGGTGGTCCTAGGACCAAGGACACCAGAAGTCTCCACTGCTACAGGTAGCCAACTCTGTAACGATGGTAGTGAGTAGAGGGGTGGTCCTAGGACCAAGGACACCAGAAGTCTCCACTGCTACAGGTAGCCAACTCTGTACCGATGGTAGTGAGTAGAGGGGTGGTCCTAGGACCAAGGACACCAGAAGTCTCCACTGCTACAGGTAGCCAACTCTGTACCGATGGTAGTGAGTAGAGGGGTGGTCCTAGGACCAAGGACACCAGAAGTCTCCACTGCTACAGGTAGCCAACTCTGTACCGATGGTAGTGAGTAGAGGGGTGGTCCTAGGACCAAGGACACCAGAAGTCTCCACAGCTACAGGTAGCCAACTCTGTAACGATGGTAGTGAGTAGAGGGGTGGTCCTAGGACCAAGGACACCAGAAGTCTCCACTGCTACAGGTAGCCAACTCTGTACCGATGGTAGTGAGTAGAGGGGTGGTCCTAGGACCAAGGACACCAGAAGTCTCCACTGCTACAGGTAGCCAACTCTGTACCGATGGTAGTGAGTAGAGGGGTGGTCCTAGGACCAAGGACACCAGAAGTCTCCACTGCTACAGGTAGCCAACTCGGTGTCGATGGTAGTGAGTAGGGAGGTGGTCCTAGGACCAAGGACACCAGAAGTCTCCACTGCTACAGGTAGCCAACTCGGTGTCGATGGTAGTGAGTAGGGAGGTGGTCCTAGGACCAAGGACACCAGAAGTCTCCACTGCTACAAGTAGCCAACTCTGTACCGATGGTAGTGAGTAGAGGGGTGGTCCTAGGACCAAGGACACCAGAAGTCTCCACTGCTACAGGTAGCCAACTCGGTGTCGATGGTAGTGAGTAGGGAGGTGGTCCTAGGACCAAGGACACCAGAAGTCTCCACTGCTACAGGTAGCCAACTCTGTACCGATGGTAGTGAGTAGGGAGGTGGTCCTAGGACCAAGGACACCAGAAGTCTCCACTGCCACAGGTAGCCAACTCGGTGTCGATGGTAGTGAGTAGGGAGGAGGTCCTAGGACCAAGGACACTAGAAGTCTCCACTGCTACAGGTAGCCAACTCGGTGTCGATGGTAGTGAGTAGGGAGGAGGTCCTAGGACCAAGGACACCAGAAGTCTCCACTGCTACAGGTAGCCAACTCTGTACCGATGGTAGTGAGTAGAGGGGCGGTCCTAGGACCAAGGACACCAGAAGTCTCCACTGCTACAGGTAGCCAACTCTGTACCGATGGTAGTGAGTAGAGGGGCGGTCCTAGGACCAAGGACACCAGAAGTCTCCACTGCTACAGGTAGCCAACTCTGTACCGATGGTAGTGAGTAGAGGGGCGGTCCTAGGACCAAGGACACCAGAAGTCTCCACTGCTACAGGTAGCCAACTCTGTACCGATGGTAGTGAGTAGAGGGGTGGTCCTAGGACCAAGGACACCAGAAGTCTCCACTGCTACAGGTAGCCAACTCTGTACCGATGGTAGTGAGTAGAGGGGCGGTCCTAGGACCAAGGACACCAGAAGTCTCCACTGCTACAGGTAGCCAACTCTGTACCGATGGTAGTGAGTAGAGGGGCGGTCCTAGGACCAAGGACACCAGAAGTCTCCACTGCTACAGGTAGCCAACTCTGTACCGATGGTAGTGAGTAGGGAGGTGGTCCTAGGACCAAGGACACCAGAAGTCTCTACTGCTACAGGTAGCCAACTCTGTACCGATGGTAGTGAGTAGGGAGGTGGTCCTAGGACCAAGGACACCAGAAGTCTCCACTGCTACAGGTAGCCAACTCGGTGTCGATGGCGGTGAGTAGGGAGGCGGTCCTAGGACCAAGGACACCAGAAGTCTCCACTGCTACAGGTAGCCAACTCTGTACCGATGGTAGTGAGTAGAGGGGCGGTCCTAGGACCAAGGACACCAGAAGTCTCCACTGCTACAGGTAGCCAACTCTGTACCGATGGTAGTGAGTAGGGAGGTGGTCCTAGGACCAAGGACACCAGAAGTCTCTACTGCTACAGGTAGCCAACTCTGTACCGATGGTAGTGAGTAGGGAGGTGGTCCTAGGACCAAGGACACCAGAAGTCTCCACTGCTACAGGTAGCCAACTCGGCGTCGATGGTAGTGAGTAGAGGGGAGGTCCTAGGACCAAGGACACCAGAAGTCTCCACTGCTACAGGTAGCCAACTCTGTACCGATGGTAGTGAGTAGAGGGGCGGTCCTAGGACCAAGGACACCAGAAGTCTCCACTGCTACAGGTAGCCAACTCTGTACCGATGGTAGTGAGTAGGGAGGTGGTCCTAGGACCAAGGACACCAGAAGTCTCTACTGCTACAGGTAGCCAACTCTGTACCGATGGTAGTGAGTAGGGAGGTGGTCCTAGGACCAAGGACACCAGAAGTCTCCACTGCTACAGGTAGCCAACTCGGTGTCGATGGTAGTGAGTAGAGGGGAGGTCCTAGGACCAAGGACACCAGAAGTCTCCACTGCTACAGGTAGCCAACTCTGTACCGATGGTAGTGAGTAGAGGGGCGGTCCTAGGACCAAGGACACCGGAAGTCTCCACTGCTACAGGTAGCCAACTCTGTACCGATGGTAGTGAGTAGGGAGGTGGTCCTAGGACCAAGGACACCAGAAGTCTCCATTGCTACAGGTAGCCAACTCTGTACCGATGGTAGTGAGTAGAGGGGTGGTCCTAGGACCAAGGACACCAGAAGTCTCCACTGCTACAGGTAGCCAACTCGGTGTCGATGGTAGTGAGTAGAGGGGTGGTCCTAGGACCAAGGACACCAGAAGTCTCCACTGCTACAGGTAGCCAACTCTGTACCGATGGTAGTGAGTAGGGAGGTGGTCCTAGGACCAAGGACACTAGAAGTCTCCACTGCTACAGGTAGCCAACTCTGTACCGATGGTAGTGAGTAGAGGGGTGGTCCTAGGACCAAGGACACCAGAAGTCTCCACTGCTACAGGTAGCCAACTCGGTGTCGATGGTGGTGAGTAGAGGGGCGGTCCTAGGACCAAGGACACCAGAAGTCCCCACTGCTACAGGTAGCCAACTCGGTGTCGATGGTAGTGAGTAGAGGGGTGGTCCTAGGACCAAGGACACCAGAAGTCTCCACTGCTACAGGTAGCCAACTCTGTACCGATGGTAGTGAGTAGGGAGGTGGTCCTAGGACCAAGGACACCAGAAGTCTCCACTGCTACAGGTAGCCAACTCGGTGTCGATGGTAGTGAGTAGAGGGGCGGTCCTAGGACCAAGGACACCAGAAGTCTCCACTGCTACAGGTAGCCAACTCGGTGTCGATGGTGGTGAGTAGAGGGGCGGTCCTAGGACCAAGGACACCAGAAGTCTCCACTGCTACAGGTAGCCAACTCTGTACCGATGGTAGTGAGTAGAGGGGTGGTCCTAGGACCAAGGACACCAGAAGTCTCCACTGCTACAGGTAGCCAACTCGGTGTCGATGGTAGTGAGTAGAGGGGTGGTCCTAGGACCAAGGACACCAGAAGTCTCCACTGCTACAGGTAGCCAACTCTGTACCGATGGTAGTGAGTAGGGAGGTGGTCCTAGGACCAAGGACACCAGAAGTCTCCACTGCTACAGGTAGCCAACTCGGTGTCGATGGTAGTGAGTAGAGGGGTGGTCCTAGGACCAAGGACACCAGAAGTCTCCACTGCTACAGGTAGCCAACTCTGTACCGATGGTAGTGAGTCGGGAGGTGGTCCTAGGACCAAGGACACCAGAAGTCTCCACTGCTACAGGTAGCCAACTCGGTGTCGATGGTAGTGAGTAGAGGGGTGGTCCTAGGACCAAGGACACCAGAAGTCTCCACTGCTACAGGTAGCCAACTCTGTAACGATGGTAGTGAGTAGAGGGGTGGTCCTAGGACCAAGGACACCAGAAGTCTCCACTGCTACAGGTAGCCAACTCTGTACCGATGGTAGTGAGTAGGGAGGTGGTCCTAGGACCAAGGACACCAGAAGTCTCCACTGCTACAGGTAGCCAACTCTGTACCGATGGTAGTGAGTAGAGGGGTGGTCCTAGGACCAAGGACACCAGAAGTCTCCACTGCTACAGGTAGCCAACTCTGTACCGATGGTAGTGAGTAGAGGGGTGGTCCTAGGACCAAGGACACCAGAAGTCTCCACTGCTAGAGGTAGCCAACTCTGTACCGATGGTAGTGAGTAGGGAGGTGGTCCTAGGACCAAGGACACCGGAAGTCTCCACTGCTACAGGTAGCCAGCTCTGTACCGATGGTAGTGAGTAGAGGGGTGGTCCTAGGACCAAGGACACCAGAAGTCTCCACTGCTACAGGTAGCCAACTCTGTAACGATGGTAGTGAGTAGAGGGGTGGTCCTAGGACCAAGGACACCAGAAGTCTCCACTGCTACAGGTAGCCAACTCTGTAACGATGGTAGTGAGTAGAGGGGTGGTCCTAGGACCAAGGACACCAGAAGTCTCCACTGCTACAGGTAGCCAACTCTGTACCGATGGTAGTGAGTAGGGAGGTGGTCCTAGGACCAAGGACACCAGAAGTCTCCACTGCTACAGGTAGCCAACTCTGTACCGATGGTAGTGAGTAGAGGGGTGGTCCTAGGACCAAGGACACCAGAAGTCTCCACTGCTACAGGTAGCCAACTCTGTACCGATGGTAGTGAGTAGAGGGGTGGTCCTAGGACCAAGGACACCAGAAGTCTCCACTGCTACAGGTAGCCAACTCTGTACCGATGGTAGTGAGTAGGGAGGTGGTCCTAGGACCAAGGACACAGGAAGTCTCCACTGCTACAGGTAGCCAACTCTGTACCGATGGTAGTGAGTAGAGGGGTGGTCCTAGGACCAAGGACACCAGAAGTCTCCACTGCTACAGGTAGCCAACTCTGTACCGATGGTAGTGAGTAGAGGGGTGGTCCTAGGACCAAGGACACCAGAAGTCTCCACTGCTACAGGTAGCCAACTCTGTAACGATGGTAGTGAGTAGAGGGGTGGTCCTAGGACCAAGGACACCAGAAGTCTCCACTGCTACAGGTAGCCAACTCTGTAACGATGGTAGTGAGTAGAGTGGTGGTCCTAGGACCAAGGACACCAGAAGTCTCCACTGCTACAGGTAGCCAACTCTGTACCGATGGTAGTGAGTAGGGAGGTGGTCCTAGGACCAAGGACACCAGAAGTCTCCACTGCTACAGGTAGCCAACTCTGTACCGATGGTAGTGAGTAGAGGGGTGGTCCTAGGACCAAGGACACCAGAAGTCTCCACTGCTACAGGTAGCCAACTCTGTACCGATGGTAGTGAGTAGGGAGGCGGTCCTAGGGCCAAGGACACCAGAAGTCTCCACTGCTACAGGTAGCCAACTCTGTACCGATGGTAGTGAGTAGGGAGGTGGTCCTAGGACCAAGGACACCAGAAGTCTCCACTGCTACAGGTAGCCAAATCTGTACCGATGGTAGTGAGTAGAGGGGAGGTCCTAGGGCCAAGGACACCAGAAGTCTCCACTGCTACAGGTAGCCAACTCTGTACCGATGGTAGTGAGTAGGGAGGTGGTCCTAGGACCAAGGACACCAGAAGTCTCCACTGCTACGGGTAGCCAACTCTGTACCGATGGTAGTGAGTAGAGGGGTGGTCCTAGGACCAAGGACACCAGAAGTCTCCACTGCTACAGGTAGCCAACTCTGTACCGATGGTAGTGAGTAGAGGGGTGGTCCTAGGACCAAGGACACCAGAAGTCTCCACTGCTACAGGTAGCCAACTCTGTAACGATGGTAGTGAGTAGAGGGGTGGTCCTAGGACCAAGGACACCAGAAGTCTCCACTGCTACAGGTAGCCAACTCTGTACCGATGGTAGTGAGTAGAGGGGCGGTCCTAGGACCAAGGACACCAGAAGTCTCCACTGCTACAGGTAGCCAACTCTGTACCGATGGTAGTGAGTAGGGAGGTGGTCCTAGGACCAAGGACACCAGAAGTCTCCACTGCTACAGGTAACCAACTCTGTACCGATGGTAGTGAGTAGGGAGGTGGTCCTAGGACCAAGGACACCAGAAGTCTCCACTGCTACAGGTAGCCAACTCTGTACCGATGGTAGTGAGTAGGGAGGTGGTCCTAGGACCAAGGACACCAGAAGTCTCCACTGCTACAGGTAGCCAACTCTGTACCGATGGTAGTGAGTAGGGAGGTGGTCCTAGGACCAAGGACACCAGAAGTCTCCACTGCTACAGGTAGCCAACTCTGTACCGATGGCGGTGAGTAGGGAGGTGGTCCTAGGACCAAGGACACCACAAGTCTCCACTGCTACAGGTAGCCAACTCTGTACCGATGGTAGTGAGTAGGGAGGTGGTCCTAGGGCCAAGGACACCAGAAGTCTCCACTGCTACAGGTAGCCAACTCCGTACCGATGGTAATGAGTAGAGGGGCGGTCCTAGGGCCAAGGACACCAGAATCTCCACTGCTACAGGTAGCCAACTCCGTACCGATGGTAGTGAGTAGGGAGGCGGTCCTAGGGCCAAGGACACCAGAAGTCTCCACTGCTACAGGTAACCAACTCCGTACCGATGGTAGTGAGTAGAGAGGTGGTCCTAGGACCAAGGACACCAGAAGTCTCCACTGCTACAGGTAGCCAACTCTGTACCGATGGTAGTGAGTAGAGGGGCGGTCCTAGGACCAAGGACACCAGAAGTCTCCACTGCTACAGGTAGCCAACTCTGTACCGATGGTAGTGAGTAGGGAGGCGGTCCTAGGACCAAGGACACCAGAAGTCTCCACTGCTACAGGTAGCCAACTCTGTACCGATGGTAGTGAGTAGGGAGGCGGTCCTAGGGCCAACGACACCAGAAGTCTCCACTGCTACAGGTAGCCAACTCTGTACCGATGGTAGTGAGTAGAGGGGTGGTCCTGGGGCCAAGGACACCAGAAGTCTCCACTACTACAGGTAGCCAACTCTGTACCGATGGTAGTGAGTAGGGAGGCGGTCCTAGGGCCAAGGACACCAGAAGTCTCCACTGCTACAGGTAGCCAACTCTGTACCGATGGTAGTGAGTAGGGAGGTGGTCCTGGGGCCAAGGACACCAGAAGTCTCCACTGCTACAGGTAGCCAACTCTGTACCGATGGTAGTGAGTAGAGGGGCGGTCCTAGGACCAAGGACACCAGAAGTCTCCACTGCTACAGGTAGCCAACTCTGTACCGATGGTAGTGAGTAGAGGGGCGGTCCTAGGGCCAAGGACACCAGAAGTCTCCACTGCTACAGGTAGCCAACTCTGTACCGATGGTAGTGAGTAGAGGGGTGGTCCTGGGGCCAAGGACACTAGAAGTCTCCACTGCTACAGGTAGCCAACTCTGTACCGATGGTAGTGAGTAGAGGGGTGGTCCTGGGGCCAAGGACACCAGAGGTCTCCAATGCTACAGGTAGCCAACTCTGTACCGATGGTAGTGAGTAGAGGGGTCGTCCTGGGGCCAAGGACACCAGAAGTCTCCACTGCTACAGGTAGCCAACTCTGTACCGATGGTAGTGAGTAGAGGGGCGGTCCTAGGACCAAGGACACCAGAAGTCTCCACTGCTACAGGTAGCCAACTCTGTACCGATGGTAGTGAGTAGGGAGGTGGTCCTAGGACCAAGGACACCAGAAGTCTCCACTGCTACAGGTAGCCAACTCTGTACCGATGGTAGTGAGTAGAGGGGTGGTCCTGGGGCCAAGGACACCAGAAGTCTCCACTGCTACAGGTAGCCAACTCTGTACCGATGGTAGTGAGTAGAGGGGTGGTCCTGGGGCCAAGGACACCAGAAGTCTCCACTGCTACAGGTAGCCAACTCTGTACCGATGGTAGTGAGTAGGGAGGCGGTCCTGGGGCCAAGGACACCAGAAGTCTCCACTGCTACAGGTAGCCAACTCCGTACCGATGGTAGTGAGTAGGGAGGCGGTCCTAGGGCCAAGGACACCAGAAGTCTCCACTGCTACAGGCTTGATCACAAACCAGTCGAAGAGCGACCGATATTTGGAGGGTTTACCCTCCTCTGCCCAAAGTTCATCAGGACCTGGAATAAATAATAAACAGGAAGAACAGATAAAAGAGGAAGGGGGTTTAAATCAAATATTGAATAAACGGGCAAGGGGAACGAGTGTGGTTCTCCGACAATTTTCCTTTCATGAACTCACGTCTAAACTTGTAACTTGCCAGGAGACGGTAGTATTAACAATTAGATAACTAAACTGTTGTTATCTCTAGTTATGGTGTCAGCAAGTTCTTCTATATTTTATATATCTTCTATCCTTTTTCTTGCCAAACTAAACATTACCCGAAAGATGAGAGGAAACATTGATTTCTGTGATAGACACCAGTTGGAAATAGCAGAGACCTCTTTATTTTACTATTTACATCTATGGTCTGTTGACTATCAGAACCTCTCTCCTCTCTCAATATATATATATATATAATCTTTCTCTCACTCTCTCTCTCTATCTTCCTGTTCCTCCCTCTCCTTCTCGCTCTCTATTTTCCTCTGTCTCTCTCTCTCTCTCTCACTCTCTCACTCACCCTCTATCTCTCTCTCTCTCCTTTTGTCTCTCTTTCCTCTCTCTCAATATATATATATATATATATATATATAATATTCCTCTCACCCCTCTCTATCTTCTTGTTCCTCCCTCTCCTTCTGTCTCTGTTTACCTTTTACATACACATATATATATATATAAGAGAGGGAGAGAAGATAAAAAAGGATTTTTTTCTTTCCCTGTCTCCCTCCCCTCTCACTTCCTCTTTATCTTGTCCCTCCTTCTCTCTCGCTGTCACTCACCCCCCCCCCTCTCTCTCTCTCATATGTTAACCCAGGCTTTCTTTCTGTTCTTTGTATGTCGCAGAAACTATACAATAATTAGTAGACAACCATATTTAAGCAGTCAGGAATATCGGTTGTGTTAACAGACGGCTTTAATAACATATGAAGCATTCAATACAGGTGTATTAATATCAACGGATATTCAGAATAGAATAAACCTTTACCTATCTATAACTCAAATATTTTAATAGTAGTGGTGGTGGTGGTGGTAGTGGTGGTGGTGGTAGTATAAAGATAACACAAAATTCCGGTTGTGATTGGAATGGTCCTCCGTTGGTTTCGTCGAGGAATGTTCAGGTTAGTCGATTAATGACACAGCCTTTTAATGAAATTAACGTGTATCTTGTTGAACATTCAACAGACGCGTGTACTCGCAATAATATACTCAGGGAGATTCGGTGTGAGACTGTGTGAAAAGACAGGCCATTTGAATTAGACGTACAGTCCTTCCTACGGGCTTCTGAAATGTTTCTGTCTACTTAAGTTCACTAACAGGTCATGGGACGACGACACGAGACTATAAATGAGACTTTCCCCAAGATACCTCGCCATGGGATCGAACTCGGAACCTAATGATTGCGGAGCGAACTGCTTAAACATTCCACACTTTTGCCTCCACAACGTTTAGGATTGCAATTAAGATATATTTTCCATCCTCTACCACTCCTTGCTTCATCCTTTATTACCTCTACCACTGCTTGCTTCATCCTTTATTACCTCTACCACTGCTTACCACACTCTTTATGACCTCACCCATTCTTTACCTCATTCATTAAGTCTTCCGTCATTCCTATAAGACTTCTACCAACTCAGTCTTTTAAAGCTTCTACTAATTTTTGTCCCAGTCTTTAAGGATTCAACCTGATTATTTACTGCTTTTGCAAATAAAAGGATGGCGATGGTCATCTAGAAACACATAGGGTAATGAGGCTGGTTGCTTGCAAACAGATCGAATATTATTATTATTTGATATAAAACTCACGAATGCATTTACGTATCCGCTATGTTAGAGCGAAAAACCAAATTCTAATTTTATTTTTAAATATTATTCTTTTGAGGTATGTAGTAGAAGACTTCGCATCTGAAAAGAGAGTAACAGCCCTGAAATATCATGTTAAAATATACTGGGTAAAGCATTACTTTGTTTTGTTTTATTTGTCATCATGTACCCTTCGTATTTTCTACCGCATTGTACCTGCTTTAAAAAAATGATTTGGCCTTTTATTATTATGTTGTTTACTTTTGTTTTTAGAACTGTCTAACGCCAGAGCCGGATTACCGAAAGGAGCAATGTGAGAAGTTTAATAGGCGAACATTTGCTGGGAAAAGCTACGTCTGGAAGTCTTTTATTGACCGTAAGTATTCTGGAATGTTAGCAGAAGCTGGTGAGATCTAAGAAACATATATTACATGGTTAGAATACATAAGAGAACAGCCTACATAGAGATATATCTCATTCCAGGTACGGAGAATAACACACGAGGGTAAGGGTGATAGATCTGGTCTGGTGGTAGCTATTTAGAGAGATGAGGGGATGATTTAGCGCAGATTGACAATGACTGACTTTGTACCCGTAGTATAAAGGGGTTATATGACGTCACCAAAGCCGGTGACTTTAGAGAGAGTTTGAGTGCGATAGAATTTAAAATAGTAAAACAACTACGAATGGTAAGAGGATTTGAAACAAATGATTGAGAAGGCTGATAGGGTAGAGAGATATTTAAACATTAGTTGACAAATTAATAAAATAAAAAGCCCCTAAGTTCTGACGGAATCGTAAGGGTGCCATCAGGACACACGGCGTATATTGGGCATTTTAAACCTGGCAGAGTGTTTCCTCTCTTGATCGGAAGGCAGCCGCTTTCTTCCAGTGAGAGAGAGAGAGAGACTACATAAATGTCAAGTCGCCAACTGCTTAAAGTGGGATTTATCCAGTACTTTGTAAGAGAGGGACTATTTGACTATATGGCGACGATATGCTGAACAAAACAATGTGTTGGTATTTTATACATACAAAATAACTTTCATAAAATACGCCTGGTATTTTGTTATACAAAACAAACTAAATATTCATATTCAGCTAGCTTTAATGGAATCTAAATAAATATTAAATTCTTTGCCTCTTTCTTAACGTGTTCAGTATTTCTGCTCTATTTCATCCAGACTCATTTTTATTGAATTTTTATTTCACGTCTGCCATATTACCTATTATTAATAGTAGTAGAATGTTTTTTTAGTCACCAGTCACTTTACACTAAAAGCAGATAGTAAATGTTAAACTCGGTGCTTAGACCATTCATAAAAATGCATGCATTTCAGTATGAGTTTGTGTGTGGTTTCTGTGAAGTTCATTGATCAAAATTTATGAATGGGAATATTTTTCAATGGAATATATTTGTATACTCAGTCTATTGCTTAACATAGAAAAATATCTGAAAAAAAAATATTTATGAGAAAAAAATTATATTATTTTCGGTCACAATTAATTGAGTGTAAATCTCTACAATGACTTCTGACCTTCTAAACAACCAATTTCACCCTATACATACTCCTACCTATATCTCAGTCCTCAGTCTATCACTTTTGCACATTTCATAATCATTGCTAACAATATCACCCAATACTCACACCTACTTACGTTTGTAGTCATTGGTTTATTGTAGAAGCTATAGCTAATATTTTACAAGGTGGTGGATTGACAGTATCGGTAGAACGTCGGACGACATGCTTTGTGGCATATAGTTATTTCCCTTTCTGTTCTGAGCTCAAATCCCCCTGGGGTCGATAAAATAAAGTACCACAAATATTTGGGCGGTGAATTGGCAGTATTGGTAGAGCATCAGACATCATTCTTTGCGGCATATAATCACTGGTCTTTACGTTCTAGGTTCCAATCATTGAATTAAATATACTGAGAGTCACTTAACTATAATCCTTAAGGTCCAGACTCTTTCAGGGGGTCACCTATTGATAACAATACATCATGATGATTCTTTTAATATTTCAGTTTTAAAAATAGCAAATTTCTAAATTGCTATTTTCTAAATTGCGTGAAAGCGCATGGCTTAGTGGTTAGAGGAATGGGCTTGCAATCGAAAGGTTTTGAGTTCAATTCTCGGACCGAGTGATGTGTTGTTTCCTTGAGCAAGACACTTTATTTCACGTTGCTCCAGTTTACTCAGCTGTAGAAATGAGATGATAGGACTGAGGTCCCTATCATTAAATCACCCAAGACACCTCCAACGAGATATACCTTGGAGGAGGCAGCTAAACCTGCATAGGTATGAGCTGTAACAACAACGAAAACAACAATTTGCTAAGCATTTAATAAAATTAACATTTCATAATTTTCTCAGGGAAATATTTTTCAGTTTTTGTTTACAATAAGTGTTGTGTTGTGGCCCTTATGCCTATGAATAACTGTATAACATATACATGAATATTTAAATGTAATAAAATATTTCAAAAGTAAAAGAATTTATCGACATGAATCAAAGGTTGGGAACTGCTTATGTAGTCCCGAGGAATGAAAGAGTTCTTTGAAATGTCTGCTTCAACATGTATGTATGGACACTTGTTGGAATCGTAGAGGTGCCGTCATGACATACGGCGTTTGGTGGGCAATGTTAACATCTGGTGAAGCCCATCTCCTCCCCAGGTCTCAGTACAGTCGGTTTCTCCCAGAGAAGGAAAGACAGAGAGTGATAGAGAGGAGGTGAGAAAGATATATAGAAGAAGAATTAACCTCATTAGATTGACAGTATCGGTAGAGGGACGGAGGTCATACTTTGCAGCAGAGAATTATGGTCCTTTACGGTCTGAGTTCAAATCCCGCCGAGGTTAACTTTGCCTTTCATCCTTACGGGGTAGGTAAAATTAAGTACCAGTCATGCACTGGGTCGATTTCATCGACTTTCCCCTCTCTCTAAATTGTTGGCTTTGTGCCTATAGTAAAAACCATTATCAATTCACCATCAACCTATTATATTGAAGTTTAATGTAACCATTTGGGTCATTGGAACGCCAATGAAGTTTTCATTTTACTCTAGACGTTCGACGTAGATACGCAAGTATAATTTTCTTTACTCAACTCCGTATTTGTGAGAGAAATTAATAGGATGAGGCGAAGTTAATGAGAACTTGTCAATTATATAGAGCCCCCTGCTATTTACAAGTCATCTGTACTTTTACATTCATTAGATTCATATCTAGGAAGGCAACAATATTAGAGTCCATCTTTCTACAGCGGTATATATATATATATATATATATATATATACAGTATATACATACATTAAGACCTTTCTTACTATATTAAACGTGAAAATAACATATATCTTCATTGAACCTCATCGTCGTTTTTTCAGTATACATTTCTCACACACACACACCTATATATATATATATATATATATACGAAAATAGTTAGGACCCCGACGGCTGAGCTCCAGCCGTTTCGATAGCTATATATATATATATATATATATATATATATAGTGGTAGAACACTGGAAGGTAATATCCGTAGTGGTAGAGCACTCAGTCCATGGGACGAGTTAGGTGGAAGTGGTTACACAACAGTTAGTTCACCATACCTAGAACAATTGTTTCACCTTAGCGGATCTTCATTACGAGCTGAGGATCCGCTAGTGTGAAACAATTGTTCTCAGTATGGTGAACTAACTGTTGTGTAACCACTTCTATATATATATATATATATATATATATATATCTATATATATATATGCAGATGTTTCTACATTCGACTCAGCTGGGGAAAGTGAGTTGTACCTATAATTCACACAGTGTTCCACGCCGAATTCTGTGTCAAGGGTACACGTGTCTGTGGATTGCGCGTTAATTTCACGAACAGACTTCCTTTGATCAGATAATTTCAATACTCGCTGACGAAAACGACGGAAGTTCAACACGACACACAAATCTATCCATCCATAAATACATAGACACACACACGCACATACACACACATATATTCTTACACTCACACACACAAACGCATCCGTTGGTTTCAGTGCAATTAATGCAGATGTAAAATGTGTTCAGTACTTTATGTGATATTGTGATTCAAAGGTGAAGCCGTGAAGACAAGGGGCAGAAGATGACTAGCTACCGGGCATTGGCTGGGATCGCTGTATATATATTATATATATATGTGTGTGTGTGTGTATAAACAAGGACACCCTATATATATATATATATATATATATAGGGTGTCCTTGTTTAAGTATGCATACATTTCTTTTGGGGGGAGGAATCCTGTGTATATACATACACACACACACACACATATATATATATATATATATATATATATATATATATATATATATATATATATATATATATATATATATATATATATATACGGCGTGGAACACTGTGTGAATTATAGGTACAACTCACTTTCCCCAGCTGAGTCGAATGTAGAAACTCAACACGCCTCTGGGAATCGAACGCAATACCTTACGTTTGAGAGCAAATACCCCCAGTGTCATATTTGCTATTTATTCTGCTGGGGTCACTAAACTTGTTTATTTAGGTCTCAGTCAATCACCTGAAACTCTTTGTCTTTGTTTTCGTCTCACTCAACACAACAGGAAATTTGATTCAAACTGAAATTATTTAAACCTCCAGTTTTATTAGTTTGCTGCGTAAGAATACATAAACGGGAAATAAACAGCAACCAATATAAACGACTCGAGACTGAGTTTGGCTTTCATTTACTTATTTATTTAATCTAAAATTACAAGTTACGAGTAATTCATAACTGGTGTGATTATTGTGAAAACTGCGTCGTTAGTTGAAGCTGTTTAGATGTGACGTTTTAATTAAACTTATGGCTTCATATTATGTGTACAAATATCTGAAGTTCACCAAGAAAATTATACGCCGTCAAATTGGAAGGGAACATTTTTGACATTCAGTAACGTTTCAATGTATGTCATTATTATTAACAGAGTCAATATATCTCTATATTGGTGCTAAACTAGGTGGTCACAATAGCATATTTGACAGTTGGATTGGTTCCTGAGCAGCTTTTGTATAACTAAAATTAATATTGCGTAAGTAGAACATATATGTGCGTGTGTGTGTGATGAATTGGCGCCAATATTAAATACTGGTCGGTGGTTTGGCAGTATCAGTAGAGCGTCAGACGCCATGCTTTGCAGCATAGTTATGGCCCTTTGCGTTCTGAGTTCAAATCCGCCGAGGTTAACTTTGCCTTTCATCCTTACGAGGTCGATAAAATAAAGTACCAGTGATGCACTGGGGAAATCGCTGGCCTTGTGCCAAAAGTAGAAACTCTATTGCCTTTCATCCTTATGGGGCCGATAAAATAAAGTACCAGTCACGCAGTCGGGTCGATTTAATCGACTTTTCCGTCCCCCAAATTGCTGGCCTTGTGCCTAAATAAGAAACCAATATTAAATACTGGTCGGTGACATTCGACTTAGTTTCTTGGGTGTTGGTTGACTTGGTCTGTCGTCTGGTTTAACACCACATCCTAACTCTAGGGTACCTTTAGCGCAGTTCACAACATGCAAACGTTTGGGTTAGTTCGGTATGATCAATAAATTAAACCGAGACATGGACCGAATATCGTCCCTTGTAGATATTAGAAACCTCAGCTTTCTTGTCTTCTCAAAACTATTATTGTGGGTGTGGCACATCTTCTTCGTTGTTTCCTTTTTCTTTTTCTTTTTTCTTCTTTTTCTTCTTCCCTTTTTTCTTTTTCTTCTTTTTCTTTTTCTCTTTCTTTTTTTCCTTCTGTTTTTCTTCTTTTTTTCTCTAAAAACCATAATAGTGACATGTTATTACTCAGTAAAATCACATAGCATATATTTTCATCGTTTAGTCAGGGGAAGCGACTGTGTGCATGTCTCTTCCCAGGGGCCTCCAAAACTGGTGAGAGGGAGGAAGATATCTTCAGACTGGGGACCTGCAATAGAATGGAAGCCACGAAGGGCACATAAGGACCAAGTTAAGGTTTTAAACTATTAAATATTCTAAATATAATTTTATTAGAACGAAATATCCAGTCTATTATTCCTGCTGTCGTTGTGTACAGTGTACTTTAGAATGTATTTGGTGACAAGTTGGAGAGACGGTGACTGGAAGTTTGGTTCCTTTGTGTTCGGACCTGGTGTGTATGTTGTTTTTGTTACAGCTCACACCTATGCAGGTTTAGCTGGCCTCCTCCAAGGTATATCTCATTGGAGGTGTCTTGGGTAATTTAATGATAGGGACCCAGTCCTATCATCTCATTTCTATAGCTGAGTAAACTGGAGCAACTTGAAATAAAGTGTCTTGCTCAAGGAAACAACACATCACCCGCTCCAAATTGAACTCACAACCTTTCGATTACAAGCCCAATGCTCTAACCACTAAGCCATGCGCCTACACTGGGGTGTATGGATATGAAATAAATACAACTTTGTTTCTATCTCATCCCTCGTCCTTTCCTATTCTACTGCATATAAACAGTACATATAGTAAAGAAATATTCTCAATACGCTATTGAATGGGCAAGTAAGCCTAATGCTGAATCATATCAATCGTTACCTTTCTCTGGTGATGTCTAGAGGGGGGGGGGGGGAGCAAAGATTTGGATATTTGCTTAAATTCTTATAAGCGGTGGTTGGGAAATCGGTATTTGTTTAGTGTACATTTGTAAATATGGGATTTCTTGTAATGGTCTTTTTTGTCATATAATGTTGTTTTTTAACGTAAAATAAAATTATTAGATTTTCCAGCCGCCGTATTAATATGAACCACTTACAATAAAATTTCGCCAGAGATAGATTAACTACATTTACTAAGCAAGGGGGGGGGGGGATAAAGTTGGGGGCGAATTGGAAAAATCTGAGAAATTAATAAGTGGGGGAAGGGTGGATGATTACTCAAGACCTGAGATACGTTAAACAGAAACAAAAACGAATAATCTTTTTATGAATACTAAAGATTTTTACTTCTTTTTTGTTTAATTTCTTTATAGCTCGGGATAGGTGTACCATTTCCTGTCGACCAGTTGGGTTCAGTTTCTATGCCCGGGTTGTAAGTGGTGTACCAGATGGCAACACTTGTTTCCCTACAAATGACCATATTTGTGTCGATGGTCTCTGTAAGGTAAGAACACATTTAATGTCAAAATATTACTTTATTACAATTACAATATCTGTTTTATGAAACCTTTAACAGGAAGTTTGTTTTCTTTTATTTTGTTATGTTTTTTTATGATCAAAGATAAACAGAGTTTGGTGTGTTGACCTGTTGTTACAGAGGTCACTGTGTTGACCTGTTGTGACATAGAGGTCACTGTGTTGACCTGCTGTGACATAGAGGTCACTGTGTTGACCTGCTGTGACATAGAGGTCATTTTGTTGACATTTTGTGACATAGAGGTCACTGTGTTGGCTTCTGCTGTGACATAGAGGTTACTATTGATCTGTTATAATAAAGAAGTAACTGTATTGGCTTGTTGTAATAAAGACGTAGGTGTGTTTCAACTTCTGTTACAAAGATGTCAACATATTTGACTTTACTACATAGAGGTCAGTATGTTTAACTTGCTCTGACACAAGGTTCAGTGTTTGACCCATTATATTTATCTACTGAACTGGTTGATTCTCAGATATATCTAATCAGGTCAATGTGGGTCATCGCAGGGTTAAACCCCCAGTTATTACCGGTACTCATTTTCAGCTGAAATAAAGTGTTTTGCTCAAGAACACGATGCACAACCCAGCCCAGGAATCGAACCCACGACATTATAATTGTAAGTCCAACACCCTTACCTCGAGGCCATGCAACATCACATACATTCAGTTTACCTATTTATTTATTTAATCAATTTAAACGTCCGTATAGAGCTAGTAAGCCATGACAGACTAGGGGAAGTGTTGAGTACTCCTTACAGTTGGTAATCAAAAGAGCTAGTGAGACAAGTAATAAAAAAAAAGAAAAAGAAAAAGAGAAAAACAAAATATCAAAAATAAAATCTCAAATATTTGTTTCTACTTTTGGCACAAGACCAGCAATTATCCCAGTGTATTACTGGTACTTTATTTTATCGACCCCGTAAGGATGAAAGGCAAAGTTAACCTCGGCAGGATTTGAACTTAGACCATAAAGGGCCATAACTCTTTGCTGCAAAGCATGACTACCGATACTGCCAATCCACCATGAGAGGCACATTATGGATAAGAAAAATAAAAAAAATAGGAAACAAGGGAAGCTCTAAAACAGCTAGAGGTTTCTGTTGTGGAATCTTTTTGTAACTTCCATGTACTGAAAGATTTTATTTATATTTGGCAGACCTAGGTTCAAATGGATTAAATAACATCTTTATAGGCAATGATTACCTGTTGTTCTATCCAGGGGTGCATTTATCTCTTCCTGTTAAATGTAATAAAGTAATTAATTAATCACGGATTATTGAGAATTCCAGTTAGAATGTCAGTAACTATTTCTTTACATATGTAATATCTTGACAGACATCAACATCCTGCTCTAGGTTCTCATAATCAAGGGTCGATTCATGCTAGAATTATTTCAATAAATATTGGCAAAATGCCTCCTTTTATACAATCTGATAATTTTAACATTTTGGATCAGCAGCAAGGTGTGTCTTTAGATAACGATTTCTTTCTTGGTGGCTGTAATATTCTATTTTAAGATTCTTATCTTTCATCTCATATGAAATAGCTGAGAGCTGTATTCTCTTTATAAATCTACCTGTAAGTATTCTGTTTATGTATACTTGTGTGTCACAGAGTAAATAATTTGAGGTTCAGTCTTTGGTAGTTGGTTGCTATCGCATCACTGCCATCTTTAGTATTTCCATATGTTTGGCATGGTTTCTAGTGCATGCAGTTCTACATACACTCCTGTCACATGTCTTATTTTACCTGGAGAAATATTGAGTATACAGTATACATTACTGTTTGATGTCATTTCTATATTCACTAGTTATAACTTCATTCCTATATATTTATATTTTATATATATTTTATATTATAATATATATTTAATAAGTATGTAAGCCAAATTATTGAACTTTTCACCACTGAAAAAAAAATATATATATATATCCTTATCGAACCCTCTTTGGATTTTACTCTTCACATTTATTATCATTACTATTATTATTATTATTACTATTACTGTATTGGGAAATGTGTGAGGTCCTTGGTACAGTTAGGTATATTTGAAAAAAAGGAAAATAATGACTTCACTTGTAGTGTTAAATAATTTGATTTAATTTTATAATATTATAATATTATGAGTTGGTACTCATAATATTATAATATTATAAAATTAAATCAAATTATTTAACACTACAAGTGAAGTCATTCTTTTCTTTTGTTTCAAATATATATATATATACACATATAAAGAATAGTGTGCTCAAAGACATAGATGCTATAAGATAGCTTATAGAATAGGGTGAAAATCTGGTTGCAACTTCTTTTTCCATCTTTTAAGGGTCTTCACACTATTTTATAAGGTATTTTATAGCATACATGTGCTTGAACACATCATCCTTTATATATATATATATATGTATATATATATATATAACAAAGAAAGTGTGATAAAAAAAACCAGGTGGACCATAACACACCAGAGTACTCAATACTATGAGTAGTAGAATGGGTAACAGGTAAAGAGTCAGACCCCGACGGCTGAGCTCTGGCCATTTCGACAGCTAGATCTGGTTTGAATCTAGCTGTCGAAACAGCCGAAGCTCAGCTGTTGGGATTCTGAATCTTTTCCTATATATATATATATATATATATATATATATATTGACATATTTATATTTAGTATAATATATATTATAATATGTATTTTGTATATTTAGTAGTAGGTACTCCTAGATACAACTTCATTCTTACATATTTATCATTTATATATATTATATATTATTATATATTATTATATACATTTAATATGTACGTAAACTGAATTAAAGTTTCAAATGAAAAAAAAGTGTAATGAATAAATTATATTTTTTTAAATATTATATCAAGGAATGGTTATATATTGAAATATTATATCAATGGAGGAGACTGAGGTTAGCTGGACATGCTCACCGACATCCAGAGTTGACACTACACTCGGTGCTTCTGTGGGATCCCCTGCATGGACACACTGGAAGAGGAAGACCGAGGTTAACATATGTTGATGCCTTAAGGACAGACACTGGTCTCTTGGAGATGCAGGACATGGCAGTGATAATGAGGGACAGAGACTGCTGGAGAGAACTCCTCCATGGATCTCAGGAATTTTACCCGCCTTAGATATAGATAGATAGATATGGTTTAGGATAGAAATAAACAATGTATTACATATATTGAAATACCAGTAATTACATAACTACATCTTGTGTATGTTATAAAGAGCTATTAGAGTAGAATTTGTTGCCTGCAGGTTCAAGCCCCGCAAGGTAGAGTGGCTGTTCCCAGCATGTCTCATCCTCCTAGGCAATGTCTTCTCCATCCTGTCAGCCTGGATCAAGAGGAGGAGTGGCTGTTCCAGCTCAACTCCCTCCCCCATCCTCCTGGGCAATGTCTTCTCCATCCTGTCAGCCTGGATCAAGAGGTGGAGTGGCTGTTCCAGCTCAACTCCCTCCCCATCCTCCTGGGCAATGTCTTCTCCATCCTGTCAGCCTGGATCAAGAGGAGGAGTGGCTGTTCCAGCTCAACTCCCTCCCCCATCCTCCTGGGCAATATCTTCTCCATCCTGTCAGCCTGGATCAAGATGAGGAGTGGCTGTTCCAGCTCAACTCCCTCCCCCATCCTCCTGGGCAATGTCTTCTCCATCCTGTCAGCCTGTATCAAGAGGAGGAGTGGCTGTTCCAGCTCAACTCCCTCCCCCATCCTCCTGGGCAATATCTTCTCCATCCTGTCAGCCTGGATCAAGATGAGGAGTGGCTGTTCCAGCTCAACTCCCTCCCCCATCCTCCTGGGCAATGTCTTCTCCATCCTGTCAGCCTGGATCAAGATGAGGAGTGGCTGTTCCAGCTCAACTCCCTCCCCATCCTCCTGGGCAATGTCTTCTCCATCCTGTCAGCCTGGATCAAGAGGAGGAGTGGCTGTTCCAGCTCAACTCCCTCCCCCATCCTCCTGGGCAATGTCTTCTCCATCCTGTCAGCCTGGATCAAGAGGTGGAGTGGCTGTTCCAGCTCAACTCCCTCCCCATCCTCCTGGGCAATGTCTTCTCCATCCTGTCAGCCTGGATCAAGAGGAGGAGTGGCTGTTCCAGCTCAACTCCCTCCCCCATCCTCCTGGGCAATATCTTCTCCATCCTGTCAGCCTGGATCAAGATGAGGAGTGGCTGTTCCAGCTCAACTCCCTCCCCCATCCTCCTGGGCAATGTCTTCTCCATCCTGTCAGCCTGTATCAAGAGGAGGAGTGGCTGTTCCAGCTCAACTCCCTCCCCCATCCTCCTGGGCAATGTCTTCTCCATCCTGTCAGCCTGGATCAAGAGGAGGAGTGGCTGTTCCAGCTCAACTCCCTCCCCCATCCTCCTGGGCAATGTCTTCTCCATCCTGTCAGCCTGGATCAAGAGGTGGAGTGGCTGTTCCAGCTCAACTCCCTCCCCATCCTCCTGGGCAATGTCTTCTCCATCCTGTCAGCCTGGATCAAGAGGAGGAGTGGCTGTTCCAGCTCAACTCCCTCCCCCATCCTCCTGGGCAATATCTTCTCCATCCTGTCAGCCTGGATCAAGATGAGGAGTGGCTGTTCCAGCTCAACTCCCTCCCCCATCCTCCTGGGCAATGTCTTCTCCATCCTGTCAGCCTGTATCAAGAGGAGGAGTGGCTGTTCCAGCTCAACTCCCTCCCCCATCCTCCTGGGCAATATCTTCTCCATCCTGTCAGCCTGGATCAAGATGAGGAGTGGCTGTTCCAGCTCAACTCCCTCCCCCATCCTCCTGGGCAATGTCTTCTCCATCCTGTCAGCCTGGATCAAGATGAGGAGTGGCTGTTCCAGCTCAACTCCCTCCCCATCCTCCTGGGCAATGTCTTCTCCATCCTGTCAGCCTGGATCAAGAGGAGGAGTGGCTGTTCCAGCTCAACTCCCTCCCCCATCCTCCTGGGCAATATCTTCTCCATCCTGTCAGCCTGGATCAAGATGAGGAGTGGCTGTTCCAGCTCAACTCCCTCCCCCATCCTCCTGGGCAATATCTTCTCCATCCTGTCAGCCTGGATCAAGATGAGGAGTGGCTGTTCCAGCTCAACTCCCTCCCCCATCCTCCTAGGCATTGTCTTCGCCATCCTGTCAGCCTGGATCAAGAAGAGGAGTGGCTGTGCCAGCTCAACTCCCTCCCCCATCCTCCTGGGCAATGTCTTCTCCATCCTGTCAGCCTGGATCAAGAGGAGGAGTGGCTGTTCCAGCTCAACTCCCTCCCCCATCCTCCTAGGCATTGTCTTCGCCATCCTGTCAGCCTGGATCAAGAGGAGGAGTGGCTGTTCCAGCTCAACTCCCTCCCCCATCCTCCTGGGCATTGTCTTCTCCATCCTGTCAGCCTGGATCAAGAGGAGGAGTGGCTGTGCCAGCTCAACTCCCTCCCCCATCCTCCTGGGCAATGTCTTCTCCATCCTGTCAGCCTGGATCAAGAGGAGGAGTGGCTGTGCCAGCTCAACTCCCTCCCCCATCCTCCTGGGCATTGTCTTCTCCATCCTGTCAGCCTGGATCAAGAGGAGGAGTGGCTGTTCCAGCTCAACTCCCTCCCCCATCCTCCTGGGCAATGTCTTCTCCATCCTGTCAGCCTGGATCAAGAGGAGGAGTGGCTGTGCCAGCTCAACTCCCTCCCCCATCCTCCTGGGCATTGTCTTCTCCATCCTGTCAGCCTGGATCAAGAGGAGGAGTGGCTGTGCCAGCTCAACTCCCTCCCCCATCCTCCTGGGCATTGTCTTCTCCATCCTGTCAGCCTGGATCAAGAGGAGGAGTGGCTGTGCCAGCTCAACTCCCTCCCCCATCCTCCTGGGCATTGTCTTCTCCATCCTGTCAGCCTGGATCAAGAGGAGGAGTGGCTGTTCCAGCTCAACTCCCTCCCCCATCCTCCTGGGCATTGTCTTCTCCATCCTGTCAGCCTGGATCAAGAGGAGGAGTGGCTGTTCCAGCTCAACTCCCTCCCCCATCCTCCTGGGCAATGTCTTCTCCATCCTGTCAGCCTGGATCAAGAGGAGGAGTGGCTGTTCCAGCTCAACTCCCTCCCCCATCCTCCTGGGCAATGTCTTCTCCATCCTGTCAGCCTGGATCAAGAGGAGGAGTGGCTGTTCCAGCTCAACTCCCTCCCCCATCCTCCTGGGCAATGTCTTCTCCATCCTGTCAGCCTGGATCAAGAGGAGGAGTGGCTGTTCCAGCTCAACTCCCTCCCCCATCCTCCTGGGCAATGTCTTCTCCATCCTGTCAGCCTGGATCAAGAGGAGGAGTGGCTGTTCCAGCTCAACTCCCTTCCCCATCCTCCTGGGCAATGTCTTCTCCATCCTGTCAGCCTGGATCAATAAGAGGAGTGGCTGTTCCAGCTCAACTCCCTCCCCATCCTCCTAGGCAATGTCTTCTCCATCCTGTCAGCCTGGATCAAGAGGAGGAGTGGCTGTTCCAGCTCAACTCCCTCCCCCATCCTCCTGGGCAATGTCTTCTCCATCCTGTCAGCCTGGATCAAGAGGAGGAGTGGCTGTTTCAGCTCAACTCCCTCCCCCCATCCTCCAGGGCCTTGTATGTCCCAGCGTGTCTCTGTCACCATTCTCTGGGCTAATATCTTCTCCCTCCCCATCCTGTCTGCCTGGATGGAGAGGTGGAGTGGCTATTCCAGCATGTCTCCCTCACCATTCTCTGGTCCAATATCTCCTCCATCCTGTTAGCCTAGACCAAGAGGCTGACGACATATTCGAGAACACTGTTCTACCATTAACTTTTCATACCCATTAAACAACATAAAAAAAGTAAAGATATATATTTAATAAAGTACAGAAAGAGTATCCTAGCAACAACTGTCATAAGACTTTCTCAGATTTTCTCTAGTTTTTTTTTCAAGTGGCAGCCATTTGAAAGGCCAAAGCTGGAAGGAAATCTAAAAATGCAAACAGATCTAATATTTCCTGATTCTAAGAGTAAATCACACCCTTCCTGTCTTTTTCTCTAGTTATTTTATTTGAATATATTTTTATATTTTAATATGTTATTAGTCAATTGCTGTTAAGTGTCCACATGCAGTAATTACCTGTCTTAATTAATAAGATTAAAGAACAGCAGTTAAACAATAAATAATTATTTCTAACTTTACTCCTTACTACTACTACTACTACTACTACTACTACTAATACTACTACTGAAAAATCATCATCATCATCATTTTTATGTCCGGTTTTCCATACTTGCATGGGTTGGATGGGTCATTTTCAGCACAGCATCTCTCTACTCGCCACGTTTCTTCATCATGTCCTCTGTGAATCTCAACAATTTGAGGTCAGCCCTCACCACCTCTGCCCAGGTCTTTCTCAATGTACCTCTACTGTGGCTTCCATAATAATAATAATAATAATAATAATAATTTCTCATTTAGGCACAAGGCCAGCAATTTTAGAAGGGTGAGTTAATTAAATCAACCCTAGTGCATGACTGGTACTTTATTTTATCAACCCCGTAAGGATGAAAGGCAAAGTTAACCTCGGCAGGATTTGAACTCTGTGCTGCAAAGCATGGTGTCCGACTCTCTACCACCGCCCTACAACAATAATTTCTAGTATAGGCACAAGGCCAGTAATTTGGGAGGAGAGGAAAGTCGATTAAATTTACCCCAGCACGTTACTGGTGCTTTATTCTATTGACCCCGTAAGGATGAAAGGCAAAGTTAACCTCAACGGGATTATAACTTAGACTGTAAAGGACCGTAACTCTATGCTGCAAAGCATGGTGTCAGACTCTACTGATACTGCCAATCCACTGCCCTACAAT
Organism: Eledone cirrhosa; assembly: GCA_964016885.1. Lineage (NCBI taxonomy): Eukaryota > Metazoa > Mollusca > Cephalopoda > Octopoda > Eledonidae > Eledone > Eledone cirrhosa. The sequence continues at coordinate 19,485,077 of OZ024742.1, forward strand.
AATAATAATTGTTTCTACTTTTGGCACAAGGCCAGCAATTACCCAGTATAATACTGGTACTTTATTTTATTGACCCCGTAAGGATGAAAGGCAAAGTTAACCTCGGCGGGATTTGAACTCAGAAGGCAAGGACCGTAACTCTATGCGTCAAAGCATGGCGTCCGACCCTCTACCGTTACTGCCAATCCACAAAAACCAAACACCCCAACAGAATCAAATATGGGATTGGACTGCTGACCTAATGATTGCTAAGTTAACCTCTTAACTATTTGGTAATTCTGTGTCTATTTATATACCTTACTGAACAGAGGAAACACTAAAATAATACCAGAAACTAATGAGTAGACCAATGATAACTAGAAATAAAGCCAATTATTTTAGTGAAAGAAACAGTGAGTGGACTTCCCTATGATTTTATTAACACTTTTTATACCAAAACACCTTAAACCACTCTGGGTTTTATAATTTAAAAAATAACTATTTGTTTAGTTATGTTCTAAATAGTTATGTTCTAATGCCCGAAAGTTTTGTTATATGAAATACCTCTAAATTTTGATTATTTTCAAAATTATTTGTCATTGACTTTCATTTGAAATTTGGTGACAAAAGGTTTAACCCTTTAGCATTTAAACCGGTTGTATCTAGCCAGAATTCTCTCACCTCTTTCTGCTCAAACCGGCTGTAACCAACCACTCATACTGATGTTAAGATATTGTGCTCAAAATGAATAATATCAAAATCTTATAGATTTGATATTATGTGAGATAATTATGTAAGATAAAGCCTTTACCATGAAAATACAATAGTATATATAGAGTAATGTAAATGGTAAAGGGTTAAAGTGATTATATTATCTAAAAGAAAAAACTTCCATCATAATTTTATGATGTTTTAAACAGTAGCTTAATAATGAGAATGTTATTTACTTCACTAAATACTTACAAATTCATGATTATTTTCAAATTATTTAAAAATCATATTTAGTGATTTCCATTAGACATATGGTAACACAAGTGATCATATTTATCTAAAAAAAAAAACTGCCATTATAATTTTATATTAATAATGAGGAAGTTATTTACTTCACTACATAAATCTTTATAAATTCATGATTATTCAAAAATTATTTGAAAATCATAGGCAGTGTCTTTCATTTAAAATATGGTAACATATGGGCCCCCATTTGCTTATAATAGTGAGAGATGGAGAGAGCAGGAGGGACGGTGGCAAAGACAGTAGAAGTTTGGTGCCTCTATGTTCGGACTTGGTGTAAATGAGAGATGGGGAGAGCTGGAGAGATGGCGGCAGTGACAGTAGAAGTTTGGTTCCTTTGTGTTGTGCAAAAGTATTTATTTACCACATCACATTAATATTTATAGTTGTTACCTATCACATATGAACAGTTCAGGGTTAACTATAGTGATAGGTGGGTTAACTATAGTGGTTAGTGAGTTAATTATCGTGATTGGTGTGTTAACTGTAGTGGTTAGTGGGTTAACTATAGTGATGGATGGGTTAACTATAGTGGTTGGTGGGTTAACTATAGTGGTTGGTGGGTTAACTATAGTGATTGATGGGTTAACTATAGTGG